>JAPDSC010141396.1:94394-122511 GCA_026290005.1 Latrodectus geometricus
ATACAAAATATTTAACATAAAATGATACGGAGATTTAATCGTAGCTTCATTATAATGATTAAAATATTTTTATTCCCTTTTTTTTAAAATTGTTAACATTAAAACGCAGATTCTTCAACGTAACACACAGAGCAGTTTTCCAATAAAGTTACATGTTCTTTGTTAGAAATAAAATGCTTATTATTGAAAGTGCGTTTTAGTAGCAAATAGATTTATGTCGAAATTTGAAAAAATTATAATGAAACTAAAAATTTAATAAATTTTAAGATACTTTTATCTAATTTGAGAAAAAATTGAAATTTAGATTCAATTTAAGCATAATTTATTGTGCGAATAAAGATTACAACACTTGCAATCAGATTACACTGTAAATACATGGTGTGTAAGATTACAATATTTGTAATCAGAAATTGCAATCTATTTTACATTTCTAAATTTTTAAGTAAATTTAAATGGGAAGACTTTTTGATGTTATTTTGCATATATATATATATATATATATATATATATATATATATATATTTGTATGTATGTATTTATATGTATATAATTGAATTCACATGATTGTTATTTAACTATAGTAGATAAAACAACGAATTATAAAAATAAATTTTATAAATAGAAATACAGGACGCGTTTAAAGAAATTATTATCTAATTAGATTTAAAGTTATAGGATATATTCTAATTTATAAAAGCCATATTTTTTATTTAATTTTATGGAAACTAAGAATTTTATTCAATTAATTCAGTTATTCTACTTTATAAGAAAAATTTATATTAATATTGAAATTAAAATTTTCAAAACCTTGAAATTTTTATAACATTTTGAAATTTTTTTTATTTTTTAATTAAAGTATATAATTTAAACTATAAATGAATTAATCTCTCAACACATATGTATGCAGAAATGCCTATGCGTTCTGGAATTGTATCGAACATTACTAAAATGTATTTGAATGCGTATAAATTTTGCAGTATAATTAATGTCTTGTAATTTTTCACAACAGCAAAAAATAAATAAATATAATTATGAATATCAAATGAGACAAAACGTTTTCCTTTAAGGGAATGCATTTTTTTTTTTCTAAAAATTCTATATTAAATATTAGTATTTCTTACATATATAAGTAAAAACTTATAATAATAAAATTTAATATTTACTTATATTATTATAAGTTAAAAGAGTTAATATTTACTTATATATTGCTTATTAATATTTACTTATATAAAAAATAATAATGGAATTTAATATTTTTTATTGATTCAATTTTCATTTTATGTTTTTTTTTTCATAAATACGTGTAAATGTAATTTTCAATTTAGCTATAATGAATTATCAAGAATTTTGAATGAAACAATGAATAGTTGTTCATAAAAATGTAGACCTCTTTAAAAAATGTTTATAAGAAAAAATAACACTAACTTATTGTTTTTGCGAAACTAATATAGAGATAAAATTATAAAATTACTTAACAGTATAAGAAATTGCAAAATATATGTATATATATTGAGCATTTATTATATATACATTCAAGTAAATATTTTTTAAAAATCTAAATGTTTAATGAAAAACTATTCATTGTCTTATTCAAAATTCCTGATAATTCATTATAGCTGAATTGAAAATTACATTTACAAATATTAATGGAGAAAAAACATAAAATAAAAATTCACTCAATAAAAAAATCTAATTTCCTTATAATACGAAATATGTTAATGATTTAATTCATCATATATTCATATCTAACAAAATATCTCCATTCATAAAGATTTAATACTGAATCGGAAATATATAGGCTTGCTTTCGATAATAAATTGATATTAATAGATGACAAATATTTTTATTTAATCTTATTGTAATTTAGGAAAATAAACCTATGCGAATATTAATAATGAAATATGCAATTGATAGTTAAAACAAAAAGCTGAAATTGTTTAGAATAATACCCAGAACAATTACAAACTAGAAAAAACATAGTATCTTGATGATAGCAATACAATAACAAGTTATATATATAATAGTTTTTTTTACAACTTAAAATGTATAAATATTTTGAAAATATTGCATAAACTATAGTTATCACTGAAACAATTTTAAACTGATATATTAAATATTTTCACTAAAAAATGTGAATCATGTTATAAGTTAAAAATTCCATTCAAAGATTTTAATATAATTAAAACAGCATTTTAAAATTTCTATATAAAAATAACTGTAAAAAGTGTCCAGGTCTCATAAAAAGGAATGTGAGAAATAAATTCAGAATTCTGGTTGTGAAACGCGCGCCAAAGGCGTGAATCCCGTGAAGTAGGCGTCCTACGCCCGCCCCTGAAACAACGCGGCGCCATCAGGACTGAATGCAGAACCCGCCTCATGTAGCCGCTCGAGACCCAATGAAATGCCGCTACTCTGCTTGTGCAACGTTCGTTGCTTGAGAATTATTCTTCAATAAAATAAAAGGTTATCCCTCTAATTTGAAAATATAAAAATTGAAAATTTTGCATTGATCCTCAATACTGATTGTTTAATTTTTATATTTAAAAGAAAATAAATAATTTGATGGTCAAAAAAATGAATCTAATTTAATAAAATATCATAAATTGAAATGCATAAAAAAAAATATGCTACCTAAAATTAGATTATTTTAAAAAGCCAGAAAATTTTATGTAGCTAGTTATTTTGTGTTTTTTTTTTTTTTTAATAATTTAATATGAATAAATAAATATCTTTTGTCATTACTTAAATGCAATAAAAGCAAAAATAACTTTTAGATATAAAAATGGGCAAAATTTTAGATTTGGAAAATCCGAAATTATTTTTATAATGAATTTTTAGTCCCAGCAAATTCATAATATATATATATATATATGTGTGTGTGTGTGTGTGTTATATTTATTTGACTTTAAATTAATTAATGAATTATCTCATGTTCATAAACACTCGCATGTGTGTGGGTGTGTTGGAGCATAAAAAAAACTAATTAACTTTATGCCAATACAAAAGAATATTAAATATATTAAAAAATTTTATAAGTTTATCTAAGTGATATTAAAGAATGCCTGAGAAATTTTTGCAAATTATTTTTTATTGCGAATGCAATTGAATATATAAATTTTAGTTACTCTATTTTTACACAATAATTTAATCAAAACAATCTTACTAAATAATTCAATTTTATTTCCCTTCTCACTTTTTACACTTTTAAAATCTTTAAAGAAATAGCATAGTACAAATGCATCTGTTAAAGTTTTCAATTTTGGGTATTTATTTTAAAAAATATCAAATCGTAGATTTATTTCCATTTATATTGACAAAAGAGCGAAGTAAGCATCTTATACGCCACTATAAATCATTTTTACAAGGCACCGAGTGGCAATTAAATGTGGCTCTGTGAAAAATATTTATATATGTCCCCCTATTGACCTGGAGTCCGGAATTACTTTCTTCCCCACGAAGTCGTTTTTATTGTTCTAGTACTTTAGAAGTACGCCACACACAACAGAAGAAGTAGATTGAAGACATCAATGTTTGAATTTTCTGTGTATATATAAAAAAATAACGCTCAGCGGGTGATTCGAATCACTCATTCAAAACCACTTAAATCGGCAATAGAGACTACAAGTGTTCCAAGAGCCCCGACACGAGATATGTAAAATTTTATTGCTTGTTTATTGCATTATCAATTGGGTTTATGGCAGCTTACACGCAATCGCTCTCTGCATTTTGCCACTAAACCCAAAGCCATAGTCGTATAACCCGCTTCACGACCAAGATGGCCGGCTGGATGGTCTGAGCGTAAAAGAGTGATAGATTTATTATCGCCCTCTACTGGTTCCCGGGACACACATGACCCCCTACACTGGAGAGGGTGTTCTGCCCTTGAAAAAAATGAAAATAAAAAAAAAAGTTCCGATTGACTCGCCCTAGACCACGCGACACGGCCCACAGGTCAGAGCGATAACGCCGTGACAGTTGCTAGATTGCTGTCGCAGACACCAGTCGGCGTCGTCGATAGCAAAGTGGAAGATGCGACCGTTATCTAAACAGCTACCCCAGCTGAGTGCATTTCCGCCTCTTTAGATATCTTTTAGACAATGTAAGTAATCTTTTGTCAGATATTTTAAGCCAAGTTTAAAAGCTAACATTTTAATTTCTTTTCTTGATGAAAAAAAAAATGCTGAATATGTTAAAGACTGCATTAAAAAAAAGGACAGATTACTAAACATTTTAGACAATTAACAGATTTCCTAAAATTATTTTCTTTTTATTTGTCAATGTTATTATGATTTTTTTATAATATTTTATCATATTTTATAATTCACTATCAAATAAAAATAAATACATTTATAAGATTATATACAATTTTACAATCAATATTTTACTCGAATTTAAATATTAAAATTTACATTGATTACACTAGTTGAAAATACCTTTACATACATTGTTGTTTCATAATATTATATTTAATAATTATTTCATATTTAAGATTCAATAAAATGAAAACATGAAATATAATCACTAATAGATCTTGCAGGTTTGTGAATATTATTGTTTAAAAATAAAATTAATGAATGGAAAATTTCATTTACAAACTTATTTCCAAAAATCGATTCAATGGGAAAAGAATGTCCATTTAATGGTCTATACAGTTAGATGATACTTCTACATTACACTGCTTTCTAATGCAATTTTTCAAATGAACATTATTTACTATTTTAAAAAGCAATTGCAAGAAATTTATATTCATTTTCAACTGTGTAAACAGCTATAAAATAACTATTTTATACTATATAATATTTTTTGGTAAGCAAATTTATAATTTTATTATTTTAAGTTAAAAAAAATTTTTTTCGTAAATTATTATACTGAGAGGTTATCAATAGAATGCATTTAATTATATGTTATAGCAAATAAATTGTTGATGTATCAGATTTCTAAGAATACCTGCTACACAAGTTATTTTACAATAAATATAAGAAATCCGCATACTTTTAACGAAAATATTTTTTTAATTTCAAAATATCACTCAAAAATTTTTAACTCTTTCTCTTTTTCCTTTCACTCCTCATAAAATTTAGCTTTGCAATTGTTAGCATATAAACATTATTTAGTAAAAGTATATTTTGAAATGTTCTTATTTCAAATTTGGTTAAATGCATTTCTTAATTTTAAAAACATGAAACAACAAATAAAAAAATATATGCTTGTAATTTGATTTTCAATTGATATGTAATAAACTTAGATTCACTGGGATGTAGCTATTATTTATTTTATTTGATATCATATAAATATTTTTAATACTTTGATTGCTTTTTAATGTAAAAAATGGATATTTTTAAACATTTTATTTGTAATTGATATCTAAATGTTCAAAGGAAACTTTATAAGAGAAATTATTCTAGTATAGACTCATAATAGAACATCAATAAATTGAAATTATTAAATTCTTTTTAAAGAAATGTTACACTGTGAAAATCTTTTTATACCCAATTTTGTTATTAGATATTTTTATTTAAAATAAAAATTTAAAAAGCTGCGGTATTGTTATTATATTATTAATCACTTTTCTGATTTAATCTTCATTTGAACTGTTTTTATTCAAACGTTTTTATATATCATAAGGATAGTTAAATAGATTTTTTACTAAAGAAGTGCTTAAAACTTTTAAATTTTTTCATAAAAATTAGAGTTTTACTAAAATATAAATTTTTTTTAAATATTTAAAATACTCATAAATTGCCATCAATGAAATGAAGAGATGCTTAAGTTATGTAATGTTCATATAATTTATCCTGAGTTTTAAAAAATAAATATTATTTTTCTGCTTTAAAGTTAAAATTATTTTTACATACATAAAATTATTATTAATTACAAAATAGTTTTTTTAGATTCATTTCAATTCTTCAAATCTGGTGGTTAAACATAATAAATTTTATTGTTTTTTCCCCCTCCACATATCGTAGATTGTTTTCGCTTCCTTGACCAATCAAATTCTTTCTGTAATTTTTTTTTTTCAATACTCGTGGTTTTTGATTATTATGTACATTAAAAAGAAAAAGTCCATATGCTTCTTAAAATATTCATAATTTTACAATGGATGTTAAACTTTACTTCTTAAAACTTTACAATAACATTGTACATTTTACCATAACCTAGCAATATCTTTGGAAGTATTTTAGATTAAGAATTAATAAATAATAAATGATGCCGTCACTTGAAGTATTAAAAATTACTTCCATTGTAAAATCATATAAATGCAAGAAATTTTGCTAATTGCAAAATATTTTTTTTTTTAATTTTAAAAGTTTTACAATTTTAATGAAGAAATTTAAGCATTTTTATTTTATAGCTTAACTAATATAATTAATGTATTATATTAGCTATGCCATAAAATAAAAATCTTAAAATTTACTTTGAATGTTATACTAGTAGAAAAGAAAAGTGAAACAAATTTTCTGACACAAACTTAGCTTTATATTATGTTAAAACCAGAATATGAACATATGAATGAAATTACAAATATTCATATGAGTTAATTTAATTTTTCATTTGACAGGCGCAATTCATTTTCCTTAAAGCTTGATTTTTTCTCCATTTGGTTATTATTTTTTCTGCACGAGAATTATTTACAATTTTATATGATATTAGAAAAGTTACTTTCGTATACATTGTAAACAATTTAAATTTCCAAAAATTATTAGCCAGCTTTACTTAAAACAAAAATCAATTTCTAAATTAAATTAATTTTTTCCATAATTTTATAAATGGGAAAAATTAGTGATTGTTGTAATAACATAATAGAGAAATTTGTTGTAATAAAATTGGAAAGAATATTATTTTTTAAGTATTGGTGATTCTTACCCTAGATTTAAAGAAAAAATAACCATGGCTTTAAATTGTGCTGTATTAGGATTCAAATGTTTTCAAGAACTATTTTAGATAAACTATTATATTTTTTATAAAGTATTGCTAATTTAAATAACACAAAACACATTCCTGTGTAAGTTATATTCTTAAATTTTAAATCGCATTCTTTTTACAATTTCTCAGAAACAAACAATTTTTAAAAATTTATAATATGTAAGATATAAAAATTTAATATTATATACATCATACCACTTAAGGAAAGTATTACATTTATTATTTTTATATTAAATATTTCCTCCTGAATCCTTAGAAAAATCTTAATATTGTGTTTAAATATTTCAAAATAAGTAATGTTGTAAAATATTTTAAACTCTAATAAGGTAACTTTGTAGTTATTTTGTTCGTATTTAAGTTATAATCAAGATCTAGTTTATTTTTTTAATAGTATGACACTAAAAAACAAGATTATTCTTTTTTTAACTAAAGAAGAATTCCCTAATTTTATTACTGTTATTGAATATTCATACAAATGGACATTATTGGAAAAAATTGGGAATCTAAAAGTTATATTTAAATATACTGCATTGAAATATTATTTCTTTGCTATATTATGTTTGTTAAACATTAAAATAAAATTAAAATGGCTTACTTTAGTGCTCAAAATTTTGAAAAATGAATTTTCGAACTTTTAAAATTGATTTTCAACTTTTTTTTTAAATTACAAGAAAAATCAGCTTTGAGATTATTTTCAGCTTCAACTTGTGCATGGCATCATTAAACTATTATGCCTGAATTAAAAATTTAATACAAATTTAGTTTTGATTTCTAAGATTAAAATAAAATTAATAAAGTAATTTGGTTTTATCAGTGCATATGATATACAATTTTTCCAATGATTCGTTAAATGTACTCGAAGAAAAAGCATGAATAAAAAGTAGAACTTTATTATAAATATTTTTAAATGTTATTTCATGCAAAAAATAAATAATAAATAAATAAACTTTTAAATCTTGTGGCTTTGTTTAGAAAAAGCATTATGTCAGAAGATCAATATGAATATTTTGTTGCATTTCAATTTCAGAAAAGCACTGGTTTTTAAGCGTGATAAATAAAACTTAAAAAAAAAGATATTAATTTCATTTGTTTCATTTTTGTATACGTTGATGGATCTTGTATGCATAGATGCTAAATCCTTTTTGACCAAAAAACAAATTTTATAATTTATGTGATATGGAATCAGGCAACAGAAAAGCCCTATTTGAAAGCTACTGACATCATTTAATTTTAACTCACAACAAATAAGGGATTTATTGCAAAATAAAAACTAAACTATTTTTATATTCTTGTAAATCCTTTTCTCATTATTAAAGTTAAAATCATTGGTGTTTCTAATGGGGAAAATTTATTTAATGAATCTTTTAAAATATCTTATGCTTGTTATCAAGCTTTCCTTGAATTAAAACTACAGAAATCATGCCTTAAAAACTATTTAGAAAATATTTAAGCTAATCGAAAAATAGAAAATATTTTCTATTACAATATTTGATTTAACTTTTGTCTTTATGATTTAAAAGTTTAATAATTATTCAAAAATGATTATAATTTTAAATAAGCTTATAAATATTTTATTAAGTCAACAATACTATTCTTATGTGTTATAAAATTTGTGTTTTTAAGCAAGCATTTAATTTTCTTCCATAAATTGAGAGAAAGTTTACAAATTATATTAATCGTTAAATTGATAGAAAACTGAGCCTTGTATTATAATCTGTAAAAACAAAAAAATAGTTTCCTTAGTAATAAAAATGTTTCTTTAATAACTGTATATTTTTAAAACACAAATTAATCTTTCATAAAACACAAAAGATTTAATTTCCCGGATTTTTCATACAGTTTTTTTTTTCAATAACTAAAGAAATTTAAATGTGGATATGTGGATTTGGGAAATTACAATAACCACTGCAGTTCAAAATATAGTTTTTTTTTTTAAATTTACATTTTTTTTACATTTCTCAATATTTGCATGGTGTGTTTTGATGTTTTTTCTACAACTTTGATCACACATAATAAAAAATCATGCACAAAAATATTTTCATATGAATTTATTAAACTAACTTAATTATTTCATCAGATTTAATGAATCATCGTGGTCATTTTTAACAGTGTTAATAAATTCTACTGATTTTATTTTTCTTATTTATAATCACTATATAGCCCTTCCATTTTCAAATAGCCAGAAGATTAAAAACTATTAAAATAGTCTCTAAAAACTGTGTTGTAATACATATATCTTTAGATAAATAATTAAACCGTATATTTGTATTAATCTAAACATTGTTTATATATTAAAGCAACAAACAAATACAAGGACTACTTGTATTTCATTTGCTTAAAGTATAGTATGATAAACAAAGGATACATTAAAAAGATTTTTAAAAGAACTATATTTTTTACATTGAAAATACAGTGAATTCAAGTAATATTGGTTTCTAGAAATAATCTATTCAAAACTGCTTTTATGAGACTTTGATAAAAACCTTATAGGGAATCTCAAATTGATGATTGTTTTCATTGCTTCATTTTCCTGAATTGTTCAACGAAAATCTATGAACAAAAATTTTCTTCCCGATCTTCAAATTCATAAGCTGAATTTAAAAACCTTATGGGCACAAAGAAGAGATCTCTACTGAGTCACCTGATCACATTTCCATGCAATTTGAGTAGTTTTACAGAGAAAAAAGAAGGGAAACTTTACCAGTATGTCTATGTCTTAAAGAGAAGAAAATAAGGAAGATAGGACACGCATATGACAGCAAACTACAGTCTTAATCACCAATGCGAAACCTTTATTGCATATAATAGGAAATCGTATTATAAGGCTTTTACGAATATTTCCTTATTTCATTAGATTCCATGCAATATCATTTTCTTCGCTTATCATAATTATTTTAATTACGTCACAATTTATTTAGATCTCCTAAAATTTATTTTTGTTTCATTCATTAAAATAATTTTATAATTTATTCTTAATTTAAATTTTGTATCTATTTTATGTGATTTCTCTATAAATCAATAGCTTGAAGTATAGAATGATTACGATTCTAGATTAAATTCATTTTATTACATTGAATTAAAAATAATTTAATTTGAAATATGTTTGTGAGACAATTGCATTGTAATTTCAAGACTGTACACTTATTTTAGAACTGAAATTTAATAAACAATATGACAAAATTCCAGATCAGGAACCAAATTCCCTAAATTTCACTAAATTATATATATATATATATATATATATATATATATATATATATATATATATTATAACTACTTTAGTTGCACAGTTTTATATATAAATACAAAACATCGTGGCTTAGTGGAAGAGCTTGTGCTACCTGGGCAGAGGTCCAGGATTTGATCCTTGGGCCGGAAAGGTTGACTTAGCATTTTATCCCTTCCATAAGTCGACAAAACTGACACCAGGGCATTCTGTCATGAAAATTGAAATGGACACTGTAGGCCTTGGCCCCAACATGGACTGTATTCATGTCACTGAGCTCTGTGGTACACATAAATGCAATGTAATATTTTCCTCCCTTATACTGTATATATATATATATAACAAATTTCATTCCATTCTTCAATCTATTAAATATGTTTATGCAATAATTTTATCAACCTCAACATTTTCTGATTTGAAAATTAATAATTAATTTTTCATAGAATCAAATATTATTTACCAATCTTGGTTTTTTTCTAAGTATTCATAACCATTAATACAAACAAATATGTTTAAAATTTAGTACATTTCAGAGCAAACATGAAATATTTTTGTTCCTCAAGTATTCATACAGAGTGATGAATTATCTTTTTTTTATTTCTTTAAAATCGTTTGTATATATATATATATATATATATATATATATAGAGAGAGAGAGAGAGAGAGAGAGAGAGAGAGAGAGAGATAGGTATAGATATAATAAAAAAACTTAATACGACCATTAAATGAAAGTTTAATATATATTGACATAATATTCTTTTAATTTTCATATTCTGTAAAAATAAATAATTGAAACATAAGTTTTAACATTTTTTTTAATAGAAAAAAATCCAGTAAATTCTGAAATAGATGTTAACCATGCTTTATAGCTGGATGTTATTAAGATTAACTATATATTTTGTAATTACATTACACAATTGTTTTTAATTTTATTGTTTAGTAATGTAAAATTGGTTAAATGTATGCAATTTCATTTTGGATTTCTACGAGCATCTGATCAATATTCATTATGGTAGAATTATTTTAAAAATATTTCCATGTTTCACACGTACATTATGATCATTCAATCTTTAATAATTTTAATACTTTTGTTGCAAAATATTGCTTTCTCTTTTTTCAGGTTATGTTATCTTTCCTGTTATCACATTTTATGTTCTCTAATAAGTGAAAATAAGTGTTAAATATTTATGCCCAGATAAACTTTTTCTTTCAATTAAATGAAAAATTTAATCAGGAAGCTTTAGAATTAATTAAAATAATCTAGTATTTACATCCTTTTAGAATTGTAATGCAATTTTTTTATCCTAATACCGTTTAATTATTGCACTTCAATTTATTTGGCACCGAATTCTCACTGATCCAATTTTTATGTGATATAATTCTAAAAAGTAGAACCCAAAAGTTACATTTTAAATGACAAATAATGTTCAGATACGTCTTAAAAAAGTATTTTTATAATAAAAGCACATATGTTAGATCCATCAAATAATTAATTTCAGGTTATATAATCCTCTAAACTGTGTATTTAAATAAAATATTTTATTAAAGAATAATATTATTGGGGGTATTCTTATTAATTAAACTCAGGTTATTGAAAAATTATTTAATTTTAAATAATTAAAATATTGAAAAATTATAAAAAAATGACAACTTTAGTCGGATCAAATTTAATATTAACTTTTCAAACTTGATTACAAGAAATTAAAAAATAATTTTAACTTTTTAAGTTATAATAAATTTTAAGAAATACTTTTTTAATGTCTTAAAACTCATTTCTGGTTGTAAGAAACGTTTTTATTTTTATTGAACTAAGCAGATACTATTTTAAAATATTTATGACTAAATGTAAAGAATTTTCAAAATAATATTTTGCTAACAATTTCTTATAATAATTTGCTATTACTTTAAAATAAGATTGCTTGCTTGAGATTTTTTTAATTTAAAGTTATGTTACCAAAAACTTTAATATTTTGTACTTTTTATTTAGTTGTTAATCAAACATAATTTGATGTGCTTTATATCACTAGTGTCACAGATTTATATTTTAAATATAAATCTGTGACACTAGTGAATTCTTTGTATTTTTTAAAATCCTCACAAAAATTTTAAAAGTTTTTATGAAGACTAAAAATACATTACATTTGATAAATACTACCATCCCGCGTTTTAAAAAATTGTAAGAAATTGTATAAATGAATAATATGCACAATTCAAAAGAGTTAATATTTAAATACCACGGAATGTTTAGAAATATATTTGAATATACTCTGAGAAATATAAGGAGAAAAAACGGAAGAAAACCTTTTCGGACTGAAAAACTAATATTTGTGTAACAATCTGTATACTTCCTAATGAACAAATTTTATCTAGTAATTAAAGTTAGACTTAACTCCTTGCAATATTTTTATTTGGAAAATTTATATACGTTCTATTTATAGAGTTTTTTACACTGTGACCTCTTCCGAAAAAACTAAAATCCAATATATTCAGAGTCCTAAAATGTTTAATAATTCATTTCGAAATTCCAAATTCATATTAATGACTTTCTATGGTAATTATAAAATTTAATATCCCAATATGAAATTTTATATTAAGTAATTTTATATCCAGTTGTCAAATTAAACTTTATGCTGGATATCCTAATTTAATAATTAGTAAAAAATAAAAATAATGGTTTATTTTCTCTTTATTGCGAATTATGAAATCACCAAATTGATTTATTTTAAGCCACAGTTAAAATTAACGATAAAATGTGCTTTCAATGAATCAGATATAAGTGTTTTTCTCCTTTGTTATATATATGTAAATATTTATTTACTCTTTATTAATATGAAATAAATTTTCAAAAAAGAACATTCAAACTCTGTTGAATTAATTCTTAAATCGAATTAAAATAATTTAACTACTGTAATATGTAATCTCATGAAACAAAGTAATTTCCTTTTAAAATAAATTTAAAAGAAATTTGTATCCTGATGCTTCAACACCAGTATTAACTTTAGATATTATACAAAAGCTAAGCAAAATTTTCCATAAAAATTCAAACATATTTTAAAGGAAAATGTGCATGACATAAAGATACAGAAATATTTAAAAATTCTTATTTTCTAGAAATAAGAAAACAAACTTTTATATATAAATTTTTCTAAAGCTAATTTGTTTTAATTAAAATCTACATTTTTCAAAATATATTATTTATTTAATATTAAATTATGTTCAAGCAAAAATAACATTATAAAAAAGAGATGAATTATTTTATCTATTTTATTAATTCCTTAATTTACATAATTTTTGGTATTAAATCATTCGATGAAGACTGAATCCGGTTAAATAAAATAAATATATTGAAATTTTTTAAAGTTTTCTTCGGGCGGAGATAAGAAAACAGAGTTTGAATATAACGATTTTTTAATAAACTAAATTCTTTTAATTAATTAGATGGTTACATATACAACATCAAATGAAAAAATTTTGTTATGACTTAGACTAAAAATCTATTATTTTTTTCCATTTCTTGAGCGATAAATCTAGATATCAAGCAGTATCTATTTAACAACATCAAGCCAAAGCTCCCCTAATAAGCCTCATTTATGCCTGGGAGGAGAAATTCTTTGGGTGGAGATATGCATTCTCTCCCCACAAAAAAAAGAAAACAGCATCACAGCGCCCCCCTATTCGGAGGAACTTTTATTTTTACGGAGCGACTCCAATTCGACGTCTAATACTAACAGAACACCCCTAATTCGGGAACGTAAAATATAATTAAACCCCCGTCACTTACCTCACACACTCTGGGACGCTCACTCCAAGCCACTCCGGCCATTAAAATTCTTCTTCAGTAGGGCTTTTAACCTCCTCTGTCGCTGCATATCACAGGCGACGCGCATCACGTCCAAGATGGCGGCTATTTTCCACCGGCAGCAGACGATAATTTCATCCGAGGTAAGTGGATTGTTCTTTTGGCTGCGCTTGTTGCTAATGGTTTTCCTCAAACGATTCCAATGAAAAGTGTAAAGAGGTTGAAGAGTCTTGAATTTTGAATCAAGCAGTTGAATATTTTAGACCGCATCTCCGACGCGGACGAGCGTCCGTCGGGGTGCCATTGGCGCTGGAAAGAAGGCTAATAAAATCTGAAATAGAAGAAATGTATGAGTTTTTCTAATGTGCCAAAATTAGAATACGAAATTGCATTAATAGCAAAACATAAATTTTTTCAAAATTTTAAATCAAGACTTGATTTAGTATAAGAAAAATGTTCATATTAATAGAAAATGAATAAAAGTAAATAATAAATTAATTGAAAAAAGTTTGATTTCTAAAGTTTTTTTTTCTATTAATAGTTGCATAATCAAACTCTATCATGAAATATATTTTGAAACATTTTTGTTTACATTTTATATAAAAAAATGTAAATATCTTTTCATTTTTAAAAATTTCCAATTTCCTCTAAAAATATTTTTTTTAAATTTATACTTATTAAAATATTAGAGGAAATAAATAACAAAATATCATGACAGTACAAAGACAACTTTTACTACTTTAGAATCTAAAAATGATTATCTGCATGAGTTTCTCTGGAATTATAAAATATATATATATATATAATATAAGCAAATCTTTAATAAACTTCTCTTAAAATTACATGAGTTATGTAATTGTTTATATTTATCATGAAAATAATCATAAGAAAATATTAAAATGATAAACATTTCAATAGTTGAATTCTGTTGCTTTATAATTTTAAGATGCTTTATAGAATTCCTTTTAAATAATAAATGTGATTAATCCTGTTATTTATTCTTATTTATTTTTATTACTTCAGTTATATGGTGAAATAACATAGGAGAATAAAAAGTCATTTTGTGACTTTAAATAATTTGGATGTAACATTTTTCATTATTATTCAAGAATTATTATTATTTAAATGCTAATAAAATTATTTTAGCTAATAGAGATTCAAAAAGTCCATAGTTCCATTTAATAGTTTGTGGACTCTGCATACTGAAGAAAAATAATTTTTTCGATATTCGATTTTATATTTTAAAACAAAAATATTGCTTTAAACATCACAATATAGCCGTTCGTAAAATAGTTGGGTATTAATAACTCAATAAATAATTTAAACAATAAAGAAAAAATGAACAATCAAATAAACTGTATTAATGTAAATTCTCTAAGAAAAATAACTTAAGAATTTGTGAATATCATATATTAAAATACTTAATAACAATTTAGTAATAAATATATGTTTTATGTAAAATATATCCCCATTTGTTCTGTATAATTGACAGTTTGATAAATTTAATTAAGATCTAATTTTGCATATTCTTTAGCCCTTTATTCTTTGAAGAAAATGACAATCTCAAATTGCAACGAAGTCAAAGGATTATGTTAGCTAGGTTTAATAAATTTTATTTATTGCATGATGACATATGGTATTAGTTTTATTAATGCTTAAACTTACATAAATGGCAATAAATTATGTCATGCTTCATTGGAAAAATATAAACAGAAATAATGCCACACATAAAATTTAATGGCGCTCTAATCGTTTTGTCTTTCTAGCCATTAATGATCGGCTCCAATCTAAAAATATGGTATTTCTTGCAAAGATATTTTCACATACAATTGAGAATTATTTAATTAATATCTAAACAAGTTTTCCAAGAAACTATATTTATAATAATTGATTTAAAGTAATTAAATCAAATTTCTTCAAAATATTTTTCATATGCTTAGAAAAATCAACATTTTATGTATTTTTAATTTCTACAGAAATTTAATAATTTAGTCTTAAAATCAACTCCATTATTTGAAATTAAATTTAGGTTATATTTAAAACGTTAATTGCAAAAAATTCTGAAACTTCTATTATTGTTGTTTTTACATATAATAACAAAATTTTAAAATAGTGTTACAATTATTTTAATAATTCTTAAATTATTTAATAATTTGGTCATGAATTGTGGAAATAATTTCTTTTTGTTAAATTCAAAGAATAAATATCATATTTATATAAAATTTCGTTTAAATTTAGTTAAATGTCAAATACTTTAGAAATCATTGCTCACTAAGGCTAAGAAAATAAATGCTATTTTATGTAAACAGCCTTTTTATGTGATTAGTTTTGGATTCAAGTATTTTAATTAAATTTTTATATTTATTTTTGTGATAGCAATATAGATTAAGTAAGGTTTATTACAACTGTATAATCAAATGAAAAATAATTTGCTTTGATAACATTTTTGTAGTCTTCTTTTGAAGTTAAAGTAAAGTAAAACTTAAAAGCATTTAAATAATTAACATTCTTGTCATGGATAAAAAATATATTAGTTTAACCTATAATAATCCAAATTTTCATTTAATATAATTTTGTATAGAATATGTAAACAAAAAAGTATTTTAGTAAACATACCCATTAAATCATTATTTAATTCGAGTATTATTTAGTTATTGTTTAATTTGATTATTATATTATAAATAAGTGAACAATCGAAAGTGAATTTTATATTAAAATTAAACTAATGACTGTAGAAAATGAAAAATTCTTTCTGATTTTTTACATTTAAATTAAACATTGAAGTATGAATCAATGTACAATTTTTTTTTTAAATTTTTTATTTTATTTAAAAATATTTTTTTTTAAGTTTTTACTTATTAAAATTTTTGATAAAATAAATAACCAAAAATCATGACAACGTAAAGACTATAACGTAAAATTTTTACATCTTTAGAATCTAAAAATGATTATCTGTATCAATATATTTCTGATGTTATAAAATATATACATTTAATGCAAGAACATCTTTTAATTTAATTTTTTTTTAAATTATAATGTTTATGATTTTAAATTAAACAATTTTATCGACATGTGTATTTAAAGATGAAAAAAAAATTAATAAATAAGTGATTTAAAAAAAAGGCATATTATTCTTCTATAAAAATGTGTTTTGATTTATAAAATAATATTATGATTGGAAACGTTTTTTCTAGTGTAAAAGAAAGTGTAATTCCATATATTACTAAGAATTTCAAAAAATACATAAATACGAATCATTCCCGAAGATGAAAATTTTTCTGATTTTGTTACTATAAAATGTACAAATCCGTATAAAATATTCATGATTAAATTTTAAATGAGTAACATTTAATTGAATAAAAAAGCAAAGTTAAATTAGTTTCAAAATTTCCATTTAAAAAATATCGCATTAAAATGCAAACTATATCTTCTCTTTATTTATCAATATATAAATTATATAAAAATAGAATTTAAAAAATTATATGAAATACTAAAAATTAAAAATTGTATTGCACAATATATTCTAGTTTGGTATAAAATTTAGTATTAAATTAAATACAATTAAATATCCACAAATGTTTTTTAAAAATTTTCTTATAACTGCAGCTGATTGACTTCCAGAATTGTTAAATAATTAAATATATAAATAAACTTCACCTGATTTCAATGAAGATATTCGTGAAGTCATGTTTTATAAAAAAATGTTTCCATTAATTAAGAGTTTTATTGTAATTATGAGGTTGTTTGTTTTAATAGTATTTTACTTTCTTTTAATATTTTATTTTTTTAGCTAAAATATTGTAAAAAATGTAGTAATTTTCATGATTTAATTCTTAACAATTTGATGCTAAATTTTTACATTATGCTTATAAGTACTTGAATTAGATCTCGGGATATAATTGCAATGCGAATTTTTATTGGCATTTCTATAAACTCTCTATCTTTCGTAGAACATAGTCTTTTGATAAAACGTAGAATTTACGTAAAAAAATATATATATATAATAAAAGGAGACAAAATAGCAAGAAATTATTCGATCGTGAATGGATTAGTAGAAAATTTTTTTCTACCATACTTTGGCTCTTTCAGCCACTATCATTTGTTTGGTAGCTACAGTGGCGCCCTCCTGCCACTCAAATGAAGCTGACAATCATAGCCTCTAGTTCTGTTCTATTATTGGCTAGAAATTTTGGCTCCTCCTACAAAACGTGTTCCGCCTAATTACCATGCAGGAATAAGTAATATTCAGTGTCTTAGTGTAAACAAATGAGAAGTGGATATAAACAAGCCACTCCTTCTTAAAAATTGGCCCATTTTTAAATTCAAAAGTTTTTGGCAAGTCTTTTAAAAGATTAGAAGTAGAACGGTAAGAAATTTTAAACATTTTATTTCTACAATTATTAATGTAACATAATTTTACATCTTGAAAAATTATTTCATTTATTTGAAAAATAGCTGGATTAAATTTTGTAATTAAAATATTTTATACTATTATAAATATGGTCATATTTATGTCAATGTTTCATTTGTATATTATTATTCCGAAATTGTTGTTAACTGTATATTTGTTAATGGAGATTACAGTAGAAAAATATACCATTAAATAATTAATATTCACCATAATTAAAATGTAAATTTTCTGTATCAATTGTTGCAAAAATTTTCTGTATCATATCTATAATATACATATTTCTGAAATTATCATTTTCTATTTTAATATATTTATCTGTGTATCTCAGTTTTTTTTTCTTCTTCTTCTTTTTATGTCTTGTATTATTAACTAATTTCGCTAAAGTCTAAAGTTTTCCTTTTTCATATTTAAGTCCTTGAATACTAATTTGTAAAAAATATTTGTTATATAAATCTAATGTAGTTAGTGTATGATGCTTTATGGTATATATTCGCAATAATAACATCTTACTAAATAATATATTTTTTAATAAAATATTATTTTTGATAAGATCTTGAGATCCGCAATTACTGAAATAGGTGAAAACTAATTAAAGATAAACTTTCTAAGAAATTATCTAATTAAAATATTATAATAGCGAGACAGAGGATATTGGTAGCCATTTTCAAAATCACGAAATATTTTTACAAAAACTTTTTCCAATTATAATGATAAATGCGTTTAAATATTTTTCAGTCAAAGCTGAATTATTTGTTTTTACATAGCTCTAAGATTTTGTGTTTCATTCTCAGTATTCAAAATATATTTTATTTTTTCGCTTTATTAAAGTAGAACATAAACGAGATACTGAATTGCAGCTTTAATTTTTTTTAAAATAAAGTTATTTTGTACATTTAAAGTTGTATAATGTATTAGATAAGATATTCTTAAATATTGGTTTAATATAAATATTATATTTTCTGCACAATATAAGCTATATTATTTAAATTATAGGAAGGAATTCGAATTTTTTTATTTTAATATTGACCATGTCTTTTTGTTTACGAACCTACGAACCATTGAATACGAACCATTGCTTTCATTGGATAATTTTATAATTTTTTTTATTTTGACTAAATAGTTTCGAAATTTTTGAATTTGGATTGATATTTATAAAATTTTTAATCCACTTAACAATAAATAAATAAATATGTAAAGAAAAAATAACAAATAAACTTCAAAATTTACTTCTTACATTACTATTATTTTTTCCCATTATAACTGTTAGCTCAAGTAATTATATTAACAACTTTTTAAGTAATAAATAATATAACAATATAAATTTTATACTAATGTTATATATTTGTTGTGATATTATTTATATTTATTAATGGACATTCATCAATATCTTGAAATTATTACAAAGTAGATGTAATAGTAATGGTAAATATTTTTCAAAAGAAATGAATAAAAAAATTAATTACTGACTATTAAATCTAAAACTTATTACTCTTATTTCACGAGTAATCTCCAAGTATGCAAAGAAATTGTTATTAATGTTTCCCCATGCATGTATTTAATTTGAAATGGTTAAAAAATTTTCTGTTAATAATAAGTACCAAATAAAGTTTAAAAAAGCCTTAATTACGATGTACATATATATATATTGGATACGATAATTTTATCCATAACAAAATGATTTTAAAAATTTGTGCTCTGTATCACAAATGTTCTTTCTTATATTTATTCTTATTTGTGCATAAAATTTCTAGAAATATAATATATAGAGCAGTGTAGTAAAATATTTTTGAAAAATATGATACTATAATTAAATTGCAGCAAATGTAGTAATTACACAATTAGGTAAACAACCAAAAATTAACAAATCATTTAAATTATTCTATATATAATATTTATATGATTATATATTTAAAAATAATTTTCGAAATTTTTTTATATTTTTTATAACATTAAACAATTTTAAAATCCAAAATATATACCTCCCCCCCCCCCTATAAACGTTAAACTATAATAAGACAACAATGAACCAACTATTCAATTGTAATGTTTTTGTGTATATTTATTTGTGAGAAAAATCTTTAACAAATTATTATAATTAAACTAGCACTATTTCCTTCTAGCTTTAAATATCAAGATAATTTTCACAAACTTCCTGTCAAATAATTCTTGCTGGTTCCTTAATTTTTTTCAATAATCACGCAGTGCAATTTCTCAATTTTCACATTCTTCTTGAAAATTTGAATTTTCTGTGTATCGCACATGAAGTGTTTCCGTTTTATTCTGAAAAGAGAGGAAATATCTAATCAATAATAATGTCTAAAACAATAAACATTTAAGCCACCTATAGATGGCAGCACATGTGTTATTGTCTTAATTGATTACTAAATGGGATCGGGTCAATGAGCTCGAAGATTTAATTTCTGATAATATTTAAACTATATTTTTTAAGAATAAATAAATAAATAGGATTGATTTTAAGTAAAAACATTTTCACTCATTCTCAAACTCAATTATGCTTTAAAAACAGGAGCATCTGTATTTTTTTTAAAGCTGTTTTTAATCATAGTTTATATTAAGTATTTACCAAATACTAATAAAAATAAAATTTGATAAGAGTGTTTTGAGAAACAATAATTGTGTGTGTACTGTGATGAAATTTAAATAACACTCACACAATTTATATTAATTATATTTACTTAAGCGTATACTTTAAAAAGTTAACGTAAACTTTGTACTTCTTTAAAAAATATGTTCAAAATTTCATAAATAAATATTTTTATTTCTAAAATAAAAATAACAATATTCGCATACATATTTTAAGTAATAACATTTTAAATTTAATCAAGAACTTTTATTTCTGCAATTTTTAGAAGTCCTCAATAAATAAGTCTTATTATAATATAATAAGTCTGTAAGAAAATTTCATATAAATTTTTAAATGATATTCGATTAACATAAAGGAAATCTAAAACAATTAAGTAAACAAAATTTTAATATAAATCTCATTATAGCAATTAAATACTTAAGTAAAAAATAATTATTATCAATAATTTCCTAAATTTCTTCATGTGAAATTTATACCATTTTATACGTGACATTAATCGCAAATCGTAGTTTTCTATTTAACTATTGCATGAGTTCTTGTAATTTATAAAAATAATCAAAGTAAAAATAATAATCAAAATAAATTAAAATTTTTAAAAACTAACTGAATGAAAAAGAAAAAACAAAAAATTATTGCTGTAAATTAATTCTTAAATTTTTTATTTGTTTGATATAAGAATAATCTTAATTTTATAAATTCTTAACGACTCAGTGATGTATAATAGTTTTTGAATTTTAAAAATTGAAATTATATTTGAAAATTGAAATTATATAAATCCTGTAAAATAAAAATGAAATTATGTAAATCTAGCTCTAATTAATTAAATCTATTTCATGAAAAATAAATTTTCATAAATTACGTGTTTACCAATGAGTATATCATAGTTTTATAAGCCATTATATATTTCTAGCTAAACGTTATGCACTTATTTGAATTCAGAAATTTATTGTGAATGATGTCTAATAGATTCCTTTTTATTATTTAAATAAGATTTTTTTATTTGTTTATAGTACTGTTAAAAATTTCGCATGAAACAAAATAACGCACTCTACTAGCTATTTTATATTAAAATTAGTCGAATATTTCAGGAATTCCTGCCATGACATTATATATTTAATATATTATACATTTATAATGTATTACTTTGATTCCATTTATTTCAATTTTGAGATAGTTGTATTTTCTTCTTATAGAGACATTCTTCGGGGGAATAACTCATATATTTTTAGACCTTTGTCTTTCGTGTTAGTCAGAAAAGGGTGTCTGTTTTGCATAGCTGACCATCTCCTTCCTGATGAAGACGTGGTCCCTATGCTTTTTCCTTAATTATATTATATTACATTGTTTTTTTTTTATTTTTTCCTAATTTTGTCTTATTGATATTAAATTGTATAGTTTCTTCTTTGTTTTATCTTTATGTATTAAATATATCTTACTTAATATATATATATACACACACACATATCAGCCCTATTTTATAACGAAATTTTAAAGTAAAGATGAAATTAATCAAGTGAACAGTTTTTTTCAAAATATGAAAATATTTATATTTTATTAATGGTATAATAAATGTCACCAACATTTTACTAAATAATTTATAATTCACGCATAATTTACTAGAGCTCTTCCTGTGATAGAAGGGTATTTAGCCAAATCATGAAAGTTCATTTTATTCATTTCTTTTACCTTAATATATTTCGGTAGCTTTGTATCAGCTTTGAAGGTTCTCAATTGAAATTGCCTGCATGTTATATAGACACATAGTTGTATGAATTTTATAAAATTTATCTCTGCCAAAATTTTAATTATATGTATTTATTTTATATCATTAAACACTTTGAATACCTGGTAATGAACAGTAGACAGACTGAAAAACTTGAGGCTTTGTAAGCCATTTGAATATCCATCACATACAATAAAGATCTGGAAAAACTCTTCATATATTGTGTTAATTTTCTTTCACAGATTGTGTTAGATTCAACGTTTTTTATAGATTCATAGATTTTGTCTTGATTTCGAGTCACAAAGCCGAAGAGCCAAAAAATTTCCAAGCACCCACCCTGACAGATTGTATGCTGAAAACAGAGTTAGAAAATTACAAACTTTCGATTATAAATCTGTGACTCAACATTCACAGATTTATGAGAAGTGTTTCAATATTTTAGAGGCAATCCAGTAACACTGTTATAATAAAATGCTGTTCTATAACCCATATAAAGAAATCTCAAAACAAAATTGCTGTAAGGAAGAGTATTATATATCTAAAGCAAATATATGAATTATTATGGGTCTTGAATAAATGCTAGAAAGGATCAAGCTTCATAATCATTGCTATATATCAATTAATGCTTAGCTCAAATATAAAGACAATAAAGCATTTGCTATTAGGCTTCAAAGCATATACAAACAAGCCAGTAAAATTTAAATTTACTGATAAAAACTGACTTATTCCTATAATATACTTAAAAGCATCATTCCAAATGAAATGAAAATCAGTAGTTAGGATCAACAAACATAATGATGAGGCCATGGTGTAAAAATTTGTGTTGATTGATTAGGACGTCATTTTCATTATTGTAGGATAATGAGTTCGAAGTTCGACTTTAACTGAGTATCCGTTGTATTGACTAATAGATGTTGGTCGCTATGTTCTCCAAGTGAAATAATACCTCTGGTTGGCAGGTAAAGTATGAGTATATTTTCAGCTTGGATTCTGCTTCTAAATTAAATAGACTTCCACCATGGTTCCCATCTAACTGGTAGAATCCGACTCAGGCTAGATAGAGGAAAATATACTGGTGCAACAACAAACATGGTCGCAAATAATTATCAGCTGGATGGAATTGAAAGATATACATGCCACTAAATATATCAAAATGATAAGTATATATAAACTATTGATTATCTGTAGTAGTCGTGAGAATGGTCACGAATTTTTGTAGCTCAACCAGATCATGTAAATTTTATGATTTTCAACTGAAGTTAGCATTTTCTCTTTTCTGATGTAAAACTGGCAAAAATTGTAAAACAGTGCAACAAATCAAACTTCTAAGCTTCTTGGTAACCTTAAATAAAAAAAATTTGCCAGTATTCATAAAACAAATTTCTCCATAAATAATTGGTACCCAGTACTTAGAAATAATTGATTTTAGAACATAATTTTACATCAGAAAAACGCATCAGCGTTTTCATGTAGTCTTGTGCTATGGTCAGATAATAGTTTGTTTATAATTTTCACCGAAATTGTTTTATCTAAATTGACAACAATTAATTTTTTTTTCATGAAAAAATTTTTCAAAACAGAGAATTTACTTCGATGATATTTTGAGCGCATAAAAGTTGTTATGAGTAAAAAAAAATTTTATAACTAAGAAATCAATTTTAATGATTCATATTTAACTCCACTTCCTTGGCTTATTCCAATATTTAACGACAGTTAAAAAAGTAAGACAAAATATTATGAATTTACACTAAAGAATCTATACGTTGTGAATATTCTAAATTTTTCTTGTCATACATATATAACCTCATGTAATACGCTTAATGATAAATCCTGTATGCCGAACCAATATAATTTACTCATTAACAATAATACTTTGGAATAAGTTACATTTAAGTAAAAGAATACTTTCTAAACTTTCTGTTTTGTCACCCCATTTATAAATCAAAATATAATTATAAATACAGTTTATTTCCTATTATCAAGCTCTGAATTATTCGACCGTATAACATGCCTTCCAAATAAATCAATACTAACTATTTTGTGTTACTGTTAACTTCAAAGGACTGATTTATTTTATATAAGCATTTTTATTTATTATTTTATACCTTTCATTTGGAAAGTTAATTTAGAGTAGCTTCCTTCTTCTTATAATTTACCTTTAACTTTCCCAAGTCAAATAATTAAAATAATAAATCTCTTTAAATAAGAAAATAAATAAAGTCCTCTAAAAAGAGCTTTATCATACAATATAAACAAATTCATTACCTTTTATTTCAATTTACAAAAATTAGTATGTGATTTTATTTAAATATTTATTTGATTACAATCACTGGACAGTATGATTTTCGCGCATTAACACTGTAACTCTAGATCCCTTAACTTTCCCAAAACTATGTTAATTAAATATTACTATGAACGTAATTTTTGCAAAATATTTTACTGAAACAATATACGTGAAAAAAATTGTAATAACAGAAGTAAAACTAGTTAATTCATCATGAAAAAATGAACATGTAGCAGTAAAAAGATAAGAAATTGTTACAATGTTCCATCCGGTTTGCGTATAACAAGTTAATTGCTTTCACCCCGAATGTGTATATAATTAATTCTATTTCACAGTTGGCAAGTAAAATTACATAGGAAAGTTCATTAACAGAGGTGAATAACCTTGACTATGCAGGAGACACACGAACTTAAAACAAGGAAGAAAGGTTAGCATCATTTTTGCAATCAAGAATGAATTATTGTTGAAATCCCAAATAAACATATTTAGTTATTTAAATTTCTTTATTAATGCTTTCAGACAAAATAATGTTTTACACAAGTTATACTGTCAATAAAATCTGAAAATTCAATAAAAATATAAAATATTCATTTTTTTCGTGTTATATTGTTTATTTTTGCAGGCCAAACAATAAATACATTTAAATTTTATTCAGGCAATGGAATACATATTTTTTTGAAAGTATGGGATTTTAAAATTAACTTTAGTTCCCTTGACTTGAGCTTTTAGATTAGTATTCATTCATTCAAAAGTTATTATTACCCACACAAAGTTCAATTTTCTCTATTATCTAACTTCAATTTTCTCTACTCAAAAACTTACTTTTATTTCATTACCATTTTTATGACTTGTATAATAATTTAAGACTGTGGTGACTGAAAAATTGTTATCATATAAGTGGTAGTTAAGATATAAATTACTTTTTAGAAAAAAATTATACAAGGAACGCTGAGTTTTGATTTAATTATTCTTGTTAATTCACGTGTTCGACAATATTATTATAAAACGTAAGTAAAGTTATATAAATCTTATATAAATAAACAAATTAATTTTTTGATTATTTATACACGGTGACTTATTTTTAATTTATTTGTTTCTTCGAAAATCAATATTAAACTTGTTTCGATGAATCGCTAATAAGTAAAAATGGAATTTCAAATACGATACAAAAATATGAGCAAAAAATGTTATTTTAAATTTTAACAAATTCTGAAAATTAAATTTGGCTTAATTTAACACAATATTAGTTGAAACAGTTATGTAATGCACTATTTTATTAAAATATTTTAATGAATAAATGTTAGTATTGTATTAGTTCGTCATTAACAATATTATTTTTTAAAAACTTTTAAAATTAATAAAACAATTAATACCGATTTTAAATAAGATCATGAAATACATGATATAAATAACTGTAGAAAACTGTTATATATGTAAATTTTTAGTTATTTTATGGCTTTTGAATTAGAAATCCATAATGTTGTTTAATGCTATAATGCAATTTATTAGGATAAATAATATTTAAAAATTTTTCCTTTGAATTTTTAAACTTCAGTATCCAATCTCCCTCTTTTGATAACAAAATTAATCTTCATAATTTAAGACGGATGAGAAAAAAGCATTACTTAATGGAATCAATAGTTTAATTTAATGAAGACTAAGCATCGGTTTCGGAGAAAAATTATGGAGTCTATTGAAAATACATGTCTTCAATTACCGTTCCATTACTGTTCATTGTGTTTAAGATTCAGTGATTCTTATTCAGATGTGATCATTAATTTGATGTAAACGAAAGTTTGATGAACAGTATTTATGTATATATATATATATATATATATAATGTCAGTATTCACTCATGATAAACAGGGGAAACTTAATATCATAAAAGTCGTAAATAGTAGATTTACAGTAAAATAAATCTTTTTAGTTCATTAATACAAGTTTGGTTTCTTACACTTGCTTTGAAATTACGTGGGTTTAATTATAAAAAGATTCCAGATTCAATTTTCCCAATTGTTAAGTAAAATTTGATCAATGTATTTAAAATTTTTGTTTGGTGAAAGTTTTGCGGTGTTCATTTATAAAATTGCTTAAATATGGTCAACTATGAAACCATCTTACAAAGACAAAATTTATATAGCTTTAAAATATGATATGGAAATCAATGGATTTGTTGTCGTATAATTTCACTGAATATGTAACTAAAGACAGGCTTTAAGAGAGCAGTTTTATGATTATAAAAAAAGCATAATGAAATTCTGAGATAGCAACTTCTTAGATATGAGTAAAAAGCATCATCTCCAAAAAGACTCTGATGGTGTTTTATAGACCAAATAAAAACAAAGCAAAGTATAAGGTTGAATGTAAGACCTTCCATAATTATCCAACAGTAGATTTAGTACCGTAAAACTGAGTAAACCTCTAAAAAGTACATCTGATCAAAATCCAGAACTATGTGTTGCAGATAGCCACTATTTATAGTAACTGCTAAAACCAGCAGATTTGACTATCTTGACTGTTTTTATTGGGTATATATTTATATCTGGTAAATTATTGTATTGGTGGTATCTACATTAATTGTGTGTCAAACACAATTAATGTAGTTTTGTATTTTTCAAATGTGAATTTTTTAATATATGAAGTCTACAAACTGCTGATTTTTCTTTCAAGGTATGCTACACAGTTAAAGGTTTAGTTGTGAGGCGTTATATGTCAACAAAAATGTCAATCAATATTTATATTCTTAACTAGAGGATCCACACATATTTTTAATAAAATAACGGGAGAAAATTATTTGTTAGGAGTGAACTAGGAATTATTGTTAATTCAATTGTATTCATGAAAGAGTTGTATTTGGTAACTCAAATGTGTGTCAAGAATGTCACTATAGGTTGCCCTATTTACATTTGAATCATCGTTTTATTTTTCTTACATTTTTCAATCAATTTTTTGCCATTATGCAAATTTTATTATTAAATCTATCTTACAAATTATCAGTAAACTTTCAGAACTCAATAGAACCAAAATTCAAACAAACTTCGTCAAAAGGTTATCCATTAAACACGCCCGCCAAATATAGTTCAACTGATCGAGTATATCACACACACACACACACACACACACACACACACACACACACACACAC
>JAPDSC010141396.1:122521-133664 GCA_026290005.1 Latrodectus geometricus
ACACACACACACACACACACACACACACACACACACACACACACACATAGGTGGTTATCAAAATAATGGAAACACCCTAAGTTTTAAGGAATCCTTTATTAATATGGCACAGGACAACCTTTGACAAGTATAGCTTGGATTCGCCTTGGAACTGAATCGTACAAATTTTGAATAGTGTTTAGAGGAATATTGTACTCTTCTTCAAGAAGATATTGTGAAAGTTCCGTGAGAGATGCCGGTGGAGAATATAGATTCCTGATTGAAAGCTCTAAAATAGACCACACGGTTAGATTATATTGAGATCTGCGGACTGTTCGGGCCAAGGTAGTTGTTCCACTTCATCCTCATGCTCATTAAACCATGATTGGACAACTCTGGCTGCATAGGTGAGGGCATTATCATCTTGGAAAATTCCATCTTCTGCAGGAAACAAAGTTTGCATCATAGGATGGACCTGGTCAGCTAAAACTTCTCAATACTTCATCAATACCCAGTGATCCTTAATTTCAGGGTTACGATTGGACCATCAGAAAATCATGACAAGGCTGCCCATACCACGACCGATCCATCTCCATGCTTGACAGTTGTAAAGAGACAATCAGAATCATACGCTTGAGCAGGAGTTCTCCAGACATTTACCCGTACTGTTAAGGTGAAAAGTGTGAAAAACATGATTTGTCTGACCATATAACAGTTCTACTTATCCATCGACCAGTTTTTGTGTTGTGGTACCACTCTACACGACGTTTGGTATTAGCATCTGTGACAAGTGGCTTGGGAATTGCTGTTCTGTCGTAGATGCTCTTTTTATGAAGGTATCTCTTAACTGTAATTATTGACACTGGAGAATCCAGATGCTGATTGAGCTCTGCGATCTCTTTGGCTGCAGTTGTTTTCTTTTTAAACATTATAATCAGCATTAATACCCGTCGGTCTCTTTCACTCAGCTTCTTCTTCCATCCAATGTTTTGCTTTGCTGAGCTTGTCTTTCGCGCTGTGTGTATGCAGTCATGACTTTAGACACCGTACCTCTAGAAACGCCTAAAAGCTGGGGTGTTTCCGTCACAGTTGCTCCAGCTAGTCCGGCTCCTGCTATTTGGCCTCTCTGAAAATCTGTGAGATTTGATGTTTTACGCTTCTGACAGAAATTCAAAACGTAGACGAATCTGCTAAAGCTCTCTCATACTACCTAATATATGTATTTTTTATGTTAAAAAAAAATCTGGTAGTTATGATCACATTTAATGCTTACAAAGCAAATTCTTAAATGTCCCTTTTATTCAGAAGTGTTTCCATTATTTTGATAATCACTTGTATTATCACTCCTATGCTACATACTCAAAAAATATTATTTTTAATATGTAGCATAGGAGAAATACTTGCATAACTTACAACATAGTCTGTTGGAGCTGGACAAATTCCGTATTAAGATCCAATGTTCTCAGATTGTTTTTTTATTTCTCTCTCTCTTATTTGGCCTATTAGAATTTTTAAGGCCAATAATATAAAGCCATAAATTCTATTTTATGATATGTGAAAATCGAATTGATTAATATTTTTTCGAAATTTTGCTTCATGTAAATGGAAAGAAATTTCACAGTCGCCATTTTCCTTCTTTACTATTGGAACTTTTATTTCTTATGAAGTAATTATATCGAGTCATTTAAAATGCAAGTATAGACTAATAGTTAAATCACAATTTATTTGTTTTTCAGAGTTCTAACAAAGTAGTTTGCTGATATTTGACCAATATTGCAATGGTAAAGATATCATTCAAAGTTTTCATAGTCTAGCTTGAAACACTCTTAAGTTAACTTTCATTAAAATATTTTAAACATAAGCAGTTTTTCATATTTAACTCAAATAAATTATTTGTGTCATAGATAAATTTTCAAAAAGCTGTGTTGTATGACATTTATGCATTAGTGTTTCATATTTGATTAAACAAATTGTTATGAAGCAATATATTAGTGAGGTAATATATTATGTGTATTGTGGTTAATAGTACACAATAATCTTTACTTTAATTTAAATTATAAAGTAAATAACAGAAAAGTATAGCAAACAAAATAAATTTATATGAGCTCTTAATGTTTAATAACCGTCATGCAATTTCTCTCATTTCTACTTTTGTAAATTAAGTTAGGGTTTTTCCATTTAAATTTAATAAATCAAAAAACAGTATGTTTTTTTCAGAAAAGTGAGAATTTACTTAACAGTAGAATGTAGTAAATTAAATTGGAAATATATCTTCAAGTATTTATTTACCCTTTAGGTAAGGAAATCGTGACCAGTGCAACTACACATTTCGGATGTGCATTCCTTGACTCTTAGTTGACATTTAAATTGATTTAAATTGACAAAAAAATTGACAAAAAATTAAACTGATCAATTTCACTTAGGTGATAGATTAAAAAAAAATTGAGTTAGCCACTGAAGAGGATTTATACCCCTATCAGTTGATTATTTTTTCATAGAGCTTGTGATAGTCAAATATAACATGTTTTCCAAAATCATCTTACGGATTTGATGAAATTTACAAATAAAAGATGCTAGTATATGCAAAATGATTAGCTTTCAAATGCTTTTATATAAAATGTGCAACTTTAGGAACACTTACAGCATGCTTAAAGGAAAAAATTGTACAACAGATTTCTTATATACAGATTGCGTTTGAACATTTTCTCCTGGAGAAAATGTGGTGATGCTTCGTGAAAGGAGAATTGCTTATTAGCACATTTTAACAGTTATCAACTGTTTACTAGTTTTTGTACTCCACCAGATTTGTTGTTTATCGTTAAGTAGAATTACAGTTTGAGTTGGACAAGTTCCTATGAACCACGTGCAGAATATAGAAACGATAGTTTCAAGGTGGTATGAAGGATCTCGGCACATACTACCACCAACAACCAAAGAAACAAACATATTACCCAAAAGGGTTTAATGGATCGTATGTTATAGTTAATGAATCGATTTCATAAATCGTATACCTGAGTTAAGAAATATGGTCATTTACAAGACAGAAGTATCTGAAGAAACAGTTCATTAATTTCTACAGCAGTATATACTGTTTGCTAAGTGACCATAGCTTCGGCTATACTTGAAGCTACATCACAAGTAGGAGTATCTTCAATGGTGTGTGATCAAAGATGAATCTGGATGCAGGAAAAGTGTGACTTGTGTTTTTAGATAAATGCCAGTCTTCTTTACAACATCATGAAGGTCTCATTTGAGTTTAGTGGCATAGTGGAGATTACACCTTGCCATTTTTGTCTTGACATTATAACACTGGTGTATCAAGTGGAATGAGAACGGGGGTATCATTTAAAACTCATATCTGTCACCTTTTGTTCGCACTGAAAGCTCTTTGAATACTGATTGTTCCATTTATGTAGTCTTAAGAGACATGTTTATACTCTTAATTCGAGTATTGTAAGACGATATGTTTCAGCAGGAAACTTCAGAACATAGGTTGCTGATATTGTATGGACATTCCTTATGACAAAACATTTTCAGCCGTGGCTCTTCCCAGAACATTTTCTAGATCTCTCACCAACAGAAAACTAAAGTAAGTGGTTCCAGAGTAATTTCTCGTATTTATACGCCAAACCCTGCAATCGATGAATTTTGGTCATTTCGTGAAACTGCATGAGCAAACATATCTATTACATGTCATTCTGTCTCTGTTTGACAAGCATATAAGAGTGTTATTGCTGCTCTATGTACTGATTTGTTATTATCCGTATATCCAAATTTCTTGAAAATTTAATAAATTGTTATTTTAGTATAGAATATTTTTTCAATAAATGACATTTTGTTATTTGAATTCCTTTCTGAGGTAGTAATATATATAGCCAATAGTGAGTATGTCACAAAGATGACATAATTTTTCATAAGCCCTTTTTTATATTTTACCCATTTAGTATTTTGATAAAACTTATTTGGCTTACTTCATATTCTCACATGCAAATGAATGTAATTAAACATTAAAATTTCATTAGATGGAATAATTCTGGAAGAAAAAATTATTATGTTTAATTGAGCGAAGAAAAAAATAATTGAAAAAAATTTAACTTTTTGCAGCTATATTATATGTATTAATGGAAGTAGAAGAATTAAAATTAAATGTGTTTTATCAGTGGAGCACTACTTTACGTTCTGTAAAATTAAAAAAAAAATTGCAAATGTATTTTAATAGCCTATCTTATTTTTTTCAATATTTTTCGAATTGTCCCAATAAAATTGCTTAACATTGCAACAAGTTCAAATATTGAAGAACTGTCTTAATACCTTTAAGATCAATTCTTTAATTACTGATTCTAATTATAATTCTATTTCACTTAGCTGTAAATGCCATATTTAGTATTTCAATGGATGTTTTTATATACAAGGTTATTCGACCAGAAATAGTTTAGTTGTTAGCCAGTTAATCGTTTCAGTCCTTAAAAAGTAGCTTTGAAACATTCTTTTTATTTTCATTATTAGAAAAATCTCGTCATAGATTAGTTTAAGCTGATATCTAAGCCAGGTCGAACCAGTGTCAAAAGTGTCAAAATCTGCCCTGAAAAAAAGAGCACTAAACTGATTTATAAGAAAGTATTTATGACGAAAAGCTATCCACCAACTTAGTTGTTTTTACAAAACTATAAAGGTTAATTAGAAAGAAGAGAAGGTTTATATATTTTAGGGACATTATACAGCTTACGATGCTTAATCATTTGACAAATAAACTATGCACACAATAATTGACTGCTTCTTCAGCATCTATAAAAAACGCAATCCTCGTGGATTTTTATCTGAATATACGATTACAGCATGACTGGTTTTTTTCACTGCGAACTAGGATTAATCGTGGCAGAATTGTAAGATATTTTAATAACCATTTCATAAATTGTCATTCGGGATGACTTTTCATAGATATTTGGTAGTATTCACGAGATGCATAGAAGGAAATCGGAAATTTTCCAAGTACCATCAGCGATAAACATGTATGCAGAAGTGCAACATTTCCTCTCCCTTTATTCAGCATTAGCTGAAACTACACCTAGGACGTTATCCTCTGAAGAGTATGGTCCTACCATGAAACCACGATGAAATCAGTGATTGAGTTATAATAATTTCAATTTGTAGGACCCTAAAGTACTCTAGTTATGATAGCCAGATACGCATCACTTAACTGACAGTGGAACCTTGCTCAATGAAATTAGTCATGATGTGGCAATAACAAATTTTCTTTGGTCACAAATTGCTATTGAATGCGAGTTTTAAAATTTTTAATGTACATGTTCGGAAAAAACATCTTTCTCTTGAAAGAGTGAGATGACTCGGCAGTTTCTAGTGTTGATATTTGGCACTATGACAACTCTGATGTATACTCATGAGAACTTTCAGTTATTTAAAGTTGATTGCCTTTCGAGATACATATTTTTATTATATTAAAGGTTCTTGTTAAAGTACTTTTGTAACGTTTTTATTTATGTATTTTTTAAAGATCATAGGTGTTTTATTGATGCTGGAAAATTACTTGGTCCACTCATTTTTTTTAATTAAAAGAAGGAATAAAACTTGAAATATTCTAAGTACTAAGTTAAATAGTCCATAATTTTTTTTAATAATGGGTGCACTTATAGAAACTGTTAATAAAAAGCTACAAGCATAAGAAACCAGCATGTCTGATTAACTGATTATAAAGTCGCGTATGTTAATTCTTAAAATGGTTGTAAGAAGCGTGATAATGGGATAGTATTGTCATTTTCGGATAGTACTGAGATTAGAACTGTAATTTTATCTTGCATTTTTTTTTGGGTTAGGTAGTTGGGATTTTTTTGGCTTTCCTTCCTTATGATACATGAATGAACAATGTATTAATGAAAAATTCTCCTGGAAAGAAATACACAGGGAATGATCAAACGTATTGTATTAGCTTTTAGCTGTTAGGTTTCCCTCTATGGTGTAAATCAACGGTTTTAAAAATATTGCGCGTGTAAAATCATCGGCTTAAAATTTTTTTTCAGTTCCCTAATTTATGGAACAATTAAAACATTTTCTTAATAATAAGCTAAATTTTATGTAGGATTTCTAAGAGTATAATCAATTATTTTGTTTAATGACGATTTCAGTAATGGAGGTAAGGATTGGGAATCTTAATACTAATATTATTTAATTATATGTTATGTAATTGCTTTTAATAGTTTATAAATGAATTACTTTAATGAATTATTTTTATTGAAGTTGATAATAATTAGAAAGAAAAAATGTACTATTTTTTCTTTCTAATCATTATCAACTTACATAACTTTTTTCTTTGACATGTAATGAAATTAACATAGTGAGAACTGTGTTGTATCTCGTACAAAATTCCATATAGTTCTTTGTAAATTATTTCTATAGTCGTTACATTAAATGAAGAAACAGAGCAATTATAATTCTTTTGTTCAAAAGTATAAATGCAGAATTTCCAATAAGTAATAATTGGTTATAGAAAAATGTAGTGAATACTGTATATTTGTCACTAGGAAAATTAATTTACATATTTAACTTTTCTAATATATTGTAAATGATATTAGTGTTTGTGTGTCTAAAGTCGTAAATGTTTTAGGAAAGAGAATATAATTTTTACCTTATATAAAGTAGAACAAAATATAATATAATATTTAACTGTACTGTTTTAAAACTCAACAACTGGAACAATTGAGACATAAATAAATTGAAAATAGTTTGGATTCTCGAAATTTCTTCAGAAAAAGTTTTAAATTGAATTAACCTTAAAACTACAAAATAAACTTTAAAACTACAAAATTCATATCAACTACTAAAAAACATCGAATAGTTATTTGTGATGAATAGATAATGAGGTTACATTCATTATCCCTTAATTCTTCGCATGAATTGGTGATAAATTCAGACAACTTTGGACACATTTGTTTTACCTTTTTTAATTCACTGTTGCCAAGACCACACAACACCCACATCACTATGATTTACAAATTGGTTGATATGTCTATTCGACCAACTTATATTTTTAAGCATATGAGGTGATCTTTTCTGAGATAGACGAATGTTCAAACACATTCGAGTACCTCTTATATATTTCTTTAGAAGTAAAATGGATAATGCAGTCCTAATTTTTCAGGAATTTGATTCCAGTTTTTTCAAATGCCATCTGCTGCGAATATATGTGCGTATACATAACACTCTATATTGTTGAAAAAAAATTGTCAAATTTTTCGATACAAGATTTTATTTCGAATCTAAATTTGTCTTTAAAATAAACTGGTATTGTTATTGACGCAGAAATTTATTAAAATAATTTTTGCATTCATGTTTTGTTAAAGGATAAATTAATCACTTTAAAAAAAAACTGTTATTTCTAAGATCTAACGTTTAAGAATACCAAATTAAAACCTATGAAATTGAATCAAAAGTATGCTTTTCAACATAATTGGTCATTTTTTGTGAATATTTGTTATAATAAATCAGATTATTTTTAAGAATACCAAATTAAAGTTAAAAGTATGTTTTTTATATCACAATGATTATTTATTGAATATTTGTTAAAATAAATATCAGAATTATTTTAAATTTCTGAATTTATTTCAAAAGCATATTTTAATGTAATTAAGAAATGTAAACAATTACGATTCTTTTATCTTCTTACCGAGGAGCTGTCTTCCTAAATCAATTTTACCTGTGCTTCTAAAGTTTTACATCTGATGCTAATATAAAATTGCATCAACCTTTTTATGTCTACAAAAAGCATTTTTCACTAAATTTTGCTTTACTTTAGTTTAATAAAAATGAAATTGCTAATCATGCAAAAATATCTAAATTCTATATATATATTATATCTTTCATAACATTTTATATTGAATATTAATATTAAAATGAAATAAGAACAACATTTTCTTACTTTTCATTTTCTTAAGTAGTGTTGTGGTGTTTCGACTTATCAAAAAGCAAAACAAAACATTTTTATTATTTTAACAAGTTTTTATTATTATTAACATGAAATATAGAAAAGAAAGTAGATTAGACATTTTTCTAATTTCTGATCTGTGCCCTTCAGAAAATTTAAGTAAACTTAATAATTGTTTAATAAATAAAAATAAAGTTAACATGTAATCTTTAAATTTTAATTCAGCATTAGAAAACTTCGGTATTTTTTTAATTTCAATTTTTTTTATAGTTCAGATTTATAGCATTAAAAAGAATTATGTATTTGAATTACCATTTGGATTTACATTTATTTGAATTACCATTTGGATTATATTTTAAACTTTTTAAATTCTTCTTTTAATTATTTACTGTAGGAAACATTTCCCAGAGAATCAGATATTAGTATTCATATAAATTTTATTAGTTTATGTACACTGTCAATCCCAGAAAATTTATTAGAAAGAATTCAAAATTTTTTCTATTCTGTGCATAAAGTTTTTCCTATTTCTCAGATCATGATTTTTCAGACTAGTGAATTAGTATTTAAACCAACAGATTAATATTCTTGAGATTATTAGTTATGCAGCAGAAATTGTAAACACGAATAACCTTTGCTAATAGTGTATTTAAATACTTAAATTTAAAGTAAATACTTGACTGTGATGAACTTTGAAATATTCTTTCATGTTTAAAACATAGTGTTTCTATATAAAGACAAAACAATTTTTAATGAAATTGCATTTTTTATTTCATTTCTCCAAGTAAAAATTGATTGCCCAAAATTGTGGCACTATGCTTCAAGGAAATGATTATTAATGGAAAGATTAAGCAAGAGAGAAAGAGAAAATAAATTGATTTTGTTTGGTTAAAATAGTTCTATTTTAGAATAAATTTTACTTGAAGAAAGAGTAAAAAAATTAATCTATTACACAAAACTGCAAATGCTTTAAAAAAAGATATAAATTCTTACGTGACTTACTTGTAATAAATAAAGAACAGACGAGAATTATTGAATATGTCCTTGCCGTCAATCCAAACTTTTTAAAACGATTTATTTCTGCATTAGACTTTTTGATTCCATTATATTTTTGTATTCGATTTCTCCCTTTTTCTTTCCATTTTTAATACACTTCGCTTATTTTTTTATTTTATTTTTCTATCTCAAATATCAATGTATTGGATTTATAGTTTCATCTCTTTCTCCCATTTAATCAACTATATATTTTAGCAGATTCATTCTTCCACCTTTTATTATTTTTTTTAATATTTAATTCAAAATGTTTACCGAATTTTAATTGTTTTCTCACGGTTATATTTTTTTTATTTGTGTACTAAGTCTTGGAGGTGAGAATCCAATTGCAATCCTGGCGCCCTCTAGTGGATAATCACAATGCTGCCAGATTTTTTATAAGATATTTACTTGATGATAGAAAAAAAATTCTGAATAATTGAACTAAACATACATTTTGAAAATTTTGATTATGCTCGTTAAATGTCTGTATTGTACTTTTTGCAGATTAAAACCAAAGCACGCCTGATGTGGAAAACTACTCCTTATTACAGCACTTTTCTGCAAACCTTTATTTAATAACTTTTAATATTTGTTTTAGAATTAATATTTTTTAAAATTGATGTAATTGTTTTTTTCTGTATACTTCTTAACTTAGAAAGAATGTCCAACTGATTTACCCAAAAAAGTATCTTACACATTTTCTCCTCCATACTCACTTTAAAGAATGTAAGAAATTTGACAATCTAATTTTAGAATATAGAAGGAAAAAAAAAGTAATATTTTTATGTATTAAAATTATCGATCAAATTATTAATTCATCAGGAACTTATTCATTAATTGCATTTTACTAATTATAACGGATGAATCATAAAATTAATGAATATGCTAAATTTCCTATAAATTTAGAATTTTGAAAGAACTATGCATTTTAATCGAAATAGAAACATGTTCATTTCGCTTTTTGAAATTAAATAATCGACATCTCATCGACATTATAATTTTATCTATGGCTAATCGGCTATATTGATAAACTTTAGGAATAAAATAGTATTATTTTCACTTATTAATTGAAAAATAAAAATTAAACTTTATTAATTGTTAAAGTTTTTTAATTATTAATTGTAATTTGAGTTCTTTAATTAACGGGTTTGTGTGTCGCACAATGGTCATCATTGGCACACGAGATGACTTGACTGACAACAGTTTAAAGTAATTGAAGATTTTAATAAGAGGATAATTCGCATTAATATATTAGTATATACATGAAATCACATCAGACTCCTTCAATGTATTATATGTTTCTATTTGATCAAAATTCTAATATAGTTATTTATTGTGAAAAAGAGAGAAAAAAAATTTCAGGTTTCATTTATTACTTTTTTCATCTAGAAAAGCTAAAGTTTCGAAGTTAGAATAATAATTCTAACATTCAGTTCGATTTAATTGATGAATGGAATTTTCACTTTCAACACAAGTGAGCCCTGGTTAATTTACCCACAAATGCATGAATGTCCCCCATACCATGGCACATAAATAAACCCATTATGTTATTTAATGTCATCTTGGACTTCAGCTTAGACGCTTCAAAACATCTTTTTCCCCGGGAATCTTAATTTCTTTTTTTCTGCAAGATCCAGCCTCAAATAAAATAGACTTAAGAAGTAAGACTCCCAACTCTGTGAACTTGATTTATAAATTGTGATGTTAGTAAATTTTTCTGACGGAAGAGAGAAAGTCGCGACCCTTAAAGGTGGGGAGTCTGATGTTTTAAGCGGTCGTTTAAAAGTAATTCTGTCTCAAGTCTATGACCGTATCGGACGAGCACGTGTTTATACCTTGTCGTAAATTTCCTTTAATGGCTGCGACAACACACTCTCATTTTAATGCTTCTGTAAGTGTTTCACCTTAATCCGATAACACGCTGCAACTCGACACGTCCTTTTTCTCTTCTTGGTAACCGAAATTTTTAATGACATTAATTAGATAATTTGAGAAATATATTAGATGAATAATTATATAATATTCACATTACAAATAATAAACTTCATAACAATGATATTTTTTTTCTCTCTTACGGAAATCAACATAATTTAAAAAATTCTAATCAGCTAACTTTGAACTTGGTTAGTCTCAGACAACAAGGTTAAAATTCAAGTGAAAATATTATATATATATATATATATATATATATATATA
>JAPDSC010141396.1:133764-191503 GCA_026290005.1 Latrodectus geometricus
TATATATATATATATATATATATATATATATATATATATTTACTATGGTCTTAAATATTGTACAATTAGCTTTGAACTTCTAGCATTTCTTTAAAGTTAACTTAGTTATATATATTAATATTAACATACACATGTGTGTGTTGTAATTACATTATATTGAGAGACAAAATGAGTAATTATCAGTTTCAAAATAACGTTAACAGGACAAAATAAAAAGTAAAATAATGAATAACAAAATTTTGGCAACCATTCATAAGAATTTAATTATTGATCATTAAATTTAAGCTATTTTATTTTTAACATATTTATCTTCAATATCTAAGAAAATAAAAAGATTTATCAGCATTTAATTTTTCTGTGTCATTAAATAATTCTACATGATCACATATTGTTTATCGGTTTTCAAATTATTTTCTATAAAATGCTTCATATTCTAAACTAATTCTAAGAATTTAAACTACCCACTACACAATTCATGCTAGTAATCTTAATCAGTTTGATACATTCATGTTCTTATTCATATTTCTTTTTGCAGCGTAATAATTGCATAGTCTTGCCTCCAAATTTCTGTTACTGATACGTTTGTAACTACCGAACAATTTAAACATATTTATTGAGTCAAATACCATTTTGATTGTTATATTTTCTATTAAGTATTTAAGCATTTCAAAATTAGAAATTGCTTTTAAAAATTATGGTTCCACCATGATTCATTTGACATTTCTCTTATTAAATTCCACTGTCATTTTTATACCTCCCGTGCTCCAGAAATCAATTAACATTGTGCAATTTAACAAAATAAAATAATTTTTTTTAACCTCAGATTTGATTTGTTTGGAATTTTATGGTATGTATTTGGTGGGGTATGGTGACAAAAAAGCTTGAAATGATTGTTCCTTTTTGTTTAAAACAGTTGTATCTTAATTCTTACATGTTGTTTCACTTTTTGCTATAGGACTACGTATAATTCTCACAAATCCTATTTTAGTTCACCGTGACCTAGTGGTAAGATACTGTTATTTAGATCCACGGATTCGATCACAACCATTTTTAAGCAATTGCGCTTGTGCTTTCTACATGCATATCTATCGGGGTGGAAGCTCAAGTGTTATCCAAATTTCTTCGTTGTGTATGCGACACCCGAATTTTGTTTGTATATCTATGAAAAGTCTTCTCGTAAGGTAATTTAAGAATGCCTTACAACTGCTTAAGGCTATCGCGGTGACAAAATCATTTTTTTTTTCTATGGTAAAAAAATCTTAAAAATATCTTGACTGAACTCACTGGTCATATTTTTCTGAGTAATAAGTCACTGTATTACGACAGCAAATGGATGTTACTTTTCTGTTTTCGGCATGCATCTTCATCGGGATGCATGTTTATAATTTTTCCGGGTTTTCTGCCTTGCGAATCATGAATACGCTCAACTATTTATGAAAAATTCCTTATTGAAAGAAAACTCGTTCCGCTACGGGATGTTTAAATCACTCTTTAACACTTTAAGACATGGATTAAGGAAATTATCTTTTCCATATTTTTATGCTATAATTTCGATGCTTACTAGTATTAATAAAAGAAGTCACATTTATTTATTACCAACCATTAAGAGTTTCATAAACAATAGTAAGTAGATAGAAATTAAAAAGTCGATTTTTTTTTCATCAGCAGCTCTAATAATAATGGCAATGAGATGCATAATTTTTAACACATTTGAATTTTTTAATATTCACTATCAATCTATCGTTCAGATGGAAGGAAATTCTATATTTTATTCAAATAATTAAAAATATAGCACTTCAGTGTTTCATTAACAGTTATGACAACTGACTGAAGAAAGTTTCTTGATAGGTATATATTAAATAGGCAAAGAAATAAGGACTGTACAATCTTTATATATATATATATATATATATATATATATATATATATTAGGTTGGGGAAAAAGAAATCCATTATTTTTACTTCTTTTGGATTCACTTTCTAAAAAGGTTTAAAACATCTTTCATGTAGATTTTTGATTTTTAGGTCTTGTGCGTTACGACTGCTGACATGCGGTTAACTTCGATCATTTTTGATATTTTATAGACATTTTCAACGATGCTGTATCCACATGCGAGGTGCATCTCTAACATCAAAAATACCCGAATGGAATCGATGAAATAAAAATTGTACGTAACTGGTTGTTACAGTCTTATATAGGACGATAAACACCTTTCACAATTTTAGCCACCCGGCTATCTTTTTCGCCGTTACAAGAAAAAAACGAAAATGTATCGAATTTTCTGTTTGTTGTCTTCCATTTTTAAAACCTTGTACTCGTAACTGAAATAATTAAACAAAAAACAGCTAGAGGATATTTTAGTGTCAAATGTCACCTTTCCAACGAGCATAAATCTGAAATTGTTTGATAGATACCTCACGAGATATAGATCACTACAGACGTCTACCGAAAAAATAATGGATTATTTTTTCCCCAACCTAATATATATATATATATATAAATATATATATATATATATATATATATATATTTACATATATATATATAAATATATACATATATAATTGCGTTTAAAAATTCACAACGGTATTAAGTACTTTCAAGAAGTTAATGTATCAACGTCAAATATTACAAAAAAATCATTAAAAACTGTTACCAATAAAAATTGAATCATATATAAATTTAATATACTATTGATAGAATTTTTTGTTGTTTGAGGATCAATACATTTTTGAATACATTTATACAATTGCAAAGTTACTAACCATTCAGTTTTGAAAATTTCACCTCTATACACAGGCAAGAAGTCTTTAACCTTTAACTGTTTCCAGAAAAAGTTATCCTAAATGGGGTCAAGATTTGTTTGTAAAAATATATAATTCTTGCCTCATTTAAAGAGTAGATGCAATTCCGATTTTTGAAAGGTAAATTGATATCAAATTAATCTTCTGTAACATATGTAACTGACATGGTTACAGTAGTATAACAATTACAATTAAAAACTAAGACGTGTTATCCATCAGATGCAAGCGTCAATTAATTCTTTGTACAGACATATAATTACAAATCCCTTCATTGTAGATTTGTCAATGAAAAAGCCATAACGAGAATAATTTTTACTGGCGAAAGTGTAGTTTGATAAAGAAATAATAACTGGAAATAAAAATATTTCCAGTTATTATTTTTATATTTTATATTTTTATATTTTATATATATATTTCTAGTTATTAATTTTATGTAAATGAGTTTACCTGTATGCTAACTATTTATTAGAAACTGAATCTTTTTTGGTAGAAAGAGTTCAGTTTTTTTTATTTATTAATAAAAATTAGTTGATTTTATAAAAACTGCTCAAATGCTCATGTTAGGCAATATTCAAATATATTCAGATTTTAATGATTTAGACACCATTCTGAAACATTAAAATATGAATAGCCTTCAATTGATATATTAAAAAAATTAGATAATTCACATTTTATTCACATAGTCGTTCCTCCTTGTTTAATGTAAGCAAAAATGACAGTATTATAAAATCACTTTTAATGGAAACATTATAAAAGTGTAAAATCTCGGTATGCCAATATTTTCCCTTTTTTTAACCTTATATTTAGGAGAAGATAGCCAAAACAGTTCAAAGCTGAAGTAAAAATCATTTGAGCACCAAAAGCGATAGTGCTTTCGGACGTTCATAGCCAATGAGTTATATTTCACAATAGATAAAACCCAAGAAATTCCCAAACCTTCAGACCGCTTGGCATGCCAAAAGAAGGAACCAAACACCCCCTTCTGTTGTTCAGTAATGATGGGGAACAAATCAGACACCTTCAACTCTGAAGAGGGTTATTCTAGTATACAAAATTATGAAGAGTATGTTAGACGTGATATATGTTTACAATAAGTGCATACTTTTATATATATTACCTTTAATTTTTTTCCTTATTTGAATACCTCTTTATTGGATATTGCCTTCTCTTTATTCACTTGAAATAACCATAGTCTTTATGTTGCAAAATATATATCGTTGCTAGATTTATCTCTCAACAAATTTTTTTATTTATTTTTAATATTTGTGAGAAAAAAAATGAATAAATAAAAAACTATTCAAAGAAACACTAATATTGAACAAGACCTATACAATTAATGTGCATTTGATTCCAAATTTAGCTGTCACCAATTAATCTAATATAAAATGTATGAGACGTTACATTTTAAATTTCTAAAGTTTCTGTAAAATGCTGTAAGACGTATTTTGGATTTTTTTTTTTTTTTTTTTTTTTTTTTTTTTTTTTTTTTTTTTTTTTGTTAAGAACTCTCTTAACTTATGTTTCATGAATGAAAATTTGCAGTTATTCGATAGTAAAGGAACTATTCTCGAATACTATATTTTAATTATAAATTTATTCATTACATTCTTTAAAAAATCTGTTTGAATTTGAAATAGTAAATATTTAGCTGGGCATAAAATTACCTTCCAAGAACCAAATGAAACAAGTTTACATTAAATATTTATAAATCAAATATGTTAAAAATATTTTTATTAGACAACCAATGGATAAAATATGCAGTTTTATGTGCATTCAAGTTATGTAAATTCAGAAATCACTTACATTAAGTATTTTCGCTTTTACATTTTTAAATTAAAATGTTCCCTATAATTACGTTAATTCTTAACTGAAAAAAAAGCCACGTTGCAAAAATTGTTGGCCATTTCAGTTTTTTAACGAAAATTTATGTTGTTTATTAAAATCAAACAATTAATTAAAAGAATCGTACCTATTCTGAGTAAGATAAATTTATTTTTCAGTTTGATAACAATTTAATTTTAAAAAAGTTGTTACATTTTAATAACATTTCAGATTTCCTATAACCCCAGTAAATTCCTACTGTTATATTTTAACTATATAATAAATAGAGAAATAGCAAATATCTTTAAAATAAAATTTTAGAGTTTCCATTAATGATTGATAAAGTGCTACAAATTCGTTATTCTTTTATGATAATATTTGCTATTGTTTTGAATAATGTGTTATTTTAAGAAATATTTTAATTTTATTAGCTTTAAAAAGCACAAAATAAAAATAATTAAATTTAATATACAATTATTATGTAAATAAAATATAAATACATGGCATTTTAGCATATCACATTTTTTAATCATTTATGTCTCTATAATATTAAGTCTGCCAAATATATTTTTAAATTATTTTAGTTTCCTCTTTTAATACAGAAATTAATCTACAACAAATATTTTGTAAGAAATCAGTATAATTACTAAACATTTACTAATTAAAAAAATTTCAAAGCTTTATTTTGCTTAAAAAAATCATTTTATTTTTTGTGTTTTTTAATTTTATACCTACATTATGTGAAGATTTCTAGTATTTTTCTAAATTCCCTTAAAGTAAATTAAGGAAAATATTAATGACACATTCAGAAATGATTTTAAGTTATAAAAATGGATCAAAGGGAGCTTAAAAAATGACATTTTTAATTAAGAGATATTCATTTCAGAAATTTGAAATCATCAAAAATACAATGGCATTTTAAAATCATTTTAAATTAAATGAACATATATTATTTATTTTATATATTACTTATTTTAAAATCAAGATTTTTTTGTTAACAAAATATTCAAATATCCTTAAAATAAGCATTTTTTTCCAATCATCTATTTCTCTTTTTGAAACAATATCTTTCAAAATTATATAAATTATAAGAGAGATAAGCCTACTTAATTCACAAGACATATTAATTAAAGTAAAAGATTCATTGAAAATGATCGAATAAAAAATACTACTGTCCCAAAATTAAATTTAAAAAATTAAATTGAATATATTTATCAGGCTAGTGAAATATAAAATTCATATTGTAATTATTTCCATAACGAAAAATTAATTAAATTTATATTTAATTGATCTCATTTAATTTTAAAATATCAAGGAAAAGAAGAACGAAACTGTGAAGAGGATTTTCGGTTGCTTTCAAACAATTCGGGAATGTGTTACACCACGTGCCAAGTGCAACATTGTTTACATGGGAGCGCTTGCAATCCCCTAAAGTAACGACGGAGAAAAATCGCGGTCGTTTGATTCTTTAAAACATAACGGTAGATGGCGGCATTAGGTCGTCGGCGTCATTAAAACGCGCCCACTTTCCCTACTCAGAAAAAAGGTTTCCTGGGTAATCTATTCGTAGCGGAAACGGCAAGTCATTGGCTACCGCGAGCGAGTTGCTCTTCGTGATTGGTGTTCTGTGTTTACAGGCTCGACTCGCTTGTTTCGAGAAACCCATTACTGACTCTCAAACCGCGGCACTAAAAGAGGGGAAAACTCTTCTGGGGACACATCGGAATTATGTAAAATGACATCGAATTTCATGGAGGGTGTATTGGGGAGCAAATTCCCACCTGATCCTACCTCTAGTTACGGGCACGGACAGCACAGGATGTATCCGTACGTGTCCCTTTCCCCCCAAAGTAGTATGTCTGTATCAGGTAATCTGTACTACACGTCTAACGCCGACTTCGCCAAGAGTTGCCGATACAACAGCGGCCAGGCGAACGGGTTAGATGGGCCCGGCTACTCCTTCGGCCTGCAAAACGCTGGGCCCGGGGCCACTCCGACCATGATGACTCCCGGTCAGTTTTTCACCCACCCCGCCTCCACGGACCTCAGCTCATCCATCACGTCCTGTAACCAACTGGGCATGCGACAACTGGATCCGATACCCGATGTGCCTAGGTACCCGTGGATGTCCATAGCCGGTAAGTTTGTGTTGTCTTTGACACACCCCTCAATATTCTTTACCCCCTTTAGTTCTCCCCCTTAGATGATAATAGCCCCATAGACATTCTCCAAGATGGCCGACCGTTAGGCCTAACGGCCGATGACAACCGGGGCTAAACGAGGCCGTTTGGGCTTCGCCGACGGAAGGAAACCGTCTTTTTGACACGGGTATTATATGTCATTCCAGGAATGGCTGCTTCTCCAAACGATTATTTGGTCGGCGCCGGCGACTTTTAAATGATATCGAAAGAGAAAGTTTTGTAGGATGGTAAATATTCAAAAGAGTTATTTTTCTTTATACTTTGTTGCGCTCTATTTATTCTTTAGTAAATGCTCAACGGAGCGGCATGTTATTTGATGTATTTATAAGAGCTAAGATAAAAATACTGAAGTGATTCATGAAGCAATAAAGAGCATCTTTTCCATTAATCCGATGCTATGATCAGATACCATGTTGTTTTATCATCTGACATTTTTATGAGAAAATAAAGTCTTGAAATTAAGTATTAATATTATTATTTTAATTTTAAGAAAGTTTTTGTTTCATTACTTTGATTACTTTTATTTTTTTAAAAAGTTTTATTGATAATGAAGAAGTAAATAGTCAAACAATGTTATTTGATAAAAATAAAATTGTAACAATATTTAATTATTTTGTTGTATTTTTCATTGTAGTCAGTTTGCTTGTATCAATGAGAATTAGAAATTGATAAATAAATTAATGTGCTTATGTTCCAAATACCATAACTAAAATATGAAAATACAGATATAAAAGCAGAAACAATGGAGTTAACATTTTGGGAAATATTTGATTTCTATTTAATTTTCATTGTTATGTATGTGTAATATAGATATTATACAAGTTACTACACGTGATATATTTTGCATTAAAGAAATATATATATAAATAAATAAAACTATAAAGGAAATTGTTTAAATATTTGCTGCTTAAAAGTGATGAAAATGGTGCTTTGTTTACTTTAATGCTCATGTAATTTAAATAAGCACATTTGAAAATAAAGTTTTATGCAGAATTTATTGAGATTTTTCTCCTAATTGAGAGGAAAAACCTTATAATTAAAGTATTTTAATCATAAGGTTTCATGTAAACTTATGTTTTATTTAATGACTAAATGATGGCAAAAGCGTATCAGAAGTTTTATCAAAGATAAGTGAAAAACCGAAGCCAGATTTCATGTTATATATATATATATATATATATATATATAACACCAAAAACTTGTAAATTCTTTCAATTTTATGCTGATATCAAATTTTTACTAAATTATTTTTTATACATCGCTTATATATCCTTTAGTCATGCTTTCGCCATCTTTTAAATCTTGTATTTAATACATATGCAAACTTTTGATAGCTTGAGTAATACATATATATATGTATATATATTAATCAAATTTTTTGTTGAAAATCTTGCATTGGTATTAAAATAAATGTGAATAATCATTAACAATATTAAAATTAGTTCCTTATTTAAAAAAACAATTTTCTAAGGGGAAATTGATCTAAACAATCAAAAGACAACTATTTCTCTATTCATTATTGGATAGAATATTTTTTGTAATTCTAAATATTTTGTGTTCTGAAAATCACACCTGTGTCACATAATTGATTTAAAAATTACATAGTAATATTTATCTGTCAATTATGTAATTTTTATTAGGTCAATAAATTTTATTTCAAGTAGTTTAAATTAAACACTCTGCCTCAAACAGAAAGCAAATTTCATGCATGTGATTTTATGACTCTAATAATTTCTTCTTAACTAACATATGAATGTATTGTACATGAACTTATATGCTTTACTTACATTGTTTTTGTTAAACAAGTAAGTCAATTGTCAAAACAAATAAGATTAATGATCATATTCTATCAATCACATTGCAAATAAAGATAAAATACATAATGGTTATTAGTCGCATTTATCTCATCCAAGTATTAGGTACAAGAAAATGAAAGAAATATTGAATTCTTAGGATTATACTTCAGCTTTTTCCTGTGCAATATACTGATAATTCATTGAAATTTAGATAAATATATTTTCTTTTATTAATATATATATTCGATGTTTTTCATTTACTCAGCATTCCATAAAATAATATAAATTTAAGAGAGAAATAAATGAAATTTCTTTCCTATAAAATACGGTGGTTCTTTATTGTTAAAAAATTTCTTCTACATTCTTAACTTTTTTTAAATGATTACTAAAATATATTTATGAAATATAAAAAATTTGAGTCACATTATTTTGCTTAAATATTCCAAAGTAAAATTTTAATTTATGATGTAAATTAAACTTAATTTTTTAAATTGATTATTTAAATGAGTGTTATTAAGTAAAAAATATTATTTGAGGTATGAAAGATCAAAAACTTGTCATTACTCAATCTAGAAAGAAAATTATTAATTAAAAATTATAATTTAAATATAAACTTAGTTATAATAAATAATAGTTTAAAATAACCTAATTACCAAAGATTTGTGTTTTTGAAATTATATTAGATATTTCCTATTATAATTTCCCAATCATAAATCAATATATAAATTTAACAAGAAATAAAGACATGCTAAATTTTTCCTAGTAAATTCTAACATTTTTGATTAACTTAAACTTATTTTTAACTTATTTTCTGTTGTGAAAATTGAGTTTTATTTTCAATTCAGGACATATAAAATTAAGCATAATTTTCACAGTGTATACATTAACTACAGATAAATTAATAGTTATGAAGCAGCTTGATCGGCTTTCATCTCTCCTAATATAGGTGAAGATCAGTCATAAAAATAGCATTATCACATTACGTTACACACAGAATAATTTTATGATTATAATGAATATATTCAATCTTTATTTATAAGTAATAAAATGTTTCCTTCTCATTTAAAATATATTTCATGTTTATTGATGTTTCAAAACAGGAATAATTTCTTTATATTAGTAATTAAAGTGGAACATATTAACGCTAAAGGAAAGAACGGTGTAGTTTGACCTTATTCCCAATAAATTTTGACACCAATAAAAGCACGGTGAAGTTTGTCCTGCTTTTCACTATCTTTCATATATTTTGTAATTTGTTTGTATTTAACAAAAATTAAAAGGATTTGTCCATAAAGTTTAATAAAACGCAATAAACAGTGTCTTTTTTCCATTATAAGTATTAAATTGAAGGGCTGAATACTTATTCAAGAATTTTCTAATTTTAGTTTGAATTAATTTGAGTCAACACTTAAATACAAACAAATTGGATAATAGTTAATTACCTAAAATGACATAATTAGCACTTTTTATTAAATAACAAAATAATGGTTATCTTTTGAAATTGCATTATGTGTTATAATTAAAAATGTTATACTTAATTGAAGTTGTAAAAAACAATAAATACTTACGTTAAAATTTTCACTAATTAGAGTTAAAATCAAATATTTAGTTAAATTATAAATTTAATATAACTTAAAATTTAATACAAGCATTAATAAAATTAAATTATTTAATAAATATTAAATTTTATATGCTATGTATATGCATTATAAAATTTAATATTTATTAAATAATGGTTTGGCAGATTTTGTCTTTTAATCGTCCAAAATAAGTTTCAGTAAAATTAAATAAATTTACTTCGATTTTACCTTTATGTATCAATTGTAAAATTAGCCTTCACATGCGCTGTAAAGAATTTTTAGTACCTGCGCAGAACTATTGAATGTTGCGCAGAATGTTCTACATTTAAAATGACTTTCTTTGCTCCTCGCCTTGTTTCTTTTCTGCTTTAATCAATTTAAATTAAAAAAACTGTCTTCAAAATTTAAGTATTTTTTAAGGAGTCAATTCAAAGCTGTTAAAAAATGTATTAATGGGAATTGTTCAGTTCTTATATAGGGAATTAAAAAATTGCGCAAAATTGGTTTTATTACGTAAAAAACCTCCCCTTTTTACGAGCACGCGTCAATTGTAGATAATTATATAGCAACTTGTTTTTATTATAATTACAGTATAAATAATATTTTACCCAATGTTTCATTTTCAACAGCAATGTTAAATTAATAATTATAGTTTTTACTTGTTTAAAATCCTTATGTGAATTTTCATATATTTATATGAATTTAAATATTGTGACTTATTTCACCTACATGACTTATTTCACCTAGCATTTTGATAAGAAAATTATTAAAATGTATTTACTCTAACTAAAATTCTATAATTTCTCTTTACTCTAATTAGCTTCTACAAAAAATAAACTGCTTGTTTGTGTAATTGACTTTATATTGTCAATAAAGTTTACTATAATAGCTATTATATTTCTAAAAGTAATCTTTATTAAATGTCCATTCTAATCAATTAATGTTCGCATAATCAAATAACAATTTATCATGAAATTATTCATGGGCAGAAGTTTTACTTGGCTATCTAAAGATTAATCATGAATTACATGACAATTTTTTACAGATTTTATCCAAAAATTTGGATTGCAAAATACTCCTTTGTAATATCATTTGATAAAATTAATTTAAAAAATTTTATATTTAATTGCAATGAATAGTTTTTTTTACTAATAGTTATTTATTTTAATAAAATACTATTGTATTCTATGTTCATACAAGCGAAAAAAATTTATGGATTATTATTTGAAAAATAAAATAAAATGTCTTAATTATAAAAAAACTTATATTAGTATAAGTTTTATTATAAGTTATAGTATAAGCTTTATTATAAAAGTTATACTGTTTTATATATAAGATAATACGCTTCTAAAGCAATAAAAATTGAACCCACTGAACATTGCTGATTTTTAGAAATTCCCAGGAAAATGTCCCCCCAAAATTCATATTTTGGTAGAATATAATAATATATATTATTTTCTGTCTGTTTCTTCTTCATAAAATAAATTATTTGGAATTATATTCTTGTTTCTATTTCTATTTGAATAAAGTCATATTTAAGGTAAAAAGGGTTTAAATTATAGCTTTGCTTTAAGCTTTTAATAAAAAAAAAAGAAAGAAAAAGAAAAGAAAAAAAAAATAGTTCAGAATAAAAATTTCAGCAAAATCATTTTATCTCTTTGATTATAAATATTAATTTTCAAAATATTTAATATTTGTAAAAATTAATTAGCAACTAATAGAAACTCACTTGGATATTTTACTGTTGTGTTACTATAATTACATTTTTTTTTAAAATTTTTATTATTGGCACTAAATCTTAAATTTACTAATTAAAGATATATTTCTGAAAATTTTTTATGATTAAGATAATATTAATAAGGCAATATAGAGGCAAATTAAATTCTTGTATGATGTAACTAAAATCACTTTATTTTGCCAATAAATTTCATAAAAAAAATTTAATCTACTAAGATTACTCAATGATTGGTGCCTTATAAATCTTTTAAATAAAACTTTCTACTTTATTTTAAAAATATTTGCTGAATTCTGAAGTTTATTCTTCAAATTTTTCTTTGTGTTTCACATTGTCATATCTAAAAGTTTTTAAATTTTTTTCTCTAAATTTAAAAGCAAATAACCATAAAATAATTTTAAATGTTGTGTTTCTACTTATAACAATGCACTCAATATAACAAATGCTTTTACCATATGAATTTTTAGAATTTGATTTTTTTTACAATTTTCAATCACTTTTCACATTAGCTTCAAGCAGCATCTGCGATTTCTATTCTACATTTTCTTGATAAATTTTTGGAATTCAGTTACCAAATGAATTTAAAATTTTCAAATTTTGCAAGTATAAACCAATGAAAACTAACCGAAAAATTATCATTTGAACTATAAAGCAGCTATTCATGTTGCAAAATGTCGAATAAATTTTCTCTGCACCAACTGTATGAATCATATTATTGCTATAAGACAAAGTACTATTTTGTTGCAAAAACTAATTTTTTATTTTATTTTCTTTTATAATTTTCATATTATATTTTACTTTGGTTTTCTTATTTAATTGGCATTCATTTTGAATTCTTTTTACTTTAAAAATCTGCATAAGTTCATCGCTTTTGCAGCAAGGTTTACTTGTACAACACAATGACGGCCCAACATTTGGGTTTGAAGAGATTTTAAATTAGTGTTGACTGCGAGTGATCAGTTTGGATTGCAATATAAAAATTTGCTTTAAGCAAACAAACCACATTTAAATCATTCTATAACACATTAAAACTTTAAAAATTCCATATTTATTTAAGCTTTTAATTTTTTCAAGATTTTATCAGTTGTAGAAAATATTTTCATATAGCTCTCTATGAATCTACATTTTAACTGAAGAAGATTTTTAAATTTGTTGAGTCCTATTATAAGTCTATGTTATACTTATTAAACAAGTTATTAAATATGATGTTATTATTTAAATAAATTTTTTGCACAAACAAAAATAGATTTATCTTCTTGTTTATAAAATAATTAATTTAAAATGCCGTCAGATGCTTGTAAATCATTTATAAACTGATATAATTCTTACGCTGTTTAATGAAGTAAAATTGTTAATAATTTTAACAAACCAACTCATTAATGGATGTTTAAGGTTAATTATAAATTTTGGAAAATAATATTAACGTCAAAAATTAAATTATTACAATAAAATATGTATTTTAATTTTAAAAAAATTTAGAATTTATTTAAATATTATCATATATTTAAGTAGTCCACATAAATATTAAAAAAAGCTAATTTATATTTGTTTTATCTTCGATACAAAATGCTTGGAAAAGTTTTTAGGAAATAAAATTTTAGAAACAGGGCAATAAAAATATTTTAATAAATATAATATTTTACTGCTTTTGTGATTGAAAATAACTCAAATAGGTAAAAAAAAAATCACAAATTTTTTTCCAGTATTACATATATTCAACTATCAATCACATTAATATTTAAAGGCTTAATATAAATTTTAAATTTTCTACTCGAATAGCATTATTATATTTATATTGCACAGGGCATTATACTGGCATGAAAAATCATCACATTTAAATTATTATATTACTAAATCTTTAAAATTCATTAAGATTTTATTTATTGATAATAGGCATTAAATTTTTCTAACTGATGATTAACTTGTATCATGCATTAATAGTGACTTTCAATAGTTTGAATACATAATATTACGTTTCATTGTCGCAAATATTATTTATTAAAGTTTCCTTCCACCTAAAACAATGATAGATAAAGAGCACTTCCAAATTTCAAAAGCCACTCTCTAATACAATAATTTTATAATTACCGACGTATAAATCAGTGCGTTGCTGAAGTATACTCTCAATATCTGGAGATACTTCCAAATTTTGCATGAGATTTACCTTTAAAGTTTTTCGAAATATTTCTCAGCTTATAACACTTAAAGGAGAGTTAAGCCAATTGTTCAAATGAACTAATTCCTGTCTACATCAACACTGAGCCTACACCCTGAGGTCGATTCAGATTTGGATGTCTTTTGTGTATATTGTGCAAATAATATTTTCAGCCTAAAATCTTTCCATGTTAAAGTTTTTTTTTTTTTTTTTTTTTTTTTTTTTTTTTTTACGTTTAAACAAAGTTGCTTGAGTTATTTTTTTCAGCCAAGGTTTGCTTTTTTTTTAAATTCTTGTCTGACATTTTATAATATGATTTTGTCAATAATGACTTATTTTTCTTTGATATTTTCTACATTTTGAACATTTAAGATGTAAAAATTATTAATTCACTCTGATTTAATTTTGATTTTTAACAGATAATATTATTATAATTATTAATTCACTCTGATTTAATTTCGATTTTTAACAGATAATATTAATCATGGATATGTTGAAAGATTCATCCTTTCTTGTTACATTCAAAATCCACCTACTTTTTCCAGTTTAGTGAAACAAATGGAGTTTTACACGTATCTATGTCAACCCTTACTAATATCTATTTCATCAAATCTCAAAACATCTGCATTTTAAGTTTGAATTAACCATTTTTTTTAATGTCCGAAACATTAAAGAGTAAATTTGCTGCATTAAACAGTAAATAAAATTAGTCAAGAAATTAATCTTAGAAATATGTTAAAGGAAGATAATTATAGCCAAAACCTAATAAGCATTTTTAAAAAAAAAAAAAGTAAAAAAAAAAAAAAAAAAAACCAAATAATAAATAAATTAAATAAAAGCAAAAAAAAAAAAAATGGAAAAAAAAATTATTCAGTTTTTTTGTAATAAAAAAATGGAAAACTTGATAGAATTGTAATTCAAATAATAAAATCTGAACATAATGTGGCATAAAATATATTGATCATCTTACAAGAAAAGGTGATATTTATTAAAAATATATTTAGAAACATTATATCTACTTCGAATTAACATTTAATTATCCAAAAACACTTATTAAATATGAAAGGAACTCACACGATAATAATTATCTGTTACACACTGCGATTATTTATAATTTGAACGTGATCAATTCTTTATAACTGAATAAAATTGTACTGAAAAAGTTTATTTCTAATTTTAGAATTTTTGCTTAAAAATTATAAATGAATTTTTTTGTGGAATGTAAGAAAGTAACAGTGATATAAACTACCTAGATAAAATATCAAGTTTTCTTTTTTCCTTCTTTTTAACAAGTGCCAAATAACATTTTCAATTTGCATGTTTAAAGATCGAGGGTGAAATTACATTTGGTATCACTTAATATTCAAGATTGTTTCTTGATTTGAATTTATTACATAATTCTATAAGGAAAATTATAAACGACCTTAAAATGTTTTCGCTTTTTCTGTTTTTATAAATCTGATAAAACGACTATAATAACGCATTCTTTTGACTGTTCAAATTAACTTACTTATCATAAAATTTTCAACGTGTATTAAAGATATTAGTTGTTAACATTAAATTAGAAAACGCTTTTATTCTATAACTCCTATTCTCATTTCCAAATTTAATTTAATTAAGAAAAAATGTTACAGCTTACTTGGGAATAACTATAAAATATTGGGTAAAAATTACTTATTTATTTCAGGTGCTATTTCAGAATTATAAGTCATAAAAAGTACTTCCAAGTATGATTATTTCAAATTAATAATTTCTCTCTCAATTATTTATCACAAACATTTTTTTTCGAACTTTTATTTACGCATTGATTAATTTGTTTTCTTCATTCAACAGTTTATTCAAAAATAAATCAGTGTTATCACTCCCAGTGATAGTGAATGGGAAAAATAAACAGATGAAATTATTTTATCTTGGTCGAAAATCCAAACGTGACGACATACGCCAAGTTTTATCTTAATGCCATCAAATGCAACTGTCTTTCACGATTTCAATGAAGAGAAAGTTTAAATAGATAAAAACACAATCCAACCTATCGAAAGAAAGCTGGATTTGCGTTTATTGCATTTTAACATCCAATAAAAGTTGATATGGTATTGTTTATGAAGTAAAACCCAAAAGTACCGAGTTTTATCATAATCTTGTTATAGTATCGTAATTACGAATTTGAGGACTTAATGCTTACAACCATGACGTATGTTATTAATGTTATATCTTATGTTAAAAAAATGTCATAATTTTGAAGGAAGAATTGTCCACGAGTGTAAGAAAAAGTTGCTGTTATTTTAAATTAGATAGCCTTCCTATTGGGAACTTCATTTTATAAAGTAATCAATAAGGAATTTTTTTAATTCTACATACGTAAGAGTAAATTATGTAACTGAAAATTTTGGGATTTTAGATTTGCTTGGTGTTTAAAAATTTAAATTTTTTCTTGAATGTATTTTAAAATAAAATTTGTGTTTAGTTCTTCTTGTTAATTCCTAATTAAAATATATCAATGTGAAATAGTATTAATTGTTAATTAATTGTTTTAACATATTTATTGATATTGAATATATGAATTCCTGTGAAGTATTAGAATAGTTAGCACTTTTGCTATCGGTTCAGCAGTTCATAAGTTCGAATCCTTACTTGGAACCATTTTAGTGGTTCGAAATTCCCTTTGAAGTATAGGTCACGGTCTAATCAGTCCTCGTATTCAAAAAATGGCAGTTGAGTGACAAACAAACAAAAAAGATATAAAAAAAATAATACAAAAAATTAAAACATCTATTCATAAATATTATGATATTCATTTTAATCTTACATAGAAAAGCGTTTTTACTAAAACAGAGATAATACATTTATAAAAGACTACATGAATAATGCGACAAAAAATTACATTATCAGACCAAGTAAGGCAAGCATTTTTGTTGCGATATTTAAAATAAATTTGGAATTATTGATTGATGCCAATATTTAAAGAAATTTGTACTTTAGATTTATGAAACAAACTATATATTTAAAATGTTTCATAATTTTACAGTGGTAACCAGAATAGCAAATTTCTTTCAAGAATTTATCGGTGTTCTTTTGAGTATTATTTTTGTTTAAATTCATCAAAACTCAGAGTAAAAAGTGATTTTCATATTATTATTAATGGTTAATTAAAATTCTTAAAACTTCAAAGCACAGTAAAGCCAGCAATTTTAAGAAAATTTTATTATTTATCAAATAGATTTGTTGGCCTGTATATGTTTGCATGTATTGTTGGCAACATTTTAAGAAGAAAAGCTTGTTTACTGTTAATAAAAAAACTCTTATCATATTAAGCTCTGGTACATGTATTAATACTATTGCTCTGTTAAAAAAAAAAAGAGAGATAGAGAGAGATAGAGAATTTCAATGTCATAATTTCTATTATTTTTTGCATTTAATTTGATTCAATGTATAAATTATTGCATTCGCATTCACGTTTCCAAAAATTTAAACTTGAGATTTTGAAATCAATAAATATTTAATATTCATTTCTTTTAACAAATATAATAAATTAAAGATATCATTTTTAAAATTAAATGTGGCTTAGATTTTCTTAACTTTTTTATAATTTTTTTTTTCAAAAAATACAAGCCAATTAAATAATGGAGTATTTCCTTTTCATTAAAACTTTATTTTCGTTAAAATATTTCTTCATTGAATATATGACATAAAAAAAGAGTTTTCGCTTAACTTTATTTCAATTTTTTTAATTCATATGCTAAAAATTTTATTATATTTAATATTCATTTTGATATCAATTGGCTCATTAACACTGATCACAGAACCTATTGAGTAAAAACAACTTGAACTTTCAACAGAAATGTATTCATGATAAAGTTAAGTTTTTAATAGAAATTATTATTTCAGGCCCAATGATACACTTAAACACAAAGAGAATACTCACATTTCCGCTTGTCAGTTATAAAATTAATAACATTACACGGATAAAAAAAAATATAAAGTTGACGTCAAATACTAACGTCACATACCCACAAATAAATTGCTTCAGATGAACTCCATTTTTATTTATTTATTTATTTTTATTTTTTTTTAAGAACTGGAAATTGAATGCTACTTTTCCTTCCAATACATAACGTAATTCATAGACTAAAGCTGTTTATGAATTAACCAACAGATGTCGCAAAAGAAACTTTATAGATAATACCATTTATTATTTTTCTTATCTTCTTATGATTCATCTACTGTCAGGAATAAATGTAGGAGTCACTCTTTTTACATTTGAAGCTGTTAATCTGTCCTTCTCTCTCTCTCTTTTATAAAAATATTTCACATGATAAGAGATAATTTAGCTTTATTAATTCAATAACACAAGTTTTCCTATATTCTTTTGTTGAAAAAGGGTTAACAATACATTTTCAATATTTTTCGCAATAATGTTGCTAGCACGACTGCAACATTTTATAAGTAATTATAGACTGGAATTGATAATTATAAGCATTCCACAGAGTTGAAGAAAACGTGACTGATTTATGCTATGAATGTCTTTTATATGTAAGTTATAATTCATATTCTTTTTAGCCGTTCATGGACTGAAAATAACCAAAAGATATTGAAAGAATGCATTAAAGATAAACGAGCAAGGAAATTACATAATTAGAATTCGAAATTTCAGCGTAATATATTACGACTTTAAATAAATATACCACAAATATTTTGAAAACTTTTTTTTTTATCATGCTTGTCATCTTGATGATTATGTGCTATTTAAGTAATTAACAAAAAAAATCTGACAATGGGTAATTACAATAATTTATAGAAGACATTATATAATACCTTTTTCTAATCTATATAATATTTTAAAAAATAATTTCTGATACTTTTAAAAAAGTAATCTGGTTGTATATAATAATGCTATATATCGGTCGGTTAAGATAGTTATTCGGTTGTTATATAAAACAAATTCCTAGTGATCTTTACAGAACTTTCAAATATAACTGTCCAACTATTTTTGTGTCTGTAATTTAGTTTATATAATTCAAGAAAAATTATCTTTGTATTTTATTTTTAAAACAATGATATACTATAATTAAAGCACATTTAATTATTAAATGTTTAGTTATCCTGTATTATTATAAAAGAGAAATGTTAACATTCTGTCTTATAACATTTACTTTTTCATATCAACATGATGTTTTGTTTCGATGATGATTTAAAATTAAATTTTCAAAAGTTTGTGTAATTATTCAGTTTTATAAAACAAGTTGCTTAAAATCTCTCATGAAGTAAAAAATAGAATATTTTTCTGAACACACTTAAATTAATGTAATAAAATATTCATTCATCTTGGTATGAATATGTTTTAAATATTTTCTGAGTAATTTTTTGCTTTTCGGAGGACTATCACAAGAACAATGGAATTTGTTTTTATATTTCTGTAAAAAATTTTATAAGTTGTACCTTATCCAGCGATGTAATATAAATTATTTCACTTTATAAGTGTATATTACTCACTTGAATATTATTTGGATTACAAATCACTATTATTTTAAATGGATCCTTAAATCTCAATATAAAGGTATTACGAATTACATAATATCGCCTGTCTCTGTAGTAATACCTTGAATCAAGTTAAAATCGATTTAGTGACGAAAAAAAATATGCTAGACACTCAAAGTATTCGCGTGCGATCCTTGCCAAACCTTGACCGACGCGGCGGTAGTAAAAATCACTTTTCCGTTTCAGGCGTTTTTTGAAATTGTCGAGGTTCACATAAAACACATCATGAAGCGTGTTATGACAAGGGAAAGTCGCTACTGAAAACGAGACGAGCTCCATACACACAGAGAATATGTAGTGGCATTCTAGCGTTGACAGATGACCTTTTCACTCAACTTTTATGTGTATTGGTTCTGTGCCTTTCATATTATTTTCTCTTCACTTATTTTTTTTTTCACTTATTTTGCTCGTTGATGTTTTCCCCCCACATTCTTTTAAACGGCGATAAGATAACGATTCCTAATCTTAATAATGACGTATGTCGACAAATTTTTCTCAACATAAATAGAAAACAATATTGTCAAGAAATACAAAAGAAAAAGAATTTAAATTCTCTTATCGAAAAGATGTTCAACTTATTATAACTTCCTGCAAAGCATAGCAAAGAGAAATATTATTCCCTCAAGTTAGTTAGATAAATAAAATAACTGTGTAAAACTAAAATTAGATATTGATATCCCTAATAATATCATCAAATATTCCGCTTTCCTATTTCAAAGAATATGTTTTTTCATTAAATATTCAGAGAATAAATTTGAAACAATTACAAATTGATAGTAAATTATTACATATAAAAATATTACATTGAACTTTGTAAAATTTTACTAAAAATAAATAATTTAATTATAATAAATTTTTAAGACCATGAGAATTTTACATAAGAATTATGACTCTTGACTACTGCAAAAAAGCTTTTTGCTATAGCAAATGGTTAAAAAAATTATGGTTTTTATGAAATTAATTCTCTTAATTTTATGACTTTTAAATTTTATTATAATATTTATTCTTAATAAGATTCTAAAATTTTTAAAAACCACTTAAGTTTAGTAACTATAAACTCAATAGCATTAGATTCTTAAATATTAAACACAAATTATAAAATTTTTTTATTATTTTTATTTATGTTTTTGCAATTGGCAAACATTTATATCTTGCGATTAAAACTTTTTTGGCAACGTTTATGATGGTATAGATTAAATAGATTATATGCTCACAGCGCTGTTGTTGTTTGGTTGGGTTTTATGGCGCAAGGTCCAAAAAGGACAAGCTGCGCCTGCTCACAGCGCACTAATTTTCAAATTTTATTTTTTGTATGCCCTCCAGTTAATTTTTATGTATGATTGTTTTAATTTTTTCACTGATTTGATTTTATATTGAAACCAAAGTTATGACTCAATTAAAAATATTTCAAACTTGAAAAATATAAATATCGAAAACATTTTAATTGGGAAGAATATTGCCATTGTTGCATTATTTTTAGAAAACAAATAGGCAAGACGATAATATTCGTATATATATGTGTAAATTCATTGTCACAAAACTAGATTTAAAGACAACCATTTGATTAAACTGAAAAACGTAAATTATTGAAATACACTAACAATTTACTTGTAATATCTTAAATTCAAATAATATAAATAAATAATATAACTAAAAGCATTGAAATGTGAGAATGAAATACTCCATATATATATATATATATATATATATAGTGAAAAATTTTTTATAAAATATAATAATATGTAACAACATTAAATCATTTGAATTTAAAAATGTATTTAACTTATCATTAAATACTAACATATCATTTTTAAACCTTCTCAGATTCTTTTAATTGAAAAAAAAGATTTTGTTGTATTTTCCCAATATTTCTAAACTATCCTTTTAAAAAAAGTTTTGTAGATATAAAAATTGTTTCATATGATTTCCCAAACACAATTGTTGGATGTTAAAATGCTGAAAATTCATGGCAGAAAAAAATATATAATAAAACTTAAATTAAAAAACTCGTTCTGCTTGTAAAACTTTTAACACCAATTAAATATCATCAAATAAAGGCTCGAATCTGAAATTTTAAGAATAAGCAAAAATCTTGGAATTTTTTATAATAGCTTATATTTACAGAAGGTTTTCAATAAATTTATTGGATTAAAAGAATGGAAATCATTTATTGGATTATAAGAAAAAAACCAAGCTGTTTGAAAACAACCATTAAAAATATTATCTCGAATAATAAATATGGGAATGTCTTATAAAAGATAAAAAAGTAAACAGAAAGTTTAAATGTTCGTTCCCAAATAAATAATTTCCAAAATATCACGCTACATTTATTATATTTTTATCGTAAATAACATCTCATCCTAAAATTGCACTCAATTACAAAAGTGCTAATTGAGGTGGCGAGCCAATTAAAATAATACAATAAAAGGGAAAAAGCAATGATTGAACAGCTTTTTTCAAGATGGAGCAAGGGTGACTAGGCAAAAATTATAAATAATACTAACACCCAATTGCTCCCGCCCTATTAAATAGCTTAATTTCCTCATTCCTCCATCTCTAGAGAGACATGCGGCAAAGATAACAGAAGACGAACATTCTCTGCAAAAGAAAAAAATCCATAATCTCTTGACAAAAATTTTAGGAGTCTGCTATTTTCTGTTTTAGGGGTTAGAATGTAATAGGGGAGGAGACTGGGTTGATCAAATATACAGCCATCGTTAAGGGTGACGTGTCTCTTAATAGATATTACCTCTCCTAGAACAAAAGACTTGGGGGCAGTAAACTATCTTTCTGCCATTGTTTCGGCGCATGCCTCGTACAAGTCATGTAAACGTTGTCGAGAGTGTTGTTCAACTAGACAAAAATAAAACGACATCCTCACCGATTTCAATTGCTTCATCCCTCCAATCCTAGCTGCAAAACAGCGGATTTAATTTATTAGTTGTTTTTGGTTTTATTAAAAAATTAATCAAGAACAGCGAAACTTTTCATGAAAGATTTGTGAATTTCTTACTAACAAGTTTCTATTATTTATTTAAGCATTTAACATCTTATTATACACTTTTTAAATTAATCTGCTTCACAGGAATTCATTTATGAAAAATAGAAGGAATCAATGGGTCCAGTGTACGCATAACATTTTTAAATTAAACGATATTATAATATAAATATATTTTTACTATTTTCAAACTTTTTATAACTATTTTCAATTCAATTAAAAAAATCAACATGCTTTCTTAGAATTCATTTCTGTAATTATAATCCTAAGAGCATAATTTAACAAGTGATGCTATTTTTAAGTTTAAACTAAAAAATTTTACAAGAGATTGCTTAAAAACATTTACAAATAGTATTAGAATAAAACATTATTACTTTTCTAAAAGAATGAAGATGTATCTGCAATATCAAAAAATATGTTCTGGTTTAATATACAGTGGAATTAATAGCAATTCTATTTACTTTAATTTCTGTATATTAACTATTAATAATAGTACTATCAAATTCTTTATACTGTTTCATATATAGGGGTGATTCGAATTAAAGAAGCACACTGAAAGATTAATTTATATTTAATAAAATCTAAATGCTGTTTTTACGTTTTTGTGTGACACTTCTTTTTTCATCCAAATAACTATAACTTAACATTAAAATAATATTTTTGAGTAAATTTAGCTCATGCTATTATATAGCTGAAGTTTTAAACTTTGTTACAGCTCTAATGTAAATATTTTGTATGTTACACATGCAATGGCTATGACAGTACTGTGTGATCAATAAATCAAATAATATATAATGCTTGATAAACGTCTAAGACGAAACTTAAACTTTACTATCTGTGTATATAAAGGAAATATAATTCCTCTACGTGCTTAAAATGATTTCTACAAATAATTGCGGGACATAATTTTTACAAATCACTTCATTTGTTATTTCTGTTAAAAATAACAGCATTTTATTGATTAAGGAAACGTCAACAAATGTGGAGAAAAGTTACTTACAATCAATAAATTTTTTTAATTGGTAATTTTTTTTTATAAAACATAGGTAAAATATAATTATTCATTATACACTATTTTTACTTAATTTTTTTAATCATTTATCAAAATAGAAAAGATGATAAATTTGTATAATATTTATTAGCTAATTAATAATATTTTATCAATACAATAAAAAATTCAAAATTTAAAGAGTATTTTTATTCACATTCTAATTACCTTTAACAATCAGTTGTATAAAAAAAATGTTTTTTAAATTAAAATATTTACGTTTTCTTATTCTATTTAAAACCATACGTTTAAGGGATTTCAAATGCATTTCCATTTAATTTATTTATGAGGGTGAATATCTGGTTTTTTTTTCCCTTATAAAATTTAGTGAAAAACTTATAATACTCTCAAAAATATAAATAAAAAGTTATGAAATATTAGTCATTATTAATAATGTTTTCCTATTTAATGTACTTTAAGAAAACAAAACTTGATTTGATGTTTAATTTTTGTTCTACATATATCTAATTTAAAAATAAAAAATATTTTTGTCCTTAATAAAACAAATTTAATGAAATTTTATTAATTATGAATTCATAAATTTTCATTAATTTTTTTATATCCTTTAAAATATTTCCTTATAGCACTGAAATTTAAATAATTATTTCAATCCACAAAATCTCAATGTTTTTTAACGTAAATATCACCAAAATATTTGAATTCTTGTATATATATATATATAATTCTCTGAATTCTGACTTATACACATTATTATTTAAAATTTTAAGAATTTCTCATTTTATTCTTTGCCAAGAGAATGTCAAGTTTCATTAACTTAATTTAAAGAAATTTATTTGAGTTATATGAAAATATAAGAAAAAATTTTCTAATTGCGATATATTAAATAGAAAAAGAAGGGGTTTCTGTAGCATGCTGTCAAATAAATTGGATTTCATAAGTGAAAGAGATAATATTTGGTACATACGTATTTTCTTCAACAAACGTAAATCTACAGAAATTTTACCAAAACATTGATTTAATATAATATTTAATTAGAAAACTAAATAATAAATTTCAATATTTTCAGCAAACATTTACCAATATAAATTAGCTGTAATAAAATTATCTTTTGCTATTAAAATTCATGCATATAATAATGAACTTTAAAAATATAAAATAACATATCGAAATAACATTATTAATAAATTTAAAACTTAAATGATTATACAATAAAAAAGTCAGTAATAAGAATATTTACTTCATTTAATGTTATTATAACATATTTACTTACGAATGAAAAAATTTCCTGTTTTAAATAAATATACTTTTGCAATTATATTCAACAAAATATGTATTTTTAGTTAAGAAAAAGTTTAACTACTATTAAAATATTCTGTAATGACATTTGGAAATTTACATACCATATCAGGAAAGCAACTTAAAACTGTTACATTTTAAAGTAAAATTAAACTGCTTCTCACACTACTAACATTATTGGTTTTAAAGGATAAAACTTCAAAGTAAAGGAGTCTTAAATATTTTCTTGCTGTTCTGAAGAATTTTAAGTAGAGTGCTTAGTGGTTATGGCATATTGACCAATCCTGAAGTTCACAGTTGGGGGTGGGGGGAGTTGCAGAACATCCAGTGAGCGGCAATAGTAACATTATCGATATTTTTGTTAGCCAATTCTCCACTGTAAATCTTCCTCATGAGTGACAGTGATAAGTGTGTGAAGCAAGGGAAGTGGGCAGGACATTCTTGAAAAGTGTCCCCTTCTTATCTGTCCAATGAGAAAGAGTTTAGAATATGGGAGAGAGATTCTTTTAGATTTTACAGAAACTTTTCTCAAGGAACTTTCTAAAAAAGATTCTTTCATTTTATTTGCCATTTTCTTTTAAATATTGCTTGACAATTAGGATTCTAGCTGAAAATAAAAGGGAAAGATAAATTATTACAAGGAAATTTTATCAGAATGTCACATAAATGAAAATATTCTTTGCTTTTAAACAAAGAAAATAATTTCTCTCTTTTCTCATATTTAAAGTTATAGTATATCCAAGTTTTTTAACTATTATTTTTAAATTTAAATAAAGGATTTATTTTCAAAGATTATTTTATTGAATGGTACAATACATGTCACTTATTCAATAAAGTAAAGCTGATAATTTAAGCTTTGGTTCAACAAATTTTGACATCTTAAAACACACACGCTCATCTTATTTTGTGAATTCATTCATTTAAGACATTATCGTTTAATAAGTGTACTTATTGGATTTTTCTATAACTAAGCATTTTATATATTATGATGTCATTTTTTTTATTTGGTTTTTATTTAAATTGTTACATGAAGAAAGTTCGACTCCATTCCATTCACTAATTATTTGACCTACATTCAATTAAGTTTGATTTTTTATAATTTATTCATGACTTTTATTTAAGAGAAAAAATTACTATAAAGGACTGAAAAACTCTTACAGTGAAAACACTGTTTTAGAAAATAGCTATTGTTCATTTATAGTTTTTTAGATTTAATAAAGACGAGAATCTTTTACAAGTTTCCTTAGCTTAAAAATTAAATACGATATTTCTTGGCATTCATACTGTCATCCATAATAAGCAAGACCATGATTAAAAATGCAAATCAAGGTTTCCCAGCTTACATCCAGATAAATTAAAATCTTCACACCTAAAAGCATTCTATTCCTAGGCGCAGGACTCTTTAATTTATGCAGATTCGAGCTCTTCGGAGTCGAATGACTCCCGCAGCTGCTGCGTTCCTCTTGTTGAATATGCATCAGGAATGCCCGGGATGAGCTAACTTGTGATGGCTTTTCAAGCTTTGTCTCATCCTACATTGAGAGAATCCTCCATCGCGAAGTGTTGGAATGAGTAAGACCCCATATGGATCTTTAGTAATCTATAATAAAGAATTATGAAGGAGAGGCATATTAGAATGCATTGTCCTGCTCCGTTGAACTATGCAAATTAAAACTGGAAGCAGCGAGGAACTATAATTTACAGACATTGTACCCGGGAGAAAATGTTGAAGTGTATACTCCGTGTGGAAAAGACTATTAAGAATTAGCTTTGGATTTTCAATTCTCTATAATATACATATATCCGAACAACTAATTTATATTGATTTCAGAAAAGTATAATCAAATTAAAAGATGATAATGTCTCCCTTTATAAATTTAAGCAAGTGATTTAAATCTAATATATATATATATATATATATATATATATATATATATGTGGGGAGCTTACCATTAATAGAAAAACTATATACTCCCTATTATATATCTATTATTTTAAAAGTTAGGTACCTTGAACATTGCATATTTTTAGTTATTTTTCAGTAATTTTAGTAAAACAGTGATACGAAATGAGTTCCTCTTTAACTCTTGAAAAAATTCGCTTAAGATAACTAATTTTAAAAAATTCAATTCATAATTTAAAGTATTCCCCACTCTAGTTTATATCCAATAATAAACATCTTACAGATAATAAAATCTGTATAGCTAATTTTCTATTTAGAAATGAAATTTTTCTTTGTCATGTTTTATTTAATGTTACAATTCTGATGTGCGTCTTATATGAAATATTTGATTATAAAATGAGTATTACATTTCTTATAAAATGTATAAAAAAGAACAATATATATTTTTTAATTTTACTGTTTTATAAAAAATTTATTTGCAAAAAATAAATGAAAAATGGCTATCTGAATGTAATTTTTATATTTGAACAATCAATTGATTTATAAAAGCCATTGTAACCACAATAAAAATTAGTTCGAATATTATTAAAATTTAAAAACAAATTGTAATTAAAATCAAAATGCATGATTACAATAAATTCTGTTGAATAAATTTATTTCAAACATAAAGTAAAACTGCAATAATTTTTTAAAAATTCATTAGCATAAGGATGAACTAAGATTAGAGTGAATGAATAGTATAAGGATTAACTTAAAATTTTATATAATAATTTTTTTCTGTTAATATTAAATGAGATGTTTATATGAAATGAAATACATTGATAATAACGATAAATTTTTTAAACTAATATTTGATGTACTTAGTAAAATATATATAAAAAAAATACTTCAATAAAGATTTATGAAGCTATTTTTAAAATTTTAAAGTACATATAAACATTCTATTTATAAGCTTTATTCATTAAAATAAATTATTTGAAAATAATTATTTAAAATTGTTTCTTGATTTTAAAGAGCAAAAATGGGATTTGTTAGTATTTTAAAATTTAATAACACTTGGTTTTAATTTATTGGAGTAGTAGTTAATAATAGCTATTACGAAAAAAGTGTATATTTGAAATAAAATTTAATTTCGTATGCACATACAATGCTTTTCACAGAAATATTCTATTTTTTACTGTTATGCTTAATTTATTTCATTATAATTAAGTAAAATTATCAAAATATTAAATAAAATTTGAAAAATTTGAATTTTTAAGTTTCATTTAAAAAAGTATATATTTGTGGTTGTTTCATATTTTTCTTACTATCCTTAGCTTACAATATCATTCTTACTTTTTCTTTTGAGAAAGTTATTGATCTTGATACCTTCGAATGGACAGTAAATATTTTTAAATTTTTAAATAAATCAATAAAAATTTAATCAAATACTCAAATTGTATGTAAGAGTTTCAGGGTTAAATTTTTATTTATAAAAATGATTTATTTTATTTAACACTTAATCTTAATTTTTTTATAAGATATATTCTATATTTTAAGAGTGTTTTAATTTAGCAAAAATTTTCCATTCATTAATAATTAAAAACTTATCATCATCTTTTTTTTATTTTTAATGTTTGAAAATTTAAAAATATTATATACATTAATGAATATAAGGATTTGTTTTCCTTATGATTTATTGAACATTTAAAATAATTTTCGATTTTCTTTTATTCACTTTAGCAAGAAAAATACAGCTTTAGCCACTAATGTAAAATCTTAAAACGATCTCTATGAATTTGATTAGTGTTTATTTAATTTATTTTAGAAAAAAACTTTTTAATTTTTTTGAATAGATAAAGTTTATAAATTTTTCAAATTTCTTATGATGTTGATTAAAGCAAAATATAACAATTTTTAATGTATCAGTAATAAGATTTTTATGTAGTTGATGCTAGACATTATAATTTTAGAATCATACTCTTTTTTTATTGAATTTAAAGCACTCTAAGTTTTTTATTTAAGGATATTTTTTGAGATCTGTGAAAATGTTAACAGAATCTGCGAATTTTTCATTAAAAATTAACTCAGAGATAACTTTGTCACCCCAGAAAAATGTGATTACATTCCTTTTAATCATTTTTATTCATTAAGTTAAAGTTATTACCTTATTTTTTCTTCTTTTTTATTAAGAGGGAAAAAGCACGCGATACTATTTTTAGAGCTTTCGTGAACATTTCTATTTAGCTTCATGATAACGGATGAAATTGAGATTAAATTTGGATGCTAAAATTAATATGCACTTCACATCGCCTTAAGTGTGAATTTACCACTGTGACATTTAATTTCAGATTATTGCAGTGTTTTTTAAATAAACAGGATATTCCATCACATTAATTTAAATGGTTTTAAGAGTCACAATTATAAATCTTAAATATTAATAAGATAAACACTATGAGTTCACAATCTGGGAAAAAAAGAAACGGTAAAAAGAAAAACAAAAATTGTCTTACCTTAAGGGGCAATATAAAGTTATAGAGTATCGTGCTGTTGCATTACAATCATTCTTGTAAACGTGACTCAGAACAAATACCATCAATTTTCAAACGTGCTGTAAGTTGTGTCTGGCTTAGGTTTTTGTTTGTGTTCATTTCTGAGGAGATTTACTATATTTTATCTCCGGCAAAGTAGCAGTGGAGGAACTTACACCATCTTAAAATGTACATAGCAAAGTTCACTGGTCTTTAAAGCTGAATTTATTCACTTCTGTGCGCATTTTGTCGTAATCATATTTTTCTGAAACAGAATATGCATAAATTTATTGCTCGAAATAAAATAGAAAATACGCATTAACTTGCCTAAATAAAAAAATTCAACAAGTAAAATTAATTTAAAGAAAGTAAAGTGTAAGAATTTGATTTTCTTCTATATTTCATCCCGATTTTCAACAAAGATATTTTAAAATAAATATTTCGACTATGTAAAGTACTTAAAAGCCTAGAATAAAAGAAAATGTTATTAATCAAAATAAGTTATTGTTATAAAAAAAAACACATTTTTGAATATACTGATTACTTTTAAACATTGATGAAAAACATCTTTATTTTATGAAATACTTAAATCAAATTGCACATTAAACTCTTTAATTTTTTCATAATCCTTAAAATATTTTGTTTTATCATTGCATTGATGTAACTTTAAATTTAATGAGAATGGTCAACTTATTTATTAATACTTAAATAATACTGAATCCAATTGTATATAAAATGATTTCGGTTATGGAGTATTTTCATATTGTTACAATCCAGAATGTTGTCATTAGACACATTCAAACACACATAAATGTACACATTGCAACATATCAAAATACCAAAATTAGACATTTATATTTTATTATAGTTCTGATAAAAAAAATCTCAAAATTTGATTCAAAGACTTTTGGCGTGATTCTGATTTATTCTATAAAAATAATGTGAATGCAACATAATAAATTTTATTTTGCTAATCAGAATGCTTTACTTAATAGCTGAACCACATTCCTTACACAATTCTATTAAGTCATGATTCGTTTTAAAATGCTGCTACCGATTACACATTACACTATGCTTGGTTTTATGAGCAATAAGGAGGAAATAAAAATATGTATCCTAGTGTAAAAGTTTTATTAGTCTCTTTATTGTATAAGTCATTAGATTTTATGAAGTACTTCACTTTTATAGTTACGATTATTATAACAGTTCATGAATAGAAATCACATTTGAAAGTGACTTCAAATTGAAAATGTAGTTAAATTGTTTCATAAATAATGTCTATATGAATAATTGTTTGAATAATTACATATGTTTTATGTCTAGGGAATAATGATTTTTAAATATGCTATAGTTTAAAACAATATGTTTTTATATATTAATCTAAAATAAAATAACGATTGTTTCGATCAAAAAGCTCTAGCTTGAAATTAAAAAAAAAAAATTTTTAATTTTCCTTTTTCTTAGTTATAAAATTATTTTATATTTAAAATTTTATTATTATATAACTTTTAAATTTGATATTAATGTAATAAAGCATTGGGACATTTCAAACTAATTTGAAAAAACTATGTAGATCAAAAGAACTTATACCGTAACTACAAAAAATTACGTTTTCATTAGATTAAGCATTATTTTAAAATTTTTGTATCACTAGTTTATATAACATTTTTTAAATGAGCGCTCGTTTCATATGTAAATAATCATTGTTACGCAATAAAGATGTCCCAATTAAAACACTTATCCTCTTCAGAGAAATAAAGGGAAATGCTTTTCCTCGTACGTTATCAGAATTTTTATTAAATAACAGTGAAATTCTTGACCTGTGCTTTTGATTACGTTCACTAATAAACAAGGAAAATTAATAAAAAATCTAATATATCTGTAGTCTATATATAACTAGGTTAAAATTTTTAAATATTTTTTAATTAAAATTTTTAATATTTTCAATATTAATACCAGTTACAAAAAGTAAAACATTTTAAATGAAAAACGATTTATCAAATTTAATAAATTAAAATAAAATCAGTTTTTTAATAAAATTAATAAAAATAATTGAAGAATGAGTTATCAATTATTAAACTAAGCTGTCTAATAAATTAAGCTATCTATTAAACTAAGCTATCCTAGATCTTTCCCTGATGTGAGAAAAATAAAAATTTTAGACTTGGACATATTAGGAGAAATCATTGAAAAATAAAACTTATCTGATAAATAAGGAACAATGTTTTTAAGTACAAAAACATTTTTAAAAAAACTATAATTATAAAATAGTTTCCTAGCTATTTAAAGATATTAGTTCAATATTTATTTTACTATCAAACAAAATAGTATTTATTAAGAGAAATAACCTATTTTTCATATTTTTTTATAATGCTTTGTCTAATCATAATCATCAAACTCGCAAACACAAATATTTATTTTATATCACCTAGTTTACCATAAAAGAGAATTACTCGTTTTACCCCCAATAAAAACGTTTTTCTGATATTTTTGATTGTTCTTGTTAATTAATAAACTTCAGCGAGTAAAATGAATAAAGAATTTTTCCTTTAAGGAACAGCTCAGTCCACTTTTACGCTTGCAATTTGTATTCTTATTCCATTCAACTTATTTTAAATTAGCTACTTTTACTAAGTAGACATAAAATTAGTGTCTTACAATGCTGAATAATAAATAATTTCATTAGAAAGTAGTGAAATTTATAAAAATTAAATTTAAAGCATTATACATACAAATGCATATTTTAAAATAAAAAAATTTCTTCAATTAATATAAATTTCTAGATTGCCTTCCAATATACTGGAGTTCATCCAAATCAAAATATTCTCTAAGCAATACAATCCATCCATAAAATGTCATTTTTGAATTATTGTTTGAATGATATTCAAGACTGTAAAGTAAAAAAATAAAAAAGTTAATGAAAAATTCTCAGGGAATGTTTTATTCCCATATTTATACAATTTTTTAAAAAATTAAATTTTACCATATTATTTATTATTTGTTAGTGATATTCAATTATCATTGCGGGTTGATGAAATTGTTTCCATACTCATGTTGATCTCTCTCTTTCTTCTTGCATAATTTTTCAAAACTTCACCAAAAACATCATCAATTTAAAAGTGTTACATTTTTTTAAAAAAAAAAGCATAGTATAAAAATTATTCTCATATAATTTGAAAATAATTTTAATGTTATTTACATAAATCATGAACTTGTTTGTATATGTATGTTTAAACTATGAACTTAAAATGTACATTAGAGATTTATCGCCTATTGTAAGATTTTAATACTTGGCTTTTAAAAACAAATGATATATGAGAATGCTATTGGCATATATCGGATACATTTAAAATTAATATTGTGCATTGGTTTGATAGAGATTAGTTTCAATGAGGTATTTTTTTTCAGTTTTCTTCTTTGTTTTGTATATTTTATTCTTCTAAGAAAGATTATAAAAGGGAAGTATTTAGCTTAAAGAAGAATATTAAATGTATATAGAATCGCTCACCATATTTTATTTTTCAAGCAGGATTCGTATTTAAAAATTTCTATTCATTCATTAAATAAAATCACTCAAAAGACGCATAAATGATCGAATTCAAATAATATGAATAAAATTGTTTTACCCACATCATGAAATTTGTAGTGTGAGTTATTTTTCAGTAAAAAGATAACAGTGATGTTACATATAAATACTTAGTTCTGTTATTTTAAATTATATATTGTTTAGCTGCGTATTTTGAACATTTTTAAATCTGACTATATTTTTGTCAATATCTCAATTTTAATATGGAGCTCAAATTAAAATAATGGTTATTAATTATTGGATCATGTTCATATTTTCGCATTAGATGCTGTTTGTTTATAAAATATATTTACATAAGCAAAGTATCTTAAATTTTAAAATATAATCAAAATAGATTTAATATGGAAATTTAAGAAAAAATAAATCATTATATATATTAGTTTTTTTAAAAATTTTTTGATCAACTTTAATTTGAAAATGTAATTTTCTTAAGTCGGTTTGATGATACAGATCAATGTAATAAAATAAGTTACATGGGAATACATTTTAGGGGGAGGATATTCTAAATAAAATGTATTCCTTGCTTCAAGTAATTAGCTCTGCCTATTTCTAGATATATCCCTAGGGTTATACTGTTAAAACAGACGAAAAAATACACCATAAAGTTACTTTAACGGAAGAACTAATTAAGCTCGATGAAGATTCCACATAGAAAGAAGTTGCCTTCTCTTTTATTCAATAATTGGTTTTCCTTACACCGTACCAATTAGATGAAAGATATATTAAGGTATCCCAATTAGTTTTACTGAACGAAATGAACATGCATCAGTAAATTCAGAAAAATTACATTGATAAATTTTTCCATGATAATCATGCCAAAATTATTGCAGCTTGGAATAAATATATTTAACTTAAACACATTTTTAAAGCACATAACATAATAAAAACGAAGATTTTAATTTAAGAGTCCAAAAAATTTACCTCTAGTGATTTTTAAAGGGTTTCGACAACTCATAATTGAGTACTTTATGAGTTTAAATATTTAGAGCTTTTAGGTAAGACATCATAAATTTTAGCTAAGCATTTTATCAAAAATCATTTGGCAATATCATTTATTTAAAATATAATTTAGAATTTTAGAATGATCTAAAATATTTATTTAAATTACTGTAATCAAATTTATGCAGTTGAATGCAATCTTTTTATAAAAGCTTTGAATTTGCCTTGGATTTCCCCCGGTTTTTTAACCTTGAATCTTTTTAAAATATCTGAATTTTATAGAAATTCGCACTATTTTCTTTTGAGTTGAGCAATAAGAAATTTCACTGCAAAACTTAATTTCCAAATGTTATCTCGTTATCATTCATATATGTTCCTTATTAATGATAATTTGCATTTTTGAGGTAATATTTTGACTATTTATTGATCTGTTAGATAAGTAGTTAACGTTTTAGTCTTCAGTAAAAATCTTACATTTAATTCCTACATTTATGTAGACGTTTGTATTATCATAAAGAAAACACTAAATTATTATTACATTTAATTATATACATATAAATAATTATTACATTTAATTAAAAATTTAAAAAAGTATTAAATATCATTAATCAAATAAAATAGTTTAATAAAAATGATCAAAAACATGGTATAAAATTGTTTGATTTGTCATCTTAAATTTATAATAATTTCAATTATATGTTTCTTTTCAAATTCCCTTTATTAATTATGTGAAGGGTACTTTTTTACTGCAAACATTTTTGTTATTGATCTTATAAAACAATTTTAAAAGACCTTGTTCTTCGCTATCGGGTAGCTCTTCTCTTCGAGTGTCTTAAGCATGTGCAAAAGCTTCTTCTCCGAGTTCAGTGCGCTGTAAGGCGGGATGAAAGAGAAAATAAGTACTCCTTTGCGCCTATATCGATTGCAGTAATATCGATTACATTAGGATCGATATGGCCATTGCTTAAACGTTTATTTACTTGAAAGTTGGAAATGGTATCTTGTTCCTTTCTCCTCGGCAGTTTTTAATGAATCTCTTTATCTTTCGAATTTTTCAGTCGTCATGAGCTCATAAAAAGCCATTTATAGTTAATTGCATTTCTTTACCACTTCTAATATCGCCATTCAACTTCATTGCAAAGAGCCAAAAGATTCATTTAATTTAATTTCTTTCGGAAATAGAATATTTGAATTCCTCTAATTAGATTTTTTTTTGTTGCGATGTTTCTTTAAAGGAACACATTTCAACATTTGTCTGAATCTAATAATTAATAAAGAGCTATTTCAATTCATAAAAGACTTGTTTTATGTCATAAAATCACTGGCTATAGCTTTTTATTTTTAGAGAAATTATGATACAGATTTATTTCCAAGAGGCTATTAGTTTAAACTTTATAATTGCCAATTATAAAGTTATATTCACTAAATGGAATTACTTTTATTTAATATTTTATGGATAAAAAAGGCAAAATAATTACTACGACTTATAGCTTCTGGCAAAATGATTCACGTAAAATTGCGGTTTTATTAGGTAAAATCGGAAATCTCAAAACAGACATTTTCTTTAAAATAAGGAATTAGCCAATAAATTCCATGTATATTTTGTTTAATACAAAAATTAACAAAATGAAAAAAATAAAGCATTAATTACTTTTTCTACATTTGATATAAATTGTAAAAAACTTACAAGAAACCTGGATTGGAATTGTTTTTTTACAACTATAATTAAATATTGAATTTTTTAATGACTTTAATTAGAATGTAAGAATATCGAACAGTGAAATTTGTTTTAAAGAGACTGAAATGAGTTAAAAGTATATTTAATGCATGAGTTGATTAAATATGCGGTTATACCTTTATCCTTAATTTAATTCCAATTATTAATTTGTTAAATAGTAACAATGGTAAGATTATAATGAAAAGTATTTTAACTAAGGAAAAATAAATAATTTTGTTTATTATTATTTGTGATTATAATTTTTATACATAATTATTTAATTTTATTGCAAAAAAATTATACTCATAGATTAATTGAAAAGGTATTTTTTAGTTTTATTATACGTTAAAATTGTTTATTACATAGTAAATTATCATTATGAATGAAAGTATTAAATAAAACGTAAAAATACACATTTCTTCGTTTTATATATTTTTTTTTCATACACATTTATTTTACATACTACTTATTGCTTAAAATTTTGATGAAAAAAGTTTAAATGTATGGAACACTTTGGTTGAATGTGCAATGCATTTTTAATATGATTTTCTTTTATTTGGTTTGAATATGAATTCAACTCATGAAATTTAACATTTAACATTTTTAAGTTATTTATTATTATTTTTAAATTTAACATTTTTAAGTTATGTATTTAAGGTTAAAAAATCAAGGTATAGTTTAATAACACAGCAAACTCCTAATTGTTATTCGTACTTCATGGTCAAACTATTTATATTTATAGCAGTACGCATATAACGTGAAAATTTCCCAGAAGTGTATATTAAATGAATCTATCAGTTGCTTACTTTTGAAAGACAAAAGAAATCTGTTTAAGCAGTTTTATCGGATAACAGTGATAACACAAAATGTTCTGAAACCACTACTCGTGTAACTCAATTTTCATGTTGCTATGTCAGCCACAAACTTTTCTCCAATATGTACGTTCCGATATTTTTCTTTTCCCCTTCCAAAACATTCATCGCATAATTTGCCGCTCCGTCGTACCATAGATTACAGGTAGATACTTTATAAAAAGGCGTTAAGAAGTGAAAACCATCCCAGCTTTTCCTGCCTTAATGCAAACCTTTTATCGGAGCCTTAACTGCCAACTGAGTTTTAAAGCATATTCCAGGCGATCGTTGGAAACCATTAAGTACCCTACTGGGAAAACTTAATGTCATCGGTAACTGCTCACCTGACTTTTGCGCGGGTGAACACGTTTTTGCCATTAAACGCAGTTATGATGCCATCAAACGCGAAATACCAGGGTCCATCGCGTTGCCCTTAAACGTTCTCCAGAAATGACCCAAAAGAGTCGATTTAGGCGACTCCCAGCGATTGTTCGAGACGATCTCATCATCAATGTAACGGGTCCCTTTTTTTCCTGGCGTAACAGTACCCTTCGCAGTACTTTTTCTCCTTTCTACCTCCTCAGTTCTCGATGAGGTTGGACTGTCTCAGTTTTTTTTTTTTTTTTTTTGCGCTTTCATCCAAGAGGAACTCGTTTCGGAGTTGTGACTGATAAAAATGGTCACGCTAACCATTGCGGGACTGCATATCCAGAGAAAAATGTCAAAAGGGAATTTATTTCATTTTATTCCCATTTCTTCCCTTTCGTTTTAATACTTGCCGCCGATTTTGGTGTTTCCTCCCCCCTTCCCCTGCTCCTGAACTTGTTTCACTACTTATTGCTCAGTATAAGAGAAGGGGAAGAGGGAATGATGTCGGCGTCGATCTCAGCACAATCAAGGTTACAGGTCAGAACATTTATCCTATATATTTTTGAAACAGAGATAAGTGGACCATAAGTTTTACTCCGATATCGCAATGTCAGAATCATTGAATTTTAACCGCGGTCTATCATTGCAGAGTCGCAACATGAAAGAAACATTCCTATGATCTCAAATCATCTACAAAAAAAAAAAATTTTTTTTTTTTGCTTTCGAAAAATATAAAAGTCATTATTATTACAACCGATTTGTTAGCATGCTATTAAAAAGAATACTTGTAAAAGAATCATCTTTAAAACAGCATAATCAAAAGTTGAATAGCATGGAAATTCTAGTTTAAAAAAGCACACAAAATATTTAAGAACTATGATATCCTATGCTTTTATAAATAGTAAATCAAGATAATCTACGGTTGAATAATAATATTTTCCTTTTTTCTGAAATAAGATAAACAATGATATTCAGATGTTTAATAAACAATATCTAGTAAAATAACATTCGAAGGTCATTTTATTTTTTGAACGACCTTTACAAATTAAAAAAATATTTTTATGTCAATAAAGTTTGTGTCAATAACAAAATATATTAATAAAGTAATAAAATTTAATGAAATCTTAATTTCTTTCAATTCTAGCTTTTCCTTGAGAATTTTAAAGTTGCTAATTTCATTCTACTCAGATAAAATATGTACAAAATAATAAATATTCTAAACGTAAATTTGAAAGTTATAATTAGTTTAAAAATTCTAATCTTACCTTTTTATTTTGTTCTAATCAACAACTTCTATATTTAATAATATTTCTGCAACGAGAATTTTCACTATTGGCTAAGAAAAATAATATATTAGTTGCACAGTTTTTCGAAATACAAATTTCAAAAATCAAATTTTAACTCTCAGCAATGACCTTATATTTTATCTAATATTGGAGTAATAGAAGTAGTAGTGAAATAAATTATGTTACTGAAACTAAAACAATATTCTAACTATCTTTATATATTTAGACCTGTATGTATATACATTTAATAATGAATAACATATACTTACCATTAACTATGAATGACTATTTGGGAAATGTAGAAATGAAATTAATCATGTTTATTATTCTTGAAAGTGGACTGAAAAACAATTCAACTAAATTTAAATTTTGTCTGAATTAATATTTCCTTAATTATAATATATCATTTTAAAAAGTTTAACTATTAAAACTAATCATAATTTAATTTGTCATAAACTCATGTTTATATTATGAAATTACTTCAAAATAGCTGCAATTATTTCTGTAAAAAACAATAAAAAATTAATAGCAAAGCTATGGCTAATAAATTTGTATAATTTCATTTAAAATAATTGTTAAATAACTGCATAATTGAAATTAAAAAGATTATTAACAAATAAACTATTTTTTAATGTTCTAAACTGAGTCAGTAATTATAATTTTTTATAAATTTAACCTATAACACAAAATATGTTTCCCATAGTCTTTTTACCATGAAAATACCAAAATATTATTAAATGGTATAGTTTAATCTATGTTTTTTGCTATTTTTAAAAACAATATCTGTTTAGTGACTTAGACTGTTTATGATTTTCTCATTGTACTTCATGGATTCAACATCATATGCCTAATAAAGTCCTAAAAAATTTATTTAAATGTGGGATAGTTAATATAATCTTACTATTATATCGTTATAAAGATATCATTATAAAATATTTAGTAAACATTTCATTAAAAATATTCATTAAATTTCTTATAGTAATATCCAGATACAAAGTAATTCACTGACATTCATAAAAAAATGTTCGAACGTCTCTTATATTATCAATCAGTAACAATTATGGCATATATAAGTAGTAATTAAATTGTAAGTTTTAATTAGTAAGTAGCAACAATTATTTACAACAAATGATCCGAATATATCGATGTAAACAAATTATAGAAGAATATTCAATATTTTTATTTGCTGTATTGATCTTTGCTGGTTTTATCATCACATCAAGAATTATCAAGCCATTCTTATGAGATCAATAGTATCACGCAAATTTCTGACTGTTCAGTTACTCTTGAAATTTAAATCTGTATTTGTGAAAGATTTGTCACTCTTAAGCTATTTAGTCAAAAATATTTGTCATGTGGGAATTCACTGATTTTACATACACGAGTTAAACGCTTACTCAAAAAATGATCACGATCTGATCCAAGGACAAATAATCAGATTCGAAAATTTTTTACATCGCTTTCCTCACTTCCGCCCTAGTAAGAAATCGTGTGGGAGACTCTCTCTTTCTCTCATTTCGTATTAAAATGAGGGACGGACATTTATTATTTATTCATGGTTTCTACACATACACTATCACGACTTAGCTATTCCAGATAATTCTGACGGTACGCGCGTTTTGCATTGTTTATCCATTGCCTTAAGGAAGTTAATTATATTGCGTCTGATTTACAAGGATGCGTTTCCAGCTTATTTCTTCTCTGATTGCGTGTTGCTTTTGTTAAAGAACTTGTATTGCAAGATAACAAAAAATGCATAATAATTACCAATGAGAGGACTCTTTTATTGATATATTCGTTGAATCGTTCTAAATGCATAAATAAATTAATTTTTTTATTTCTTTTAAACATTCAGAAAAGCTTATTTCAATACGAATATTAAATGTACATGAAATACATATGAGCAAATCCATATTTGATAAGTATTTATTACATTATACTAAAATAAGCTACACTGCTTTCAAAATGTCGCATACTGTGTAGCAATAAATATTCACGTTCAGTCTGATTAATGTCAGAGAAATCGAAGGGGAAAAGTGTAAAGTTTGGTTAACATCTACCTTTTTTCATTAAGTATCGTAAAGATGCTCTCTCCAGTTAGGTTTCCGAGAATTTTCCCCAAGACTGTCGAGATTCCTCTATTTGCTAGCTGTAGCTCTATTTTACTAAACAAGCAAATTTAAATTCAAATATATGAAATATTTACATTGCATTGACGTTTAAGAAACTTCTGTAAATTACTAAAGTTGTATTAAGAAAAAAAAATAGCTTTCCAATCTTAAGTAAACTGACTTCATTTAAATTTTGCTAAAATGGTTGCTTACAGAAGCCATGAATTCAAAAACAAAATTTATATGTGCTCAGCTTATAAATAATTATTAAATACTGAAGATATAGGCCAGTAAAGGCTACAAAGAAAGTAAAGGCTGTGAAGAATTCGTATTGAATTAATAGCTGGTATTTTATGGCAAATGAATTTATTTTGATTTAGGGCAAATAGACTTTTAATATAGTAATAAAGTTATAAGGTATTTTCAAGAACTTTAGGTGATTCGGTGGCAGTTTCAAATTAGCACTGAAGTAACACTGAAAGTAGTTAAAAGTAATTATTCTTTTAAAACAATAAATTGTTTATACTTTAAAATAGTCATAAATTACTAAGCAAAATGGAAGGAACAAAAATATAAGCAAATTTTTTTTAATAAAGCTCTATAATAAGAAACCCTTTATTAAAGTGAATTATCACTATGAACCTACTGGGACAAAATAAACAAGCAATTACAAATTATTCTAGACCTTAACGACATTCGAATAGATTCTTTACCACACTAACTGGTTTCATTTTTTATTGGGAACATAAATGCCGAGGACAGTTTCCATATAGTTTACGATCAATATTTTTTTAATAAGTCGACGGTAAACTGGTTATTACAAGAAACCTTACACTGAGTCAACGAGGGAGGCAATTCTTACAATGAATCTTTTTTTTTTTTATATCCATAGTTGTCAGGGCACTTTTTCGAACTTCCGTAGACGATAACGTCTTTCGTGGTGGAATCTTGCGAGCCAAGTTTGAGTGCTCACGCGACTGCAAAAACCTGAGGGTTGAAGAATGCCAAATGTTGAATACTTTTAAATCCATGATGCGTTTTCTAATGCTAAAATTTAATTGCCATTAATTCACTTGTTTAGTGCAATTATATATTTGTATTCTCGGCTAATTAAACATAATTTTCCAAAACTATTTTGTCATTATTCTAATTATACCAGCAATATTTAGAATCAATTACTTTTAATAATCTCAAACAGTCTTAGAAAGGCATTTGAAATATCTATATCAAGAAAACACGCTGATAGTTAAATTCTAATGTAATAATACCAATATTTTAAAAGCCAAATTTTAAATAACTAAACCAGAAAAAAAAGTCGATTGAAAGGTTATGATTCTTATTTCCTAAAAGCTTTAGCTAGAGCTGAAAAAATAAAAATTTTTTAATCTCTCTTTTTTTCTCTTTTGCTGTTGGATTTATATATTAAAATATATGAAGTTTGTGACGTATATAAATTAAAATGTATAAAATTGACTGTATAAATTTATAATATATACAGGAAGAATATATTATAATGGAATTAGAATTTTTTTAATACAACAGCAGAAAACAAGACAATTATAATGTAGAGAGTAACAGTAAATTTTAAAAATTATTGAAAAGATTTACATTTATCATCTAAAAATGTTTCATAAATATAACTAAAAAATGATATTAAAATTAAAACGCAGTGCTTTATTATATTGCAGTGTATAATATTACATCATACAAAATGTACAAAAATGTCTGCAAATCAATTTATATTACAATATTATTTATATTAATAATAAATATCGCAAATTTTCCAGTAAAAAAATGTGAAAAAATAATTGTATAAATAAAAAGACTGATAAATATGTAAATGCTATATTAGAATCAAAATTCATTCTTCATGCATAAAATTACAGTTACATCTAAATACCAGAATGGAAAATACTCAATTAACAAAAAATTTAATAATATAGCTGAGAAAATTAGAATAATCACCAATTTATAAAATGATACATTGACTCAATTTATTCAAAATTTCACTAAATCTGTGTTGCTACACTTTCAGAAAGACATAAATAAACTTTAACTTTTCCTAAAAAATTTTATCGTTTTATTACAATAAAATTCACAGAAATATTGAGCATTGAGTTTATATAATAAATATTGCTGGAAATATGATGAATTAATGTCTTATAACTTAAAGTATTAAAATATTTACAATTTAAAGTATTAATATTACATTTTATATTTTACAATATTTATTTCATATTAATTGATATTTTTTTTAAATATGAGAATTATAGAAAGAACTGTATAATGTGAGTTAGTAGTTTATTAAAGTGCAATTTGCAAATTCTCTCTCTCTTATAAAATTATTCGAGAAATTAATTCCATTATTTTAAGCTTCGTATAACATGCATACTAACATTTGTAAAATGGAAAGTAAAGTTGATTCTATTGTTTTTGTAAATTATAATAGGATTCTATTATATGAATAAAAGCTATTAGCATTTATACAAAAAAATTCAAATGAAATGTTGAAAATGATTTCAACGAAAAAAATGTTTTTATCATTTAAGTTTAACAAAAAATGATAAATAGTTAAAACTGAATAGTTAAATATGATATATGCATATTAACTTGTATTTATTTACAAATTTATATTTTATTTATATAATCATTTAAATATTTAGACATGTTATGCATTATTCCAATCAATATTTTAACAAAAAAATAATGGAAAATATAATAACTTTTTTTTATTCTTTTACTTGTAAGTAAAAGGTTATCAAGAATTTTATCAATTAAATAACATATTTTATGCTTTCTTCACTTTAATTCTGATTTTGATTAAATGAAAGGGATTTTATTTATTCCCAATTATTGTAAAAAAATAAACTTTGTTGAAATTAATTATGATATGAAATATTATGAGTTCAGATCGAATAAGATAAATTTTAAGTGCATGAATTTCATTTTTAAAAATGTTGCATTTGGTAAATTTTTATGATCTGTTTTTACGTACATGGCGTGCTGTATAATTGATTGCTGTTGTTTCTTATGGTAGCCCTGAACTTTGCAGGACCGAATGGCTGCCCTCGCCGGCGTGGACGACAAACCTACACCCGATTCCAGACCCTGGAACTCGAAAAGGAATTCCATTTCAACCACTACCTGACACGCCGGCGGCGTATCGAGATCGCGCACGCCCTCTGCCTCACCGAGCGCCAAATCAAGATCTGGTTCCAAAACCGTCGCATGAAGCTCAAGAAAGAAATGCGGGCAGTGAAAGAAATAAACGAGCAGGCCCGCATGGAATCTTCCAAAGTTAAAGAAGAGGACAAAGACAAGAATGGCTTGGACCAGGCCAAAAGGGAGGACAGAAAGTCCTCTTCAGATCACCCACCTTCCCTCATCACATCTCCCACCTCTCTTATTTTAGAGGACAAAATAAGAAATCCGAAACCATAATATTGAATTGATGAGGATAGATTGGATGGTTTGATTTTCCAAAGTAAGAAATATGCCATCTTCAATATTTATGCCATAGATTCGTTCCGCAACTTGGAATCAGTTATACGTATTACACTTCTTGAGAAATCGCGGACATTTGTAACTCGTATTTCTTTATGCGTTACTTATGTTAGTGATTATACTAAACATGGAATCAGTTATACGTATTCTTCGAACCATGACAATTTTGTGACTTAAATTGATAATACGTACGAACTACTTAAAAAAAACTTACCACAAAGTATTAGCCTAGAATCTCTGAGAGACACGGGAAGAAAAAATAAAATGAACGAGAAAAATGTTCTTGATGTTTAATTTTAATGTTTCAACCTTCTTCCTTTCATGCCAGTAGTTATTTAATTTGATGAGATTTCTTCATATTGGTTTTGTGGGAATTTATTTATTGAATTTAGTTCCTTTCAAATCTGCAGATCAGTGTCCTCATTGATTTCAACAGGATAAAAAAAATGATGATTATACATTGCTCACTCCTGTTGAAATGAACTAGTCTCTCAGGGTGACTTCTAAATACGTGCTTTTTATGACAAAAGTTTATCCTCAACAATGCTAAAATGCTCGGTTGTCGAATCCCCACGAAAATAAAAAACGAGCATATTATTGTATCATGTGATCAATTCTGTTTTAAATATGTAAGCGTTTTAAGTATGTGTCAATTTTGTTGTTATTTAAGCCCACGAACAACATTACATCTAGTACTTAAGTTTGTAACTATTTCCATTGTTAAGATATTGTTTTTTTTATCAACAAGTATTTTGTTGAATTTATCATCGACAATTTAAAGAAAACTAAAAGCAATGAAGCGAAAAATGATGCATACGTACTTGAAGACTGAATTTTCACAGTATTTTGAAAATATTGTTCATGATGTATTATATACTCGTCGATATTCGTAACTCAGAGCAAACATGGTTATGTATTTTCTGATGTTATATTGCTGCAGGAAATAAAGCAATTATTTCATTCATTATATTTATTTTAGTTAAGTTTTATGCTTACAAACAAATTTGCAATGAAAATCGCAATTCAAATATTTAGAAAGAAATTGCTATTTAAATATTCGATTATGCATGTTTAACATTTTTGAAATTATTTCAAAAATAAAAAATAGATACGAGCTTACGTAAAATAAGCCTCATATTTGATTGAAAGAATTTGCTTACGTTCTGTGAAAGCTGTATCAGTAAATAATTGAAATTACATAATTATAATGAATATTATATAATCATTTTTTTTATTACATCTAGAAATTTTGGGAAACATTGATACAAGAATTCGAAATTGTTTTTTATAGTTTTTAATATTCATACCAGTTTTTCACTAAAAATAAGATAATATAAAATATTTTAATATATTTCATATAAATTAATATGTTATTAGATGTCAAAAAAAATGTAGCAAAAAAAGCAAACTGAAAATTTTAGTTGTTTCATTTCCTGCTAAACTGATATTCGACTGCGATTTTTATAACTTAAATGTAGGTAGATATTTCTGTGTTTTCTTTTTGTATCTAGATCTTGTTTATGTTTACATATTGCTTGTTAAAATTTTGTTTAATGCTGTGAGTTATAGAGAGTTGGTGTTTTTGTGATAATCTTTTTTATATATGACTAAAAGTTGCTTTTGAAAAGAATTTGCATGAACACAGATTTTTGTGATTTTTATGAAATATTTAATTTCATTATTATTGTGTCTGAGATATAACTATATATAATTCTGAAAACAAATATCAATTAGTTTTCTAGCTTTTATGTGGAAAACAAATCACCATAATTAAATTTAATTTTATTACATTTTTTTCTTTGTAGAATATGAAAAAATTTATAAAAATAAATGGTGTACACATTCATATTAATCATTCCTCATTAATAAATTCTGATTTTTAATTTATAAATGAGGTATTTTAATAAAATTGTGAATAAATCACTATGTAAAATGCAATAAAAATAATGAAATTAAAGTGCAATATTATTAGTAAAATTGGACTATGAATCTTAAAATATTGATCGTTATGTGCTCGTAATATTTATTATATACATTTTTAAATATATTTCCAATTTCAAGACAGTGTTACAATAAAAAATTCCTCAATATTTGCTTTACGAAATTGCAAAATAATTTTTGGTGTATAGTGAAAAAATAAAAAATAATAAAAATACGTTAATTTTCATAAAGTTTTCCGCATTGATATCCGGTGGCAATAAAAAGTGTTTATAAAATGTGTTAATTGGAAAACTTTTGTTTTACCAAATCTTTTTATTTTGTATGTTATGAAAATTTCTAATAACTTTAAGAATTGTTGAAAAAATAATTGTATTTCATCTTAATATTATAATCGTTATTTGTGTGCTTCTCATTTATTATAAATTAATTATTGAAGCGTATCTATTTAGTTAAAAATTTAAATTTTATAAGAATATTCTGTGTATCATGGTTTTTGTTTTTATTATAATGCATTTGTTTTTACTATTTGGATTGAAATTGTATTGACTTCCATTTTTTTAAAGCATCTCTAATTGTTTTTCATCTTATTTATAAAAAAATTAAGTAAAATTGGAAGATTTAGTTGTTATGATTTCAGTGTATGTATTTGGCTGTATATTAAATATTTAACTCTAAACGTATCACTCAGTAATGTGAAAACACTTATAGGAAAATTTAATTTTAGAAATGTACTTAAACTGAAATATGTATTTTGAAACGTATTGCTTTTCAAATCAAATACAATGAACAAGTTTATTTGTGTGTTTATTTTTGTATACATATTATTACAATAAATAAGCTTGGTATATAGAGCTCTATTAAGTTATGGCTATTTTTTTTAAAGTTTTTGAGTTTTTGATTGATGATGTTCAGAACTGAAAGTGCTTTTTCATGATTATGTCAGTTTAATTATTGATTGTGTCATTTTTAAATATTTCTGACAAATAATACTGTATGAGCGAATTGCACTCTTTTTTAATAAAACTAGTTTTCAGAAACAATGGGAAAACCAAGCAGACTGAAAATTACAGTTGCTGAAATATACGTATTTATCTCTTGTATTTGTCCTTTACTGTTACTATCTATGTAACAATACCATTTTCTATATGTATAGTGTCCACCAAAAAGTATCTGTATTAAGTTAGGTGTAGTTCATTGTCAAGTCTGTAACAACTTCTAATTACTGTTATGTAGTTTCAACTATCACAACAAAAAGCAGTAGATTGTTTTTAACGCACACATAGTCATTTAATTTTAGCAAATGAAAAATATGAAAGTGTACAAAATACGTACAACTGTTAGGGCACAACAGATATTGCATACCATCTCATTCACTTTATGAACTGTTGAATTCTTCAAAATGCTCCGGTGGCTTTTGCTGTGTTAAAATCTGCATTTTCTGTGTATTTTCCTTAAGATTGATAAATGTTCATCCTAAAAGTAAATAATTTTTTTATGGGATTTTTGAAATAAAATGTAAGAAAATAACTATACATTAATTATAAATATATTTTTCTGTTTAAAATATTACATGTTATTACATTAGTTGGCTTTTATCGCTAAATCTTTTTCTCATAAATAGAAGTCATTTTTCATATTCTGTGACTAGAGGCCTTCCAAATATATACGTATATCCCATGCCTTAAATAATCTTATTCAAACAAACTTTTCCAAAAAAAGAAATATCTTTTTAACTAAGCAGGTATTTTTATCCTTATTTCACTTTTTTAAGTACCATTAACATTTCTTTTAATTTATGTCTTATAAACAAAAAAATCTATCTGCTTATTTTCATTATCATGTAATTTATTTTTATGTTCATTTTCTTAAAACTGATGCAGGTTTCATAAACTACTTAATATTTTTTTAGAGTATAAGAATTTTTGTAATACAACACTAAAAAATTATAGGTTTTATTTCTACTGAAGCTTAAATATTATGAAATATCATTTCTATAATTATCTAATAAAGTTTTCCTAACTAATTTACAGTAAGAGCACTCTATGTATTATATCAAAAACATTTTAAAAAATAATGCAAAAATAAAAAACGTTTTTCGAATTTTTTTTTAACGTTTACTACCGGATAATTTATTTCAATGCAATAAATTTCCAAAATTTAAAAACACATTCAAAAATAACTAATAATTTTTTAATTATTTGTTAATAATTTTATGCATTATTCTTTAAAAGTTTAAACTATATTAAAGTGGTAGGGATTTCGATAGTAAAAAAACAAATTTATTAATAATTAGAGAATGAAAAGAATAACACAAACTTAAAAATGAATTGAAATTTAAAAAAAAAGGCTGCAAATCAATTAAATTTTTTATTGAAATGCTCTTTACAAACCTTGGTAAAATAAAGTAACCACTTATTCATAACTTTCACTTAATTATATTATAGTTATATTTTATCCAATTTTTTAAAAACTGAAGAAAGAATTAAATTTAAGGGCTGAAAAGAAGAATTTTCATATTTTAATAAAATAAGGTGGAAATGTTTCCTTCTTAAACAAGCACCATGAGGTATGAATGTTAATATTTTAATGTTCTGTCTGCTTGAGAAATTAATCTTAGTATTTTGTTAAATAATCAGTACTTTATAATTATTATTAAATAATTTATTTAATGGACGCATTATTGTTTTGATACATAATGATAACTTAAACTTATATACTTAACTTTTTCCATATTTTAATAATAATTCCTATTTTGTAGAATTAAAAGTGCTTAAACATTTAAAAGTTAATTTTTTTTAAGAAGCTGGAAATGATTACCATTGAATGATTTTGTTAGCTTCATATACTGCTATTTTCTTTTTTTATTTGTACAGTGATCTATATTTTATGTTATAAAATGCTGCAATATTCAGCGTTCGTTTAATTGTTCTGACTTGAAATTATGATTAAATAGTTACAACTTGTCATTGGTCTCTTTATTTATTTACTTAATCAAACTATCAAAACAAAAACAGGTACAACATATAATCAAATATATTACAAAAAATATTGTTTTAAATATTTATTAACTTCCTAACACCTTATACCACTTTCCTTATAATGATAATGCAAATAAAATTTTTATTTAAAATGTTTTCACCATAATTTTGATATTGTTAAGAGTGCCATTTAAAATTTCATTTGTTGATTAGTCTGTGAAATGACATACCACACAAAAATATGAAAACATGGAAGCAACCTTTAACACCATAAGTGTATACTTTTATCAAATAAATGATGAAAATTTATTCGCATAACTCAAAAATTCATAACAAAAGTTTGAGATCGGATTCTGAAAAAGAGATGTATAGAAAGGAAAAATGATTTGAATTTAAAGAATTTTGAATTTATAACTGTCTATTTATTATGAATAATTTCAACTAAATGATATATTATACAAAAAACAAGTTTAATTCTTGGAGATTTTTAGTGATAGAAATTTAGTAAAGTTTTTAGTAGTTAAAGAAGAAAAATAAAAATAAGGTGGTTGAAACAAAATTTTCACTGACATATTGTTCTATCATCTTTGATTAGGTTAGTTTCATGTATATTGTCAATAAACATTAATAAATTTTAAGCAAACAAAATAACAAAAGTTAAAAAAATATTAATGACTACGAACTGTAAATCATATTATTTTAGTTTTAAATCATAAAAAAAGACAGACTAATCTTAAAAAGTGTAATATGACATGCCTATAGAATCTTAAGCAATTTTTTGTATATTCTAAAGTTTATTAAATAGTATTATTTGTTGAAAGTTAATTTATATATTTGCTTATACATTACGTTTAGAAATTACATTACAAGCATTTTTATTGCCGAAATTAATTTTTTAAATGTTTGTATCACTGTACATTTTAAATTTACAAAATTTGATTTGCTTTAAATTTTATTCACCTCTAAAATGATTTAATATTTTATATATTTTTTTTTCAGCAAACTAAAAGTTGTAAACTCAGAAGTATATAATTATTTATAGAATGCCATTTAGTGTGGTGCTAATGTTATGGTACGAAAATACGAAAAACAATAAACTTGATTAGAAAAATCGACTTTCTCAGAAAGAATAAATACTAAGGTAAACTTGGTTCTTTTAAAGAAAATTATAAACTATTTTATTCCTCTGAAAACAATTTATTTTTAAAGTAATATAAACATATTTATCCTAAGTAATTTATTATTTCTTAAAACAAATGTTTTTATGTTTTAAAAAATTAATCAAATCTGCGGAAATTATTACAAAATTATCTTGAAGAGATTTTCGAACACTTAAATCCAAATATTTAACTTAAATTTTAAAGTATAGCTAAAAACTTTAAAATAACTTATTACATTTTAATCAAATGCAAAAATTTAAGAGTTTAAATAAACTGTATATTTTTAACATGTTTTCTTTTATTTTTTTATATTTTGTTAAAAAGATTTACTTGTCGCTTCTACTCACAAAACAAATATTTGAATTTCTAACTATTATTTCATTTATATTTATATTTAATCTCATATATAAATCAAAAAATAAAAAAAAAATATTAATCCTTATCAAATTTAAATCAAATTATTTTATTTCTGAAATATAAAAATTCCAAATTAATTATATAGAAGTACATAAAACTGCATTTTCTTATCTGCTTATAGGAATCCCAAAAAATATATAATGAATTTTATGACTATTAAACTTTAATTCTTTTCATTTATAAATTAACGCTATGAGATTTTTATTTCATTTCGATAAGTATTTGAATAGTATAATGTATTAAAATAATTTTCTATACTTTTGTTCAAATTTTTTAATAATCTAAAAATAAAAATTTTCATTTGTATAGAACTTTGAAAAGAATTAATAATGTACTTTTGTAGAAATCTGATTTTATTATTCTGATACTACACATAAATTGAAAAGCTTGATTTTCGTACTTTTAATGGGAAATTCGTCTAAATCCTCTTGTACACATCACGTGCTTAAAGAATTAAAGCAGCATATTACTCAACTGTCAATATTTTGTCCAGTTTCATTACACATTTATAACATTAATATATTAAATGTGTACATTAAGTGGAAATCTGCTTTTTATGTAATATCAATACCAAATGCAGTATCATTATTTAGAATCTAAACAGTGATATCTAAATTTTAGATACATAATACAGTAACTGTTTAACCAGAGCTTAATAGTTAGTATTTTAAACATATTACATTTAATGGCGTTGAAAAATCTGCAATCTGCTTTTTAAGCAAAAATAAGTGTAAATGTATTTAATATAAATCAAAAGAGATTTATTATATCATATCAATAGACACTCTCAATATGAACATTAACTAATAAAATAATTTGGAATTTTTAGTTTTAGTTTAGGAAATTTACATGAATATTTGGCACACGAAATCAAATTATATATATGTATAATAAATATAGGCGACTCAAAAAGCTTATATATCTTATTTACATTTAGTTTATATCATTAGACACAAATTTAAATACCTTTTATAGCTATAAATATGCCTCTATTAAAGAATATTATTAAGATAATTTTTTAATTAACTTTAAAAAATAAAATTATATTCGAAAAATAAAAGTCTAAAACAGTAGTGGAAAAAATATTCAAGATAATTTCTACCATATATTAATTAGTTATTTATTTAAAACTAAAATGTTCACGGTTGATGAGCAATTTTATGTCACTGTTAGATATAAACTCGTATAAGAAATTTTTAGTATATGACTTAAGATATGATTTAAGAATTCCGAATTATCACCTTGAATATACAAATCTAAAAATGAAACTTATTTACAATAAATTATAGATTTATACATTGATAAATTTTATGTGTAGTAGCTTTACAAATGAAATGTGAATCATTTTCCACAGCATTCTTCATTTGTTGATAAATTTGTTGAAAATTGTGATTTATATCAAGAGTCATTCCCACAGCTATCAGTTACCCTATTTTCAAACAGCTTTTTTTTAAATTTCATATGCTTGTATAAATCTTTTATTACCATAATAGGGCATATACACATGCAATTTCACTTTGTATGATTATATTTTTAATGAATGGAAAGTAATAGTTTTTTTGCAATTGATTTAAATAAGATTCTAAATTGGACATATTTTACTCAGCAATTAATTACAAAAAATTCATGAAAATACTTATGCTGCAATAAGATATTTATAACTTACTTTTTATGAATTTCTTAAATCTTATTTTTTAAATAGCGTGAAAACAATATTTTTGAAGACATTTTATCAATGCCGAATATGAAGTTTTCATCATTTAAATGCCTATGTTTTTTGCATATATTTCTAAAAATATGCTCTTCTCTTCTTCAACAATAATTAAAATCATTATATTCCATCATTTGTTTTAAAAAACTGAATATTGTTTAATCCTATTCATTTCAATCAAAATAATTTATGTTTTAAAAGGCTACTAAACCCTAATAATAGTATACGAACATTTTTAAACAATAAATCAAATACAAAAATAATTGTTAAATGAATCGCATTAAGAACACTGACATGCATTTTGTGATTTCAACAAAAAAAAAATGTTAAGGTTTATGAAAGACAAGTTATCATTTCATAAATTTTTTTTTCGTATTTGCAACAATTATTCAAATCAGGTAAAACAATCATTATATAATTCACTATCAAATGTGTAAAGCGTTAAACTTTATTCAATATTTAAAAAGTAAATTTGATGTCAAAAATTCTTATATTATTTCTACTGATTCCATTTAAATTGAAGATATTTTCTTTTCATTTATCAGAGGGACAAGAAGGCAGTATATGATTTACCTGATTACGTTTTTTCTTGCTAAAGTAAGGCCAATATAAATGTTAAAAGGCCAATAGTTGATAATAAACTTTATAAATAAATTTTTCCTGCCATATTGGGCCTGAATGATATTAAAGCTCTAAATATAAGCATGGTTTTTATTTCTAATTACGGATTTTACTTTCAGAAGAAGATCATGAACTACATAATTTAGAAACATGAAATTCTTATAATGATAACAGCCAAAAAAAATGACCTTTTATTTGATAACATTGCTAGCAAAGATTTTTTAACACTCTAACTATTAGAAAATCATAGATATGAGTAATGTATCGTCTTTTATTTCCATGACTTAATATACGAGTACATTAAAATAATCACATTTTTGCCTTAGATGAATGGACAAAATACAGATACTAAAAATTAATGTACTCTTATTAACATCCATGAAAAAGGAAATTAGCTTACTATTTCATTTTAGTTATTTACAACAGTGAGTAGTGCCTATTTTTCCATAATAGTTATATAAAGTTATAATCCTTTCACTACTTGCATTTTAAATAGTTTTCTGATTTTTTTTCTAAAATCGCAGACTGACGATAGGCAATATGTGGAATAGTGTAGTCCCGCTTTTCTTAGTAAATGTTATTGTAATGTTAGATACTTTTTTATGCGCAAAACATAAATATAGTTTAAAAATAATTAAATACATCATATCAGATATTAGGTGAAAGTGAAATCTTACATAATCACAAAAAATTAAGGATTCATATCTAAAGTTTTCTGGTTCATATTAATATATGACAGCTTAAATACCAAATACTTCTCTTGGTGAATTACTGTCAAGAGAAAATATTTCTCTGAAAACATTGTTAAATAAATAGGTTATTCCAATTACAAAGAATATTATTGTGAAGCAATCAAACTAGAGACACCCAAAATAAGGTTTTGTATAGAATAGTAATATATAAATAATGAATAAATGGATTAAAAATAGAAGCTAATGAAACAAGATAAAATATATTTACACTTTAACATGACTTTTGATACTATCCTTTTCACTTTAGAATTTCTGGAATGATGGGCTTTAATTATAAAGTTTTTGTATGCACATGTATCGAAAATAGCATAATAATTAAAACATTTCTGCACATAAATAAACAAATGTTTGTGAAGTTAAAATCGCTTCAGAAAAAGGATTTTAACACCAACCATTTTGATGTTTTCATAAACCACTAGAAAACTATGCGTTTTAATTTACCCTATTAATTAATCATAAAATTTATATTTTAAAAAAAATTTTAACGGCCTTGAACAATACTCTTGAAAAAAATGCTCTTATTTATGTAGAATTTGATGAAATATTAAACTAACGTAGTTAATATTTAAGAATTTATCAACCAATGAATATTTGAAATTTAAGTACAATTTGTAAACTATAAGAAAATGCTAATATATAAAATTCATCATCTGTAAAATAAAATCATTAATTGAAATATTTGTGTTTATCGCTGAAATAAAAAATTTCTTTCTTATCTTTTTAATGTAAAAACAAATTTAATGTAAAATTAAAAATTTATTTTTATGTAAAATTAAAAATTAATGTAAAATTAAAAATTTAATGTAAAATTTAAAATATAAAATTAAATCATTTTTACATAAATATTTTAAAACTTTAAATTTAAATAAGCTTTGATGTAAAAAGAAATTAAATTTTAAGATGTTATTCGTTATGATGTAGCAGAAGTTCAAATATAAACAGAAAACTTTATTCTAATTACTGATTTAAATGTATTTATGTTTTTGATTAAAATGTCTTCATGTTCTTCAAAAATTAAAATTTTTTAATCTTCTTTATTATGAATACTTACATATGATATAAAAAATTTCCAATTGAAATATTTACTTTAAAGGATATTATTTAAACATTTATTCAAACAATTTTCAATGAAAATTTTCATTAAATTAATATTGCTTGATCATGGTATTGTTATTTCTCTTCTTTTTGTTTACTTATATATTTGATCAATACATGTTTCAAGCTTACGTGGATAATAAATACATTCATATTAAAAATAACATTTATATAAAGGTTCAAAAACTGAAGCGCACACACACACACATTTTGAAATCCATCATTATACAAAACAACTTGCAATAAAGCATTAAATCACAATATAAACGGATATTCTAACAAGGTAACAGCGTTTTCTCCTTTTTGTGGTTCCATTTAATTTTTAGTGCAAAGTATATGAATTATTTGATAAATTGTCAAGAGTTGCAGTGCTTAATACAAATTCATTCTTAACTTCAGATTAAAAAAAATTCCTTGAGTACTCGAAAGAACAAAACTCCTGAGAAAAAAGTAACAATTTACTCGTTTGCATACGAATAGTAAAGTAACACTCATTCACTGGGGTTTGAAAAAATGGTTAGAATCAATTATATTTTCCTTGCGAAAAAGCTAATGAAATGATTGAAAGGATTATTTTAATTCTTTGAGGAATGAATTGTTTTATTGCATAATAAGTTTTTACACTCATTCACTAGAACTATTGAGTTTAGTTATGTATTGCGTGTATCGTGTATCTAAATGCTTTAAATCAAATGACAATGCAAGATATCAAAGAAAAAGTTAACAACCTGTCATGGTACTATGCCTCTGTGCACAATGTCTTAATAGAAACTACAATATGAAAGCCTTCTTATTTTGAACAATTCCAATCCAATTTTTTTTTCTTTTTCGTGAATAGAAGTAATAAATGTCAGTTGTTAAGAATTTTCCTTAATTAAAGAAGTGGGTATATGATTAATGGAATATAGAATTTTCTTGAGTCACACGAGAAAATACTATAATTTTTTTAATCTTTCTTTCAAGGTCATTACTTAAAGAATTTTATAGCTATAAAATGCAGATCAAGCCCCAAATTTATGAGTAGCAAGCAAAATAAAATTTATTGTAAAATATTCAGTTGTGTTTTAGTTCTAAATTAACTAATACATCTTACTTGATCAGAAAATATTACAATAAAATAAAGTATAAATTTATGTTACCTGTTACAATAAGGGATTAAAAATTAATAGAAGTTGAAAACGTAAAATTGAAGTATTTTGACACATAAATACTTTATAAAAAATATATAATTTAATTTAGAATTTATCACATTGATGTCAACAATAAAAACTATTAAAATTACTTAGAAATCTATAACACACACACAATATAATAATTAAAGAATATTATTATTATTATTATTATTAACCCAATTTTAGCTTAAAAGTCATTATAAATCATAGTTACAAAATTTAAACAATACTTAAAATAAAATATAAATAATTTGTTTTGATTTCGCATTCTTTTTTTTTTACTTATGTTTAAACTTACAGTTGTTTAAACATAAGTGAAAAAAAAATACTTTGTTTAAACTTACAGTTTTAATTCATAAAACCTCCTTAAACGTCAGCAAACATTTTTAAAAATGCTTTGTTGTTATTGAATAATTTTAAAGAAGAAAATATTCTAAATTATTCTTTTTAAAATTTATTATATTATTTTGCTTTCATACTTTTTTTACTAAGAAGACATATTATAAGATAGACGTAAGTATTAGTAATTTAGATGAACTTTCCTACAAATTGATTCCTCAACAAAAATTAGTATCTTAGTATTTTTTTTCTTTCTAATAAAATATTATGATGATAATTATTCTTTTTAGCATTTTTTCTAGGAGTGATTAATTCTCTGTTATAAAATTCGAAAAGATTTTTTACAATATTTTCAATTAACTAAAAATGTTTAATATTTGTCTTATTTTAAAACTTGCCCTTGTAGTTTTTATCTCAATTAGGCTTGATTAAATCCTTAAAAGAAATTTCAAATTTCAAACATGCAATAAAATATATACATGTATATATCATTTTGCATAAATTAAAAAAATAAATGACTAAATATGAACTTTTTACGTAAGAGCGATATAATTTTCCACATTTTTTTTTTTTTTTATCAGACTTTGACGAACTTTAGATATTTGAAATGAAACAAAACATTTATCGTGACATTGTTACATATCGAATAAGTTAAATAAATATGGCTTTCATAATTTGAACATGACTTACTATGAGCACCTCTCATTATGAGATTTTAATGTTTATAAAATTTTCAACATATTTCTTAAGCATTTGAGATACAGAAGTCTGAAATATTCAACAATTAAAATTTAACTTAGATAAAGATATATTAAAGATATAGATAAAGATATAAATAAAGATATATTAATATATTAACACACTACATGAAATTCTTTTGTAATTACATAATATAAAGAGAACACACACACGCATATATATATATATATATATATATATATCAACGTTACAATTTATATGTATAAATTGCAACGAGCGTTGTTGAAAAAATCTTTTTAAATGTGTGATTTTCGTTTGTATTTTAAAAACAAGATCACTTGTATATTTTTTTGTTACGATGTGGTATAAGGATGAGAATGGGTGTCATAAAAAAAAATTCATCAATACACAACTAATGGCATATTCAGAAAGTGAAATGCGACTAAATAAATGAGAAAAAAAATTGGCACTTTTTTGTGCCCACTCTAACATCACGAATTTTTACTGGCGATGTCATTTACCTCGAGTTCTTCGAATCATTTGAAGTTCCTCGAAACATTTCAGTGCGAGGGTCTCTTTCTTTCGCTGCCATCTATTTCCACCAGTGAACGAAAGCTACGCCGAAAAATTTCCTTTCGCAAATAATGTCCTTTTTGTATGCGTTCTTGGCTTATTAGAAAGATAATTGAGTATCAATGTTTTATTCAAGTTCTCTTATCTTGAGAGGCTTTGTTTATATCAGATGGAAAACGTTTTTTTCATTTTGGCGCCTTGAGCACACCTGCCTTTGCACTTTTAGAGTCTGCTTAGTGTTAGTTAGCAAATTTTGCAACTGATAAAATCAAGATCTGCACTTTTGGTAGTATTCAAATGAATTTATATTCATTCCACTATTGTCTAAATATATTTATTGAGCAATCACATCTTTTGCACTCATGGTAATAGAAGTCAACCTGGATTTTAGCAATTAAAGAAGTACTATGGAACTAATTATGAGTAAATTGATTTAAGGAAATAGTAATGATATCATATTTACAGATATAAAATTTATTATGTGGTGCAGAAATCTTTTCAGTTATAACCTTACCTATGAGAATTTTTCATCACATTATATATATATATATATATATATATATATATATATATA
>JAPDSC010141396.1:191513-218226 GCA_026290005.1 Latrodectus geometricus
TATATATATATATATATATATATATATATATATATATAAAGCATAATTAGAAACACATTATGTAAATCATGATCAATGAACACAGAAATTTAAATAAAGTATATGTTTAGCAATCCACTAAGCGCAAAAACAGCTGATGTAGAAATACCAAAAAGATATATAATCGAAAATTTTTTATAATTAAAAAATGAAAAACGTCTAATGTTGATATACATGAAGAAATGGAAAAAAAATTAATCAATTTAATAAGTAGGTTGAAATGAAAAATGGAATAGAGAATAGTCAGTTTTATCATTTAATAAACAGAATGAAATGAAAAATGGAATAAAATACCAACAAAGAGAGCTTCATGGTTTAAAAAACAGAATGTAATAAACCAACTTAGTCAGATTCATCTATTTAATAAATTGAAATGAAAAATAGAATAGAGCACCAAAATATCCTGATTCATCATGTCCTGCTTTTAATGTTTGTTTCAAGTGTAAAAATTTTTCTATCTTATGAGTATATAGTTACATAGATGCAGATTATTATATTAATTGCAAAACCAAAAGGATTCTTCTAAGTAACTTTATTCTATATAAGTTTGCAGAACCTTTTATTGTATTCAGTTTTATATTTTTAAATCTTATTATTTGGTTAGAAACACGAAATAATTATTTTATAACATATGAAAATTGTAATGGATACTTAATTTGAAGTCCTTGGCAATAGTATCTCATATGACTATTTATTTAATATTTTTATTCATTTCAAATATTAATTATTACTTAAGAATTTCTTAAAAATTTTAGTATAAAAATATTCTTAATCTAAAACTTCACTCAATAGATTAATAGATAAAAATTTTAATTATATTTAAAAATTTATATATTTTAGAAATATTATTTTCATACACTTATTAGATATGCAACAATAAAATATATATTCAATATCTACAAATTTTTAGTATTCTTGCACAAAAATATAAAACAATTATTTCATGACAAAAAAAATGATATAAATGAAAATAAACTGTGTACAATATTGTTTAATTGTGTTGACATAATCCATGGACAATTAAAAGCGAAGTCATATCATTATTTACCATTAGCGTAAAATAATGAAATATGCAGTAACTAAATTACAGAAAATTTTAAAAGTTATATCATAATATTTATATTTATGTCCAAGTAAAAATGTAACTTCTTTAACCATTCTGAGTGTCATTTTTCTTATGTCTCGTTTAAAGTAGTAACCTTTCATTATTTACTAAAACATGTGCAATTACACTTTGATGACAGCATTTATTACTGTAAGCTTCCCTTCGAGTGAAAATAATTGTGAACATTTATATAAATATAATTAATCTCGGGTAATAAAATTCTAATGCTCTTTTCAGCAATATTTTTACCTTTATGTATCAAGAGGTCCATCACGGCCTCGCAATGACGGTAGCGAGGAAAAACTCTCTTCCATGTTCGTGAATACTTTACGAGGCATTTATGGAAAGACCCATAAACAGTTAATAGCTCCTAAAAGGAGAACTCAGTACTTTTCAAGCCTTAACGGCAAGTGTACATAAACTTCGACAGTTATATGCTGCTTTGCAACGCTTTTAAGCGATCCACAAAACCGGGATTTGTAGGTCGTTCCAAAACAAGAACATGATGTTGCTTCAGACAAATAGAGAAGTTAATGGCGAGGAGTTGCAATTTTGTGTTTTGTGAATATAGGAATAAAGGGTAATTTTGTAGAAAAACAAAAAAAAGTAGATTAAAAGAAAAAGTTTGTACCAACTTGAATAAGGGACTATATGTTTATATTTTTCTCATCAGTTATCATGAAAAAAAATTCTTATGAGCTACGTAAATGTGTATCATAAGATCTTTGGTCCATTTTATGAATACATGACTAATTCATGATTGAAATTTATAATGTATGAAATAATATTTAATTTTTTATTTTTTGCAAAAATTGTTGTAACTAATAATTTTTTTACGGAAATCAAAGTATTATTAGAATATAAAAAGAAGTTTTTATAGGATTCTTTTCACATAAAGTTTTAAAATATGATATCCTGGAAAACAAATTTCTAAGTAAAATTTTATCAGATTTAGAAAATTGTTAGAAATAAGAAATATATTGAGAATAAAATAAAGATGAATGTATCAGTCAAGCCTATACAGGAATAAAATATAAAAAAAAATTACACATGTATATGAACATTCTCTACAAAAAAAAATTAATTTCATATATTTGGCAGGTCATTTAATTTAAACAAAAAGCCATTTTTTCAAATTTTTTGGAAAATTATCATTTTAAAAATTTGGAAAATATTGTATATATACAAGGTAAACAGCACTTACTATTTTTCCTAATATAAAATATTAATATTTAATAAAACAACTGTTTTAATATTTTTGAATTTAATAGAAATGGGAAAGTGATTAAGATTCTGTTCTTTTAAATAAGCAAAAATAAAAGTAAACACAAAATATCATTTTACATACATTAACAAAACTTATTTAAGTATTGTGAAATATTTCATGCATTTAAAAGTTTTCAAAAAATGTTAATTTAAATGATTATTATATGACAGCACTAAATATACGCCTATTTTCACCCATGTTATTGAAGACTTCCCAGAAAGGTAAAATAGATCTTGAAGTAATTTACATGTTCTCCAAAAATGGTTCAAGCATTTTTAAAAATTTGTGCATCGCTAATAAATTTTAAAAACTTGTATACAGTTAATGAACTAAGTTGAAGAGAACTATTTATGTCTCTAAAGAACAAAAATATTATTTGCATAAATAAAACAATAAGAAGAGAGGAAGTCACTTTAAATTAGCACACTTTATTTAGAAATGTAAGTATTTCATAGATATAAGGTTATTTTAAAAATATTAATTTAAATGCTCCTCACAATGATTTACTGTATGTAAATCGATTCCTTAACTAAGTTACAAAATATGGACAGCTTACCAGAAGGTGTTAAAAATTATGGTACTAAAAAACGCGTTCTTTAAAAATGGTTTAAAATTTGAGCATACTTAATAAATTAATTTAATGCATCATTTTTTCTCTTACAAATTTATATTTATAAATTTAACTTGTCTGCTAAAATCTTATTGTAAGAATATAACACTGAAAATTAGATATTTTATTTCATAATATTCATAAACTTTAAAGCGTTTTATTAAACTTTTCAGAGAATTTCCATGGCTATAGAAGTATTACAGAAAATCTGTATTTTAAAAATAGCATTTTATATGGCTAAGTGTTACACTTTTTATTCATGAGAACCGATTGGATTGGGACATGAGCTTAAAGTAAATTTTGAACAATAAATATAAATATGTCAGTAGGAGGAATCGAACCTAAGAGTTATTGAAATGTATGCCAGAATTTTAACCTTAACACAAACATTTTGGTAGAATTTCGCTACAGATTTAGGATCACCCAGAATAATTAAACAAATAATAATGTTTTAAAAATTTATATTACAATTTAAGACCTTTAATCAACAAAAATGCTATATAAATTAGTAAATGCTGTTTAATTGTCCATAAAATTGTTAAAAAAAATTATATTATGTATCTAAAAAATTATTGAGAGACTTAAATGCGAGTATTCTTACAAAATAATAATAATAATACATTGATGAATTCAAATCTTTATGAAATTATACATCAAGAATTTGAAAATAGTAAATGCATTTTACAGTGTTTCAACAGCTAAAACTCTCGTTTCAAAACTTACATGCACACACACAAATATCATAAATCAATATAATTCTTTCGAATGTGACTTTTATAAATATAAAACAAAGTGATATTATAGACTAGTATGTGGGGGAAAATATCTTTCACTTTTATTGTAAAATAATTAGTAGTTTCATTATTATTTTGTCAAACATTACCACACAAATGAAGTATAATTCATCACTAAATACTACATATGTATAATTTAGATACTCACCAATACATAGCACTGAAGTCTTTTATATATATATATATATATATATATATATATATATATATATATATATAAAAGGAAATCATCTTTTTAAAATTGCTTTGTAATCTAAAAATAAATAAAATAAAATGGCACATAAGTGAAAGGAATTAAATAAGAGCAAGAATAATAGTAAAATTTTAAAAAATAATTGAAAAACGGAAGTTAAAAATTAAAATTTTGAATGCGGAGTTCGCTGAATTTAACAAATTCGATCAAAGAAACGCATATAAAGCAACAAATTACTTGAACATAAAACCGTGAAGTTTGTATAGAATATTCATAAATTTTGAAGTTAGTGAACATGGTTATTTTTTTAGAATTTTTTTCTTGAGAAAAATCCTATATTTTAAGAAATCTGCGTTTAATGTTTATACTGATAATTTTTAAAACGTTATGATGTATAAAGTAAAAGATTGCGAGGCACAATTTAATAGCTATTTATTATTTTAATAACTATTAAATTAATTTTTTTAAGTTTTATACATATTTTATATTTTTATAAATATAAGTTGAATATAGATATTGAAAAAATTCATTCTGGTGTTTGCAATGATTTTAATCAAAAGTGAATCATTCAATATTTTGTTCAACATAATTGATAATTATTCTATCTTATTTGGTAAAAGAATTTTTTACCTATAAAAATTCACAAATTTGCTTATTTTCTAAGAATAATTTAAAATAATAAAAAAATTGTTCATTACTTTATCAAGCATTAAGTCACATTATTGATTAAGTTGTGAAGCAATCAGAGACAATTTTATATTTAGTACGTTTAAAGCACTAGTACACTGAAATAAAGAGCATTTTAATGTATTGAGGAGGTTTTCAATTAATTCTTATTTTTTCAAATTCATGTTTATAAGGTTGATTCAATGATAGCACTGTTTTTGAATACCTTCCACAAATTAATCTAATAGGATTTCTTGAATAATTAGAGGTTTTTATATAAATATCTCCTTTGAGAAATGTTAAATTTATAAGCATTAATATGATATAAATTATTTAGTTTCCATGAGTATAATTATACATTTATGCATACATATTTCAAATTTTTACTGCAATTGTGCATGTAATGCAGTCATGTAACATTTGCTTCACAGTTTAAAAAAAATATATTTATATTTTGTTGTTTTTATACGGTTTTTATACAGGTTTGTTGTGGGCTATATATATAAATATATATAATTATATATATATTTATATATATAGCCCACAACAAACCACAAAACACTATTTGAAACTATAATAAATTGTAGCAAATTTCTTTAAATTATTTTTATCAATCCGCTAAATGATGATGTCTGTTTAAATCTTGATCTGAAAAAAAATGCATAAACTAGCCCCACAAATTATGTTTCTCATATATAAATGCATACCTATTAAATAAATAAATAAATAATATATAGAAAATAGATTTCTCCCCAGAAGAAGGAAAACTGCTATTAATAGAAGAGACGTGAAAAGGATTCAGATGCAGCGTGTTTATTAAATTTTCGTTTCTTAAGTTAAAAATTAAAATTATCGTCTGAAATAAACTTCCATACATTCTTGACTAAGTATTCAATGAAACTTTTATAATTATTACATTTTTATGTATTCAATGTTTTAATATTTGATGCAGCTTATTAAATAAGAAAGTACTATTTGAATTTTGTAGGAAATATATTTAATGAATAACAGCCTTCTATCTTTTGAAAACAGGGCTCAAGGAGTAACATAAAACTGAGCCAAAACAGCTCTTAATAGTACCCCAGTCTCGTTTTTCTGTTTGTAACCTGGCATTTCTTACTGTCCCACAAAATTTATGACATTTCTGTTAACAGATTATTTTTTTCACCACTCCACGTTTCTAGGAAACAAACTAAATATAGCTTAAAAACTGTCAAGTTACTCCTCCCTACCATTGAAGAATTTAGTACTTGTTTTAAGTTGCTAAAGTATGTATCATGTTCTCAACTGCAATGTTATTTCTTTTATAATTGGATTTCTGTTGCAGCCACTCCTTTAAATAGACTCTATTGCCTAATGAATATCACAAGTTTACATATTTAGTTTCAATTAAGCTAAAATAATATTTTCCACTTAAAGGGTAGAATTCGTCTTACCATTTAATGTGTGCCCATACTGTTCCTACAATTATATCTTATAGTTTTCGTAGCTTTATATTTGATCCATAGGTGCTCCATAATTTTCTTATCACATATATTTGCTGTCATTTATTTATATTTTATGTATTAAATATTATTGATTTATTACCATCTTATTTCTTTGAAAGTAAAGATGAGTTAAAAACAATATGTAAAATTATATTTTACATGAGGAAAATAACCAAAGAATGTATTAAAATTACATTAAAAATAAAAAATCGGGTTCCAGTTTGCAAAGTATTCTGTATCAATATGTTGTTTTTGTTTCTTAAAATTTGAATACACATTTGATTGTTCTATAGTGTCTCATCTCTTATTTATATCAAATTTAAAACAATGCATTAATCCATAGCCCTATTTCTCTCCTGCATCATTACATAACTTGAATTAGTTGTTTCGATGCAATTTTCAAAAATAATTTTCTTTAAGAAATTTTGTTTTTCATTAGAAATCTTTTTATCCTATTAAAAATAAAATTTCAATATTATAATTATGTTCCTTTTATGGATCGTAAATATTTGTAATTGATAAACTTTAATCTAGAATAAATTTAAATTTCTCAAACCCAAAAAAATTTAATTTTATTTAATAAATTATAATAAATTCATTATTCTATGTATAACTTCTTTCATTTATCCTAAACAACCTATTTCATAAAACATCCCCGCGTTCTCAGTTAAAAGTTAAAATATTAGTTGCACATAATGCTAATATTATTTTTAAATTAAAACACTCTGTGAATCTAACATTATTTTTTAAAATATAGTTTATCTCTTAGAACAAGATTAAAAAGTCAGCTTTATCATTTACTGTTTTAAAACAAGAAAAATATTTATTTTTTGTAATTGCTTAGCACATACTTATCTTTTTATTATAGAGTATTAAAATAATTACTATACTTAGAGTTTTATAATATTTTATTTATAATAAATTTGACGCTTTAAAACTGAAAGCAACAAAATAGTATACATTTTTTTGTTTCTCATATTTTATTTTATATATTCAACTATTATTTAAAAATCAAAATTTTTACAAGTATTTGTGAATTTTTGAAAATTATATATTATTTATAACAAAACTCTTAAATTCTTGGAATTTTAAAATGAAATAATTTGTGTTTAACATTTAATTTCATATCACGCAAATGAATTACTTAAAAAATCTGTGATACTAAATTGCAGAAAATAAACTCCTACTATTTTAACTTTTAAAATAATAGACCATTCAAAAATATTCAATTTTTTAAAACTCAAATCAAATTTATTTTCTTTTTCAAAAAATTCATATTTTAGATATTAAGGATTGTAATTAATCAAAGGAACTTTATGAAGTAAATTAAATTGCATTGACAACGCTTACAAGATTTAATATAGTTCACAATTTTGAAAAATTGAATAGGTTTTGGAGAAATTGAATGAACGTCGCTTTATTTAAACATTTTTCAACTGAACTCATGTGAAACTTAAGAAGTTTTTTCTTAAATTCAATATTTAGAAAAAAAATCTAAAATATCTCTCTTGATAAAGTGTTTAACACAAGCGCGTTACATTTTTAAATATTTTCATTCCGAAATTGGTTAATAAAAATTTTTTTATTTCTTAAAATTTTTGATTAAAATTCAAACTTAACTTTATCAATAATATTTATACTTAAATAGTGCAAAAAAAATCAATAAAAACCAATTGCATTGAATCGATTTTTTTTTAAAAAAAAGGAAAAGATTCATAAATTTTGGTATGTAATAATAATTTAAAATTCAGTCACTTAAATTGAACACTTGATTTTATTTTCTGCAAAAATTTTTTTATTTTTAAGCTCGATTTAATTCAATTTATACAACATATTCCCCGAGGCTTTTTTTATTGGTCAAAACAGGTACAGGGGACTTCTTTGACCAATAAAGTGACCCACACTTACTTCCTGGTCAACGTCGCGCAGGGGCTAACAGGTTACAAGCTGCCTCCTCATTGGCCAGGGTCGTTAATGCGTGCTTCCCATTTCACAAAGAAAAGAATCTGAATGTCGCCGCTGCAAGCATAATGAACGAGTACTCGAGCATGCTAGAGTAACCTTTTTTATATATATAATTATTAACGCTTGCATTTGAAGCTGAAACATTTGAATGACCTGGATGCCTTGTTTCGAAAGCAAAAATACTTTTCTAACGAGCGACATGCAACGAACGACCCAAGTTATTGAATTGTATTATGATTGTTTTTAATTAGACAACAACCAATTGGATCATTTATTTAAAAAAAAACGGAATTCCTCATTTGATATTTGCATGCACACCAGTCAAATTATCAAAACTTACAAAAGTCAGTACAAAAGGTTAAAAAAAAAATTGTTTCAAAACTTGAAAATATCCTATTAAAATAAATTATAAAATAAAAATATTAGTTATTTAAACATTACATGGGAATATAAGAGCAATAAAGAGAATTGAAGAGAAAAAAATAATGTAAAAAAATCCCTTTAGTGAGTTTTGTTAAGTTTTTATGTATATAGTTGCTAATTGTTAGCAATGTTGTGAACAAAGAATAGTTTTTTAAAATGTCCCTTTTACCTAAAAAAATAACTATCAATGATAAGTAATTAATCAAATGGTATTTTAATGATGAATATTCTTGATTTAAAATTTCCCAGACCACCTCATGAATTTGACAGCGTGTTTAAGTTTATCTAAGTAAAATTTATTCATTTTGCCTTACATGAAACATTTTTTTTTAAATTCTGTCTTGTGTAGCAGGTTTTGTGCACATATAATGCACACAATTTTGAGAGCATTATACGCATAAAAGAGAAAACATCAATTTCGTTCATGTTTACAATATGAAATAAAAATTTTTACACTTTCAGACTAAAAAGATTTTTTTATTTCTTAAATATTATAATTGTTATTTTTAAGCATTCTTTTGAATTTGGGAATAATTCGATAAATAATATCTAAGTATTTCAAGTTAGAAACAATTGTGAGGATTATGTATAAAAGTAACATTAGATTGTTTTAAATAACAATATACCAGCCTGATATAAAATTCTAATGAAATATTTGTCACCACAGAGAAAATAGCTCAACTCGAAGGCCGTTCTAAGTATAGCACGTTAATGACCTGAGAGACTTTTGAGGTAGAATGTCTAATTCTGGTATTACAAAAGACAAATATCAGAAACCATCTTGGCACGCAAGTTTTCTTTTCCATAAACAATGGTCATGTAACAACATCACAACGAATCAGCTGACAAAATATTTGGAAAAAAAATTTAAAGCGTGAAAAGAAAGGAAAACCATAGAGAGAAAAGCCAACTATAATGCATTGGCTGAACACTTTTGACAAATTTAATTATTTCAAATGTGGCATATAATTGAAGCATTAAATCCATATTAATTTGATTGATATTATTTAAATTACGTAATTTTATTTTTAATTATTGATTTTGCATTTTCGATTCAATTATTATGTGTGTGATCATTGATTGATATTATTTTTTAAGATAAAAATTTCTTAAAAAGTGTTCAATGATTTTAAAGAGAACATGCAGAAAGATTCTTCTAAGCATCTTAAATCATCCTAATTCCAGAAAAAATAATCTCTTAAAAGAATGTGATTTTCTAAAACAATATCTAAAATAGCAAGCATAAAAAATGTAAAAATTAAGAAATTAATCCCAAATATAGTATTTGCCTATCTGGATTGTTTAGAAACAAATTTTGTCTAAAAATATATGCTTAGTAAAATATACTTATAAAGACCATCATCTATTTACAAATCCTTGTGTTGAAAGTTTTGTTGATAGTAACAGCTTAAAAAAGTACTGATGTGTTGGTAGTTAATCATACAATAAAATATCAAATTTTTAAAGTCAGAAACTTTAGTTAAATCTTTAATTTTAACTTTCAGTACTATATATGACTCAAAACTTTCTGAAATTTACACTTTTTGTGTTTTTGATTACCATATATTTCTAAATATTTAGATTTTGTAATTTTTTGCTTTGAAGTAATAGTTAAACAACTAAAGTTTAATACTCAAAAAGAGAGAATTGTCTCCATATTAACACTAGTTTTAAACAGAGATATGTTTTGATAAAAATTAAATTTCCAGAGCCCCTTAACTATACAATTAATTAATGAATAAGAGTAACTTAAATCTTCGAAATGACATCTTTTAGTGCAATTAGATGTCATGATCAACAACATCCATTACAAACCCTCAGAAACAGATTGACGGACACAAATTTCCTTAATGAAAATGTCAGTCACGGTCCGATTAGCCTGGACTCAGTGACAAACGATGTCCCATCCGCCAATACTGCCAATCCAAGCAATCGTAGTACAGGACTCGGCACATCCGGATTAGATCCAGAAAAGCATGCCATAGAAATTACCAGGGCTGAGCAGCTACGCCGCCCCTGCATTCCACACCCTGGAACGAAATGAAAACTGCCTAAATTATGGGGTGCCGGCGTCTTATCAGGAGATGCCGGTGTCGCATAAATCTCCATCTGGAGCAGCCGGTGCTGACAGGGATTCCGGGACTCGCGTCCGGCCCTTCATCGTTACTGCTTCGTACCGACCTCCTTTCCTATTCCTTTAATATTTTATCCTTTTGGTCATGTTTTACATGTCTCTAGTTACTTGAATTTCGATACACGCTTGCGTTAAATCGATTTCTTCTAGAAGATACTAAAAGGAAAATATTGGTGAATTTGGTATAAAAATTATATTTTTATATTTTGAATTAAGTATTAGTTTTATAACATCATTCAATACTATTTAAAAAATGAAATTTACAAATGACTTTCATTATTCTTCAGTTTTCTTCAGATTCAGAATTTTATTCCTAGATTACTTTAGAAATGTGTAATCAAACTGAATTTGGGCACAATGATATGCATTGCCACTTTTCAATATCTTTAGAATTTTACTAGAGAGTTCTATTTGATGGATATACAGCTTCTTTTCGATTTATATGAGAAACTTTCAAAATATAAGCCTGAAGAGAAATGAAGTTTTTGATTAAGAAAAAGAGAAGATAAAATTAAGTCAAACAAACAATAAATTTAATAGAAATGAAAGACAAGCATATAATTCTGAAAAGTTAAAATTTTGTATCTTTTTATAAAGTGATTTTGTAGATCATGAAGTTATAAACACGATACTTTTTCATCCATATTGAAGTATAGGAGTTCACATTCTTATAATTCATGATTGTCGCATTTCTTAATGAATGCATAAGGAGGAATGAGATTTTATTTCTATATTATTTTAAAAAAGTCATTCATTTATTATTTTAATCATTTAAATTTTAATAATTTTCATTTGTTGGAATTTATATTTTTTCTTTGATTATTTTAAAATTTTAGTTAACTTCTTTCCTTAGATTAATCTTAAAAGTTTCTTAGAAAAGTGTGTAGTACATAGTGATATGTATTATTATATTAAGACTGATAAAAATATCCTATTCAATAGATCTCTCTTATATTAAATGAAAAATATTTTATGTAGCTTTTTTTACATTTTAATATTGAATATTAAATCTATCATGAATTTGAATTTCATAAGATACCGAGATATAGGTGTTGGATAGCCGTAAGTTGGATTCAAATTGATAAAACTTCTAAATAAACAAAATCCTTATTCTATTTGCCCATCGAAAATTTGTCTGGGTTTGAATTGAGAATAGTTGCATGAAAGGAATGAAATATATATATGCATATCCCTCTCTGGATAACAAAAATAATAGCAAGGTTTCTTTTTGGAATTTTGATTATGGTATTGATAATATATTTAAACCATAACTTTTAAAACTGATATAAACTTCTTATAAATTTGACTCCTGCAATGTAATTAAAACACATTCTGCTTCGGAATTCTACCCACTTCTATTAAAAGCATGTGGTTTTTTCCTCTTTTTAAAATTGCCATTTACACATTATATCCGAGAGTAGGCAAAAAATATTTTTTCCTATTGGATTAAATATTATTTTTTAGCCTTTTTAATAAATGTGTTTTTGCTTTTTCCATTACCTCACCCACCTATTAGAAATGAACTGGAATCAGAATGAAAAGTTCTGTCTTCATAATTTAATAACTTGTAAACTAAAGGGTGTTTTAAAGCATTGTACACCTAACCGATTTCTGTGTTTCAGCCAATCTATACATGAGACTTCTTTTTATGATGCAAAACATCATTTTGATAGTCTGTTAATTAAATAATTCTGTAATGAGCAAATTTTTATAAAGTAAACTGCAGGATTTTATGTTTTCACAAACTAAAATTTCAACTAGAAAAGTGCCTTTATTTTATTTTTATTCATTTATTTACTCATTTAATTTCAGCTTTCTTTTGATATAAAAATACCTACCACGTGATTTCAAATTTTTTTTTAAATATAAATTGCTTTCATTTTATTTTTTGTACATTTCATAAATAGTCGGGATTCTCAAAGTCTGGGTGGACTTTTCCTATTAAAATCTAAACTAAATAAGCATGCAGTAAATCAGATAAGGAGTTATACATTTATGTAACCAGATATGAAATGATTTAAGCGGAATGTAGCAATGTTGGCATATTTTAAATTAGTTATGCTATCTAATTTTAAATTTACGCATTACGATATTGTATAAGCTGTTGCATAAAATGTGTATTCCCTAGCACTAATTGAGAGAAAAAAATTGAAATAACCTTTCTCTCTAATTGAACTAATTGATATAAAAAATGAAGTGTGTTACGTATCGAGTAGAATTTATATCTTTTCATTGCAATAGTTCACAAAAGTATTGAGTTTTTTTTTTTTTTTTAGTTTTTGTCAGAATGAAATTTTTTAGCTTCAGTTTGCTAAGAAATTTTTTGATCAAATATGATGAATAATGAACAATTATGAATCCAACCTACATCTCAGTATCTTATGAAATTCAAATTCAGGATAGATTTAATGCTCAATATTACAATGTAAAAAAGCTATATAAAATATTTTTCATTTAACATAAGGGAGACCTATTGAATATGACATTTTTATCGGTCTTTATAATAATACATATCACTATGTATTTCACACTTTTCTCAGAAACTTTTAAGATTAATCTAAGAAAAGAAATTTACTAAAATTTTAAAATAATCAAAGAAAAAATATAAATTTCGACAAATGAAAATTATTAAAATTTAAATGATTAAAATAATAAATGAATGCATGAATGATTTTTTTAAAAAATAATATAGGAAGAAAATTTCATTTCTCCTTCTGATATAAAAAAAAATGAAGTGTGTTACGTATCGAGTAGAATTTATATCTTTTCATTGTGTTGTAGTTCACAAAAGTATTGAGTTTTTTACTTTTTGTCAGAATGAAATTTTTTACTTTCAGTTTGCTAAGAAATTTTTTTTTTGATCAAATATGATGAATTATGAAATACTGTATTTAAAATTCAATAAAACTAAATTTCATGTTAATTAAAGTACTAATAAAAATTATGCTTTTAATTACTTAAAAATCTATTAAAATAATAATTTTGCTTCCGAAGTTTGTTTTTGACAAAACTTAGAAATAAGAATAAAGACGAATTTATGTTTATAAATATAAAAATGTCAGAAACTGAAGCGCATCAAAAACGTGTATGTTTTTCCAAGCCAGTAGTTTCCTTAGTTATTTACTGCTCCTTTCGTGTGCGGATGATTTATAACCCCGAACTGTGAATCAACATTCCAGTGTAACCAGTTTCCGAGAAAATAATGACTTAAGCACACATATGAAAAATCTCTTTTGCAATTGCGCTAGGCAGCATACGTTGCACCAACAAAACGGCGGACAAATTTCGATAATTGTCGAACTCATTCCATAAAAAAATAGAATAAAAGTATACGCTTGTCCTATTAGAAGTAAAGTTGGAGAACAAATAAGGAATGAATAAATGAAAAGAATTTTTTTTTTTCTTATTCTTTATGCTGCCATTAGCAGAGAAGACCCCTCGGGCGACGGTGCCTTCGAGGCGGAGCTTTTGCGAAAAAAATCGACCAATGGCGAGTCACACCATGCGTGGATAAAAGTCATTTGAAACAATTGCCTTCCAATCCTCCGCGGCAACATCGTTTTGAAGGATTGAACTCGGCACTGCTTCCACTATTAAATTGGCTGAAACGCAATCACAAGGGTCATTTCATAGAATAAACTTCAAATTTTAATGATGTCACGCGATGTTTATTTGAGCAACTTCTCGAGATGGAGCCTACCGCCATTATTTAAGGTTTCTGCAGTCCTAATACCGCACTGGTACTGACCATAATAACAGCCTAAGCACTTCAAGGCTGAGCTATGTAATGACTGTTAAAGAACTATGACTGAATTTGAGACGATGTTATCTGTTTCTGAGAAGATTGATTAGAAGAGAATGTCTTTATTTAAAATTAAAAAAACAAACCTGCTATTATTGAAACATTTTATTATTATTGATAGAATTTAATTATAATCCTTAGAACTCACATGACATAATAATTTCAATTTATGTACATAAAAGGGATTTTAGACGATAAAGAATTTTTACAGTCAAATTGAAAAGAGAGAAAATTAGTTAAACTATTTATAACTTTATATTTACAAAATGTTAATTCATTGAACTCACTTGTACATTAAAATAAATTAAAAAAAGATAAAGCATGTAAGATTACGAAAATAAATCTGTTGGTACATTTCAGTTTAATTTAAAATGTACTTTTCTCTCTAACCTGCTTTAAATGTAAATTTTGCAGAATCAAATTAGTTTGATAAAATATGCTTAAGAATTCTATTATTCATATTTCTAATACCACACTGGTATTGACTATTATATAACCCGAAAGGAAATAAATAAAGTATTTAGGTTTTAATATATTTTTGTATTTCCAAAATTACATTTGTGCTATATATTAATTACAAAATATTTATCCTATTCGAAGTTTGAAATTTTATGTTATATTATATCTTATTCCAACCAAAAACTTCAAAGATTTCAGATTAGCTAATTGATTATTTGAATTGTCCCATTTTTAGTAAATGAAATAAATTCAACCATAAAAAAACTTTTAAGAGCTTTTGAATTTTTATTTTCAAACACCTTTCATGCTACATCAATGAAAGACATAAATTATTTCAATTGGAGAATATTTCACAATTAATTTTAAATATAATTTGTAGCAATTACAGAAAAGAATAATTTTATTTCAGTTAATATATTTAAAACAAAATAATTACTGTTCTAGTTGCTTAGTATTTAAAAATTTTTTCAGTAATTAAAATAACCATTTTTTACAAATCTTTTTTAGAAATTTCAGAATAACTTCCATATTATTTAGCAGTGTCATTATAGAGTGATAACTCTATAATAACAATTGCTAAATTCCCTCTTTTAAACATTAAAAATAATAACATTTCACTTCTAATCTCTCTTTCCAGAGAGCAGTTTCTTGCACTAAAAAGGTACGCTTTTAAATTTTTCTATTTGACTAAAACAATAATTAAACTGTATCATTTTAAAAATGTAGGTGTGATAAGTAATATTTTTGACTCAAAAAATATGTGTATGGTACTCTAAATGCAAAATGCCAATTACTGACTATTTTTTTTTTTTTTTTATAAAAGACAAAAAACATTTATAAGGATGATCATAGTTGTAAAACTACTTTTTATTTGTAATATTTCTTATAATGTTAATTCATTTATTAATCTGAAAATTATATTTTCGTCTATTTCTATAATTTTTATTAATTTTATTTTAAAAGCGTCTATACAAATAGAATTTATAATCTTCCTTTATAACAAAGTTTAAAAAGATTGAGTAAAATAAATTATGCAAATAGAACCATCGAACTGACCTTATTATTCGGAGTGGGGTCATCTACTATTTGGATTATTGCTCCCCTTGACCCAATATCCTCCACTGACCTTCGTAGACACGCCCTCCCATAAACTCCCCTTTGACCAGAGAGAGTTCCAAGGACGTTGGAAGAATACTAATCACAGAAGTTTCAATATTTGGAAGAAAAAAAGGCTTCAAAATGACTTTTTTGGATTCATTTGTACAGAAAATTTAAACAATATTTCCTTTATCGGCAAGTAAGTGATATTTATAACAAATCCTTAAATTGCATGTAATTGAAGTTTAAGATTTATTTTTTTAATTTCTTATGAGAATATGATCAAAGAAAATTTTTTAAAGTTCTTTTGCAGTATTTTCACAGAACTTCTCTAAAAAATATTCTTTCTTATTAAGACATTCCAAAATTTTTTCCCTGCATTGATATTTATGTTTTCTCTGCCTTAATATTTATGTTGTAACTATAAAACACCTATAGTTGAATTGAAGTATTTAAAAATTTTAACAATTGAAATTTATATATTGAGTTTTAACCATTTTTTTTGTTAACACATCATTATATATACAGAAAATTCTAATTTTAGTATGCTTGAAGACATTTCCAAACATGTACACATGTACAAGCAGTCATACAGTGTTCAATTAATTAAATTTTCATGTAAATGTAACAAAAGGAAAATAAAAAAACTCCTTAAGAAAAATGTTCTACATTATGTATAAAATGAATTTAACAGAAATATTTTGTGGCCCAAACTGTATGAAATCTCTAAAAAATTATTATTTCAAATATCGAAAAATATGATCATAACATTAACGTTTGAAAATAGTCAAAAAGAAAATGTTACATAAAGATTTGTCATAAGTCGTACAATAAGTAAAAAATGTTATTTTCAAATATTGATAAAAGAGAATAAATTTAGTTACCACAATTTGTAATTAATGTATGCTATCCAAATATCAATTTCCCTTTTGCTTGAATTTCATTAATTCCTCATTGTTTTACCTGTAATGAAGATAAAAAATATAAACATAAATTATATTCAAAAATTCTTCATAAATTGATATATTTTTATATTTGACATTAGAAATACATTAATTAATTTGTTATCAATAACAAATAATAACTGACAGTCAATACTTAATACATTCTGTTTCTCACCAGAAGAGTTAAATTGCAATAAAATAATTCTAGTTTTAATATTTTCACAATAATTAATAACTGAAAATATATTGTAAAAAATTGAGAAATTAGTTTTTAAAACTGATAATACATATAAAAACATCAGAAAATAGATGTTATTTCAAAATTCAAAGTTATTCAGATTTTAATAACCTACAGATATTGTTTTAAATAAGTGAATATATAATTTATATGCATGTTATGTTGGGAAAAAATTAAGACACTTTTTTATACATTTTATTATTGGTGTAGTAAATTTAAGAGACAAAATTTAATAATACTTTGTATGATAGTATAGGTTTCATTAATAGAATGTTTTTGATTAGAATTTTCTTAAAATGATTCCTTTAAGCTTTGAGGATTTTGTAAAAGTTTTATGTAAAATAAAGACTTGAGTCTTAAGTAAAACTTAAAATCATTCACTTATTAATATAACACTATTAAAATACGAATACTATATTGTCTGTTTGGATAAACTGACTTTGTATACGTAAATTGAATATTGAAATATAGCATAATTTTTTTCAATTAAATATATAAAATAAATATATAAGCTTTTTTTATTAATCAAAAATAAAATTATTAAATAAAAACAGAAACATATTTTTTTTCAATTCATCGAATGTGAAGAATAAATAAATTTTTTTAAAAATTATATTCCTTAAAAATCATGTTAAGCACTAAAATTTATTTGATTAATTTTATGTTGCTCTCTTATATTACCTTTAGAAATGAGCTAATTTTTAAGCTATTTAGTTGTAGAAGAGAAACGTTAAAAGTATTTCTAGTTTCAGAATTTAAATTTTTTTTCTATGTTTTTTTTCATTTACTGCGATCTTCATTTTATTTGCTGATTTCTTGATTTAAGCACCTTGTTTCTAGTATTTTAGGCATTTTTGTCTTTTAAATATAAGATATTTAATAGAAAATAAATAAATACAACAAAACTTTTTCTAGTATTTAATTTCTGTTGAGATTCAACCTGTTTTGCTCATTTTATCGAAGAAACGTCCTAAAATATTTAAAATAAGTATATCATTCTGCTTTCAAGGTTCTATAATATTCCTTTTAATTTACGAAGAATTTATATATTGTTTAAACAAATAAAAGCCTATATTAGAGATGTTATTGTGAACATGTGGCTAAAGTATCTCATTTTAAGAATCAAACTTTTGTCATCATAACTAGTATTCAAATTCAAATGTTTATACATATCTATAGCAGATTTTAGTTTTCTTGAATAAAATTACAATAGTTTAAAGTTTTTAAATCATATAATTAATGAAAATAAAATTATATTTTGTTTCAATTTATTTATGATCATCTTCAACATTTAATTTAGAATAATTTAGCAAAAATTTTCATCATATGTTTTAGTAAAAATAAATGCATCAATATTAGTCCATCACAGAAAAATGATTTGAAATTGGCAAGTTATTTGCCACGATAACTAAATTCAAATCTATAATTATTCATGTCAAAACTTACAGAGCAAATTAGATATTAATTTAACTTTTCCAGCTGTTACTCCGAATTTTACTTTAATTATAAAAATTGCTGTTAAATTTAAACTGTAGCTGATTTTTCTGATTTAGCAGCTATTTATATTTAGTTTTTATATAACATACTTTTAGAGCTTCCATTTCCTCTATAGTGGATTTAAGTTTAAATAATTTAATTAAATTGATTAATAAATATACTTTTTTTTCATCATGTCTAAAATTTTCCATTAAATTCCTTAAGAAATGGGGATAAAACATCTCTTAAATCCTATTATGCTTCTCATATTTATGTAAACAAAATTACTGAGTAATGTCAATAATTTAGCAATTTTTAAATGTGTGTGATAATTTTATATGCTCACTGGAATGAAGTGAAGGTTTGATCAAATGAAAATATAATTCAATATTTAATCAAAAGTTAAAACATGTTATATTATTTACATAGCAATGGGATATCAAAAACAAAACTATACATATATAAAAATAGTTAAAATATATTTATTTCTAAATTTTCAAAATAAGATCAAAAGGAGTAAGACACAATATTCATCAAACAATACAATTGTTTAAGCAATGCATTACAATATTCGCTAAGAAATACATTTTATCTCTAGTCAATGTAAATCAAAAACTAATTTAAATTTTAATATTTATAAATAATTATCGTGCCACACTTAAATTAAATGTCATATTAGAAAATTAACTAGGCAAACATGCATATATATTTTCATATAATTTAAAAACTTGAAGGCAAATATTTAATCCCATATTTAAAATGAGTAAAAAATTGGTGAAATAATCAACAAAATTGTAATTGACTATATTATGTTCATTTGATTTGAGAAATATAATAACTAAATATCCTTTAATTGAGTAGGATATACACTTATTTATATTAAGAATTTGTACGTGTATTTCTCCTTGCGATTTATTATTATTTTAATATCTCATTTTACAAATATTTGTGTCAAATTTAATTTTATTCATTTATTTTAATTACCTTCAAATTTATATACTTTTAATAAAAATACATCTCCCTGAACCATTCAAAACTTATCACTTTATTTATGTAAATTAATTATTGTTTGAACTAAAAGTAAAATGTATATCAGTATTTAAATATAGAAACTATAATTATTAATCATGGAATCTAAAGTTTTAAATTTAAAAAAAACATTTAAAATATTAAATAGGTAATTCAAAAGTATTTGAGGTTTACTTGAATATAATTATATGTTCCTTGTCAGATGGTTGCATTACACAAGCTTTATTATAATTATTAGAAATAGGGAATGGTAAAAAATAGTGAAAGCAATAAGAATGATTCTCAAAAACTTACATTATTTTTCTGTTGTGTAGAAAGATAAAAGTTTCAATTAAATCATATGTCACTTTGTATTTTAAACTTCTAATAAATGCGCAGTTCATACATAGTGTTTAGGTGCATTTCTATTAATATGTATGAAAATAATTCAATTATATAAAATCCTTTGTAATATATATACAAACAAAGATTACTAAATTTCCTGAACTCAGACTGCAATTATATAAACATTCTTTATTAAAAATGTAGAAAACAAAAAAGTAAAATGTTTTGATCTAGTAGTACTAAAAGGTAAGTATTTATATTTATTGATTAATATATAAAAATTACAATTATTGAGAAAAATTAATAATTTTTATTTTATTTGTATCTGTTTCTCTATTTATAAACTATTTAGCAAGATAGAAACTTATTCTATATATTTTAGGTATTCTATATCCATTCTATATCTCTTATCACAATAACCACTTAATTTTTCATACACAAAAGAGATTTATACCTAAGTAAATGCTGTAAGCATTCTATAAAAGTAAAAAAAATATATGTGTATGATATACGTAAATCCGTAATGATGTTGATCATGAGGAATCCGAGGAAATTCCAGAAGGCGGAAAACTTTTGACATCCTCTGATTCAGAACTTAAAACCATTTGACTTCCTGTTAAAGTCACGTTGTTGACTTTAATTCTACCTACCAGTTTTGCTTTGAAGAAGAAAAAGAAACTATTGCAAGTAATTTTAAATTTATAAATTGCACTTGTTTTAAGCATGAAGACGCCAAAAAGCGGATCTAAATCCTACAATTGTTTGAAAGAATGGGAAATAATTTATTGGAAGTGGTCAAAACGTTTAACGGAAGAAAAATACTTTTTAGCCTTATTTCACGGTTGGGATCATATGTTTGTGTTTTAGCTATATTAAAGCGTTTTCTGGGGCACTCGCGTGCGCATCTTTAAGCTATGTGCCGTTTGAATGGCAATATTTTCAGTTTATTTCCTCTTCAGGACATCTTATTTTGCTCATTGATCTTTTATTCATGAAATTTTTTTCTTTTTTTCCCGATTTCCTATTGTTTCATCAATGAAAAGAAAGTTCTATTCTTATTTTAAATATTTATTTGAATTTAAATTTCATTAGCTTTTATTTAACGGAAAAATAATTCTGTATTTTTCATGTTTTATTAGAACAAAAACTGCTATTTAGGAAAAAATATTTTTCAGGATTATTTTAATCTTTCTCTTTCGCACACACACACACGGGAAAAATTAATGAGCAAGTTAAGAAATTTACATCATTCATTTCCCAAAATCTAACTATTAGTGGGAAAACTTCAAAAAATAATATTCTATATGAAAACAATACTAAGTAACCTGTGACACATCGTTGTGAATGACTAAGCATATCTGCCTAAGGATTGAAATCTGTTGAACAGCTCCTTAATTTCCGCAGCTTTTCTGGAAAACTTTTCATAGATAGTAAGTTATATTCCTTTGCCGTTTATTTCTCTTCCCGTTATTCAACTGTGTCGGGGATCAAAAATCAGACCTTCTATTCTAAAATGAGCTGTCCTACCAATAATCTACAATGAATCTTAGCACTGAATGCACTTAAAACTAACTTTTCTATTCAAAGGTGGTTAAATTATGAATACATTCTAATAATTATATAAAGCCTATATCTAGGGATCAATGCATTGTATACAAACATGATAACAACCTTAAAAAGTTTAGGCTATCCACAATGGTGTGTAATAATTCTGATAGAGCTAAAAAAATTATTAAGAAAGTTTTAACTATTACTATGCGTTTTGAAATCTATGATGGATTATTAATGGAAAAAATAAAAATGCGTATATATGTATATTATTAAAGAATAGGTTAAGTAGATTTTAAATATAAAAATGCTTTTTATTTTAAACAAAAAAATTAATAATCCAAACAAGAAAATTTAGATCTTTCTTCTTTATGATATAATTATTAATATATCCTAATAAAGAAAAGAATAAGGGAACTTGAAGTATAATGGATTAAATTGCAAAATGGCTATAATTTAATAAAAAAATAAAATTACTACAAAAACCAAACATCAATTGTTTAATAGAAAAAATTACAATAAGAATAAAACACTTTATAAAAATTAATTGTAATCATTTTTTTTATCGTTAAAAAATCCTCAAATATCAACACTGTGACGTTTGTAATTAAATTATCCAGATTTCTTTTATTCTAATTTCAAAACCAAAAGAGATTTTATAGAGATGCAACAGTTTAACTTCCATCAAACAAGAATTATATTCTATTAAACATCGGCAATTGCCTGAAGGTTTTAGAAACCTATAAAGGAATTTTACGTCCCACGATTTACAGTCCTATACAGACCGAAGAGACGTGAAACAAGTCATCCACGAACACACGGGGGAAAAGGGCAACAAAAGACACTTTAAAAACCGTACTTGTCGTTTATGCGTTGTCAAAGTGGCTCGTAAACACTAGACGATGACAAAATATTCGAATTATTCGGCAATAAAATTGGTTGCTGATCAGGGACCACCTGGTGAGTAAGATCAGGTAAGATTCATAGCCAAAAAAGGCGCAGGTGAGGTTCGGCATCTATGTCATCTGCGTGTTGGCAACATTATAATGTCACCTCTAGTAATCATGCCACGTTTTATTCGACTATTAATTGACGTCAAATTTATTGTCTCCCTTCCTGTGCTGAGTGATTTCACATGCTATTTTTGTTGATTGAAAACTCGTTTTTAAAGCTTTATGCCATTTGTATTGTAAAGGTGCCTTTCTATTGGACCACTTTTATTTTTCATTTCTGTTGACAAATGTTACGCAATCAAGTCAGCATCTGGATACACCCAGACTCTCTTTTGCAATTGGTTAATAATATCAACTTATCCTCATTAATTTCGTTAATCCCTTAATAGTATCCTTTAGGGATGTCCTTAATGGTTGTGCAACTTCTTTTTACATCCGTGTTAACAACTACAAGTTTGAAATGCTGCGAAGTTATAGTTTAAGTAATCCTTTTTTAAAAAAAAAAAAAATTTCCATTGTTTTATGCTTGATTGCTCAAGTAACTGAATTATAAATTACAAACTTAATAAACACAATTCAATCTTCTCATAACTAAAGTTTCCTTAATCTTGAATTCACGCTGTATGCTTGTGAAAACTACTTACAAATATATGTATTTGAAAATCAAAATTTCATTATTAACTGATTAAAAGTATTGAACATATACAAAGTTAAAATAAAATGAAAACAATGATGAATATTTTAAAATGTATAAATTTAAAATTTGTTGAGCGATAATAAATTAATCTAAAGAGAAATTTTAAAATTAAGGAAACCATTACCATTTATATTTCTTTTTATTAATAAAAATTAAGTTTCATAGCAATAAAAATAACATATATTTTCTTGTTTTCTTAAACTAACTTATAAAAATAAATTCCATGTGAAGCATTTAGTATTTTCAATCTTGTAAGCATTATTTTATTACAAGCTTTTAATTTTTCATTATTGGTGCATTATGTTTGTTGCCAATTTATCTATTTAATTGTGTAAAAATGATCTCTTACTTAAGTAAATTTATACATATAAAGATATAGAAGAAGTAGTTGGATCATTATTAAAAATTGATGACTTTAAAAGAAAATTATCATTTATTAATAAATTAAAACAACTATGAAACTAAATAAATCGACTAAAACTAACATTACAAAATATTTATAATAAGAAACAAATAAATAGATATTGAAGTGTTTCAAAGATATAAGAATTAATAAAAATAGAGCTTTTAAATTTCTTTCGAAAAATTTTAAATTGTTTATTATTTTTAATAATCATTAATTTTTTCAAATATTTTCAGTTTTGATATTTTCTTTAGTTTATAGTTTACTTTTAATTCGTGCTAATTTTATAGCTTAATTTTACGTGTTTAATAATCTATAATCCTTATTGTATGTGCCTCCAAAGTATATTTTTGCATCTATTCAGCAGGAATTTCCGAAAAAGTAGATCCATAATGGTATCATTTCTTTGATATTCTTTGCATACATTCATTTTAATAAAATTATAGCAATGAAACAATTTTGTAAAACAAAAAAGTTTAATCTTGAAAATTGTTCAGAGTTTGAAGTTTTACTTTCGCTCGGTTTCAAAAACTTTATCATTAATTCGAATTCTTTAAATTAAAAGTAATTGTGCAAATATTTTATCTTTATTAATGTACAAACATATAATTTTAACCTAAAGTTTTCGTACAAAGTATAACCAGATGTTGTTAATAAGTGCAACATTAAAAAAATAATTTACTATTATTTTCTAAATTATCTTATTTAACTAGGTTATGAATAATATTAAATAAATGCGATTTTTATAACCATGAATGAGTTTAGCAACTGGGATGTAATTGATATATTAAAAGTTGAAACTTTTTCGAAATTTTAAATAATTTAATTGAAACATGTAACAGAGTCATATCCTTCAATTCCTCCCTTCTTTGTTATGTGTAAGATTTAATATTTTTTTTATAAAACTGATAATTCGGTTATTAATGAAAATCTATAGCTTTAAGTATATTTATTAAGAAACGTGCCTTTATTAATAATATATTATTAGAGAAGACATGAAAGAAAAAGTATTAATGAATAACAAAAGATTTTTAATTTATGATTTAATTTGAAGTTTTTCTTTGTTGTATAATATACTTCGCTAACTAATTTTCAGGAAAATTTAAATAAAGTTTGAATGAATTTAGATATTTGAAATAAGTAAAACAAATACATCCTACTTGTTTGAATGAAAATTATTAAAAATATTATTAGATTTATTTCTATTTACAAATGCAACTTTAAAAAAATCTGAATAATAATTTGTACATTTCAGCAATATTTGTTGCATTTTTCTCTTTTTATATGAATAAAATATTCAAGTTGTTTAATATCAGCAACGCATTTACTAATATTTTCCCCTTAACCCTTAGAATTGATTATGTAGACTTTAAAGTAAATATTCAAAATTTTTTTAGCTTATCTGATAAGAGTTTCTAGATAATAATTTAATATAAATAAAGTTTATTATAAATTGGCATTAATGATTTGGCAGGAATTTTTGCAATTATTTCTTAAGGGAAAAAATGAAAATTTATGGTGTTTTTAAATTATGTATGTTCTTACAAATATGTATTTGAGAAGTTGGACATCGTTTTTTAGAGTAGACGATTTCAGCTCAAATTCTACTTGTTTGGTATGCATATTGAGAGATGGATGATTATCTTTTACTTTCTACAAATATATTAGTTGAATTGAGTGCTTGAGAATTTTCCAGTTTCTTCCCTTGACACATGAGTACAGACTATTATCTATGAAAAGTCATCCAAGAATGTAATAAAAGCAGCGGCAGTTCAAATGCCTTTTAACAGCTTTCCTCTGTTAAACTATCTACTACAGTGTTAATAGGTTTAAATAATGTAAAATAGATACATAATATACGTAAAAGAATTTTCATTTGTCTTTATCTACTGGAGATGTTAAAAAACATGAAATTATAAATTAAATTGTATTGTCAAAATTAAAGAAATTTTTGAAGAAATATTGGAAAACGAAGCAAATTTTGGTTCAATAAATGGAAAAATAATAAACTTTACAGTTTGAAAATGGTGCATTTTTGATTAAAATTGAAAATAAACTTCATCATATTTTATATTTCAAAATTTATAATATTATTATTATAACTCCCATACATCGCTAAACAGTAATGGGTGAAAAATGTAAGTACTCCAAAATTGTAGCATTTAAATTTCCAAATTTCATTTTTCTGCAAAACGTACAAATGTGTACAATAAATGTTAAATGAAATTAGTGTTTTTTCGGTAATTTTTCAATGGCGACATTTATAGATAGTAAATAAGTTAATACTATGAAAAGTTAAATAATTCAATTAAAAATGTACATTAGCAAAATATGTTCAATATAAGCCTTTCATATAACGACCCTTCATCCCGTAGTTACGATTTTCAAAAATTACCTATAAATTTTTACGCATAATTTGCTGCTAAAACTCAGACCATAAAATAACTCTCCATTCAAAAATGAAATCAATAAATTATATAAATAATTTAATAAACGAAGTACTTATTAAAGTATTTATCACACACACACACACACACACACATATATATATATATATATATATATATATTTATGTATGTAGTATATAATGTAGTATAATGCAGTATATATATACGAGGGTTACTCTGAAATTTTTGAGATACGCGCAGACGAGAATTTACAAAATAAAAATAACAGTTTAGTTTAAAATAAAAAGTATTTTAACACAGAAGACGATTTTTTACTGACTTACTTTAACTTGTTTAGCGTAAAATAAATTTCAAACAGTAGAGAAAATGGAGTTGATGCGAGAACATTTTCGTGCTATGATTTTCTAGATTTTAAAGCAGGATTAAATCAAAAAGAATGCGTTCAACGGTTGCAGTTAGCATTTGGTGGTAAATCTCCAGCTCGTGCTACTGTATTCAGATGCTTAGAGAATTTAGAAGATGTCGCAATTTTCTTTAGGATGAAGAACACACAGGATGGCCGCCATCAGCAGTAATCCCGGATAATGTGTCTGCCATACGAAAAATGTTAATGGATGATAATCGCTGTATCTATCAAATGATACAGAAGGA
>JAPDSC010141396.1:228158-245117 GCA_026290005.1 Latrodectus geometricus
CATTTAATTTTAGGGAAGCTTAAAAAAATATATAATTTTAAATAATTTACTAAAGCTTATTCGAGTTTCTCTTTCCATGTTTTGATAAGCTTTTTTTTTAAATATTCATAGCATAAAAATTAATATGAATAAAATTTTTAAAAAAAAGCTAATAGTAATAATTTTTTTGTACTCATTGATTATTTATATACTGAAAATATTTGAAACTCACTGTTTTGAAAAAAAACTTTCACGGTACAGATATTAGAACTATTTTTATAGCACAGAATTTCAAATATTTTCTAATTGGATATAGAAATTACCTGGGATACTTTTATCATCAAATGGTACATATTTCCATCAAATCTCAAATTTAGGTCGTATAAAATTATCCATTTAAATAAATTTTAAACATAAACAAATTACATGTTAATATTGCTTATACATCCTCTAAGATTGTGCATTATCATTTTTTTAACATCAATATTTACAAATTATTCAAAAAATAAGAAAGAATTCGTAAAATGTTCTCTAATGAGCAAATTCATATTATGATTATGCGGATTTAAAAACTTAAATAAATCACTTTTTATATTTCTATAAAATGTAATCCTTTTGCACTTATGTAGCACTAGTGAAATGAAAAAGGTTAAATTCATTCTCTAGTGAACAATATAACAAATTTATTCCGACTTGTATACACGGAATTCACAAATTGTTTCAAATATTGTGTAATTATGTTTGCTTGGAGAAATCTTTTCGAAACAAAGAGCCAAAGATGTATTAATAATTTTTTTGTTCAAGCCCAAGGATATTGTTTATCAGTTGATAGAGATAATTTATAATTGCAGTTCCTTTAAGTAGACGCACCATTCTATCTGACCATATGAAGTGCCTGTAAAATGTCTTGCACAATTTTGATATTTAATAAATCATAAATTATAATGCAGATATAAACCAACTAATAGTATTCATTCATTAAATAATTCATATATTTCTTATAGTATGGACAGTTTCCATAGCCGATTTCTTTTTCTATTTTGAATAGCATTCCTTTCATAAATATCATCTTCAGCTGTTATCAGTTTCTTGTCCCAGTTAGAATATCTTTTTATTCATAATTTGCGTTGAGCTTTGTACCGAAAAAAGGACTGGGTCCTGATTCTTAGTCTCAAACACTCAGTGTAACATCACAAGACTTTTACTTTTTGGATTAGGAAGAACAAAGTCTACAGAAACAAAGTGTTGAGTTTTGGGGTTTGCAGGCTTGGATTGTAACCATAATGACCCACACATTTATTGAAATCAACAATCATTTTCATATTCATTGTGAAATAAAAATTGTAAACCTGAAAGTTTATTGATAAAGCTTAAATAAAAAAAAACTTTTCAAATTATCTTTGTTATTAAATTGAATCTATCTCTTTATTTTAGGCATTATTAAGCATCAACATTTGTCAGGCTTAGACAATTTCTATAGCTAATTAAAGACCATTCTTTTCTTGATGAATCAATCCCTTAATCATTTCATCTTAGAGTCACTTTTTTCACAAAAATTAAATCTTAGTTATATATTTATCATTATTTACATTTTTTGTTCATTTAAATCCGATATATATTTATATTAAAACTATATGTTGAAGTTTCATTATGTGATGTCTCTAAAAAAGTGGAACAGGAAAGGAAATCACAAGGAACAGAAATGATGGATAGCACAAGGAACAGAAATGATGGATACCACAAGGAACAGAAATGATGGCATCTTGTATAATGGTGCACATAGAGGACGTGCTCCATTTTTTTACAAGCGAGACAGTATGCGTACTTCCCCGTACTTAGTCTAGAGTTGGGCTTTACCAATTATGAAATAAGAAAAAGATACCAAGAAATAACTCCCTCACTGGGACTGTCACCCCAGAGGTATCACTCCGTTCAGAGGGCAGAGTGACCATGACCTGTTTTAAGTATTTCTGCCGCCATTAGAGAACTTAAGCTGGGTTGGTATAGAACAAGGGTGGCCAAGACGTCGGCCGCGAAGACATTTTAGATAGCCCACCCGACTCTCTCGATAATGACATCGGATATTAACAATTTAATTTATCTCTTATCACATAGAATTAATGAATTATTTAAAATTGAAATTTTCTACAATTTACGCATGAAAACCTAAAACAAATTGTGCAAAGTAATACAATGAATTTGTCGTTTTACAATGGAGAATCAAATAGAAACAACTTGACAAAGTGGGATGCTCAGATTATACCCAGTAGTCGGCGCGATGATAGCGAAGAGACGAATTGACTAGTCTACCCGTCACACCAGCCAATTTAGTTTCAGTTCTCATAAGTTAGTTGAGTTAATCGTTTTACTTTGCATGTCTCTTGCTACCTACCGCACTGATACAATAATTTGTTGTTTTAACAACCCATCCAAAATGACTCAGCCAGGTACCAGTGCTAAGAGAAATAAAACATACCATTATCACAAAGATTGGAAAGATGGTTTCATTTTTGTTATGGTGAAGGAGTAACGTGTTTTTCTCATATGTAACTCAAATGTGGTACTTCCAAAAAAAGCAAACGTTGAAAAACATCTTAAAATCATGCACTTAAAATACACTACATGCCGCCCAACCTGTCTAGGGGTTAGCGTAACTAACTACGAATGGGGAGGATTTGGGTTCGAATCTCGGCTCGGACATGTATGTACTTTCTCTTTCTCTCTCGGTGTTTCTTGTCCTTTCCTCTGATGATGGATGAATGTGGTCCGCCCTATAAACGGGCTTATGGTGGTGTGGCGTGGGTGATGCTACTCGTACCTCCGTGACTTGGTTCACAGGTACCCACTGGGTAACGATAATGAGTAGCAGTTTCCGGCCTTGTTGCGGCAAATGGGCTAATGTACTTACTTGCCCAAGGGTGCCCACCATTAGAAATAAAAAAAAATACACAACAGACTTTCAAATCGACAGTGAACTTCGAAAAGTTAAAGTGCATGAGTTAAAGTTGAATTTACATTTACAGTAATCGTTATTTACGAGACCAGGCACCAAAGCTAAAGCAATAACATTGGCGTCGTTTAAAATTACGAAAGTTTTGTTGAAGCAAAAAAAAAAAAAAAAAAAAAAAAAAAAAAAAAAAAAAAAAAAAAAAAGAGAAAAAAAAAAAAAAAAAAAAAAAAAAAAAAAAAAAAAAAAAAAACATTCGAAGATGGAAAATTGATAAAATAAACTTTCTGCAAAGCCGGAGAAGTGCTTTTCTACAATTTAAAAAATAAATTTGAAATAATATCATCAATAAATATTCCAATAAATATTCCTGTGATGCTTAGGATTGAAGCTATGAATAATAATTTGGAGGATTCATTTAATAATGATTTAAAAGCTTGTAAGTTTCTATCACTTCAATTTGATGAATTCACGGATAATGGTGACATTGTACAGTTATAATTTTTGTGAAAAGGGTTTTTGAAGATATGCCTTCAAAAGAAGAGTTATTAACTATAATTCCATTAAAAGGACAAACGAGGGGACAAGATATCTAAATTTAAAAACTTTATTGATAAGACAGGATTTCCAATACATGAAAAGTCTAATGATATAATGCAAATTTCTTTTAAAATCGTCAATTCAATTCGTTCAAGAAGTCTTCAGACACGACAATTTCGGGCGCTTTTGGAAGAAACTGAATCAGAGTACAGAGATCTCTTATTGCACACAGACGTGGTGGCTAAGCCGTGGTGCTTTTTTAAAAAGATTTTGTATAATGTTACCAGAAATAAAAAAAAATTCTACAAATGAAAGAATATCATATTACTGAATTGGAAGATAAGAAATGGCTCATGAAACTAGCTTTTATCTACGATATCACTGCAAAACTTAACGACTTAAACCTAAATATAAAAGGAAAGAATAAATGTTTCACAGACATGATGAGCAAGATTAAAACTTTCAAAGAAACTATAGAATGGTATGCGTCTCAATTAAGAAAACATGAATTGAGAAACTTCATAAACATTGAGGAAGAGTGCATCCATAATCCAAACCGAGACTTCAAAGATTTCGTCGAACACTTATATATTTTGTTTGAAGGATTTGAAAGAAGTTTCGTTAAATTAATTTGGTTGGAAGATATACTCAATTTTATGACATTTCAATTAAATGAAAATGTCAACATTGATGGAGTATCTGGAAAAATAAGACAGTTACTAGATACCATATCAGTCGCGGTCGAGAAAGAAATTATTTAATTAAGATGCGATATATCTCTTAAATCCAGAGCATATCTAACGATGTGATTTTTAAAAATTAATTTCTAAGGAAACGTTTCCAATTCATTTATTTACAAATTGTTTTTTATTTGTAATCATATTTTAGATCGACATATCTTTGTGAATTTGTTTTTTCAATCATGAACCCCATAAAAACCAAACATCGGTCACGTTTAACAGATTTAATTTCATGTTTACGCATTGCAATAAGCTCGTACTAGCCACAATATGATAAACTTGTCACAGATATACAATGCCAATTTCAACTAAATGCAGTGAATAGAATGGTCAATTTTTTATGTATGAATATTTTGATTATTTCTGTCAGTAAACTTTTATTTTGTAAATATTAATATTAAGTTTTTTTTAGAAAAATTAGATAATTTATCATTTTTTCTTGCTACCGAATATAAATATACAAACATGTACGTTATGTTAATTTAACTCTGTCATTGGTAGACGCCGTCGACTTTTTAAATGTGGAGTAGACCACGAATCCTAAAAGTTTGGCCACCCCTGGTATAGAACAAATTTCCTTCCGCTTGTGACAACGACATCTTTCTCTTCAATCAGGCCATTGTACCCGCATGAAAAACATAAATTTATCTTTAAATTTCACTAGAAATTTTTAAAAATTAAAACATAAATTCATTTATTTTAGTTTCTATGCTTGAAATTTTTTTTAATATTTGCCTTATGAAATACTAAGTACTTTTCTCTATACATGCTTAACATTTTGTACAACGCAAATTCTTGTTTCAGGCTTACAAATGATTCATAGATTTAAAAAGAAAACAAAACATATAAATTTTTCAGCATAAGTAGATGGAAATTGGAGTTATGATATTTATATGTACCGTACAACGTCAATATACGGATATAGTTTCTTATATTCAAAAAACAATAAAAAATGAAGTAAAAGTTATTGTTACACGAGTAAAATTAACAATTGCAAGTAAAAAAAAATACAAGTAAAAATCCTTTTAACACACTTAAAATTATATTGCCCAGTTTGAGAAAATTACTGTTAATCTGGTATTTTCTATATGAACTCACTAATATATATATATATATATATATATATATATATATATATATATATATATATGATGATTTTGATGGGTAAAAATTTTTCAAAATAAATATTTAAATTTTATGATGCCCCAAAACTTTTCTTTCAATAAAATTGCATTTTGTTCTTTAAAGTAAAATATTTCGAATTTTTCCTTTGCAATTTTTAATTTTTCTTATTAACAAATACAGGTAATGAATAGTAAATATTCTATAATAATATAAATAAAATTAAAGTCATAAATAAAATAACAAACGTTCTTTCTAAGATTGAAAGAAATTCTATTTTATTAGATTATATTCTATCTTATTACTCCGACTGCCCGATCTGAATCCAGTTGCTAGACAAGCAAAATATTTCAAAGATAACGATATAAAAAATAGCTTGATCTGAACAAACTCAACAGCTCCTGATTTATTAAGAGGAGTGGGATAGTAATTGACGTACAATTGTTTTATTGTATAATAATTACAACCAACTTTAAGTGATGCAGATGGCATGTAATATCAAAGATAAAATAGATTCGAAGCAAAAATTAAAGGGGAGCGTGATAATAATTTATAACCGAGTCACCGATCGTGTGAAAGGCACTTTTTCCCTCTTTCTTGGGTAGCCATCAAATACTCTTTTAAATGTGACATCCTCAAAAAGAGAAAGAAAAAAAACGTGAGCCAAAATTGTCTTAGATCATCCTGACATGGAAGAAAAACTAGTCTGGAGACATATTCTGTATTACAGCACCTCTCTCTTCGACTATACGTGTTTTGAATACGTGTAGTCTCTAAATGAACACTCCCTAGTTGAAAGGCAGAGGCAATCAGGGAAAGCGAAGATGGATGTTGTTTATGACGACGCGAACATGGACCTCTCTGACGCCTTGCCATGGTCGAGTGATGGCTACGGAATGCCATGGGTGGGCCGAATTCGGGCCACCCACATAATTCTCCCACGCGTCGTCGTACATCAACTTCAAAAGGTAAAAGCCCCCTTTGATTTTCTTTTTACTAAACCATTTTTTACTTCTGTAATTTGAGTAGAAAACAGAAATTCCGCAACCGGAGCTTCTGGATTATGCTGATCATTCCCGGCATGGGGCTCATATGTTAGTCTTGTAGACTGGTTCACGCGGAGCTAGTACCACGCCTCCTGGAGAATTTTGCAACGGCTTGCAAATGATGCAATGGAGTCTGTCAGAAAGGCTGCAAAATTCATGATATTCATCAACTGACTCGTTCTTTCTAACAGAATATGTTCTAGTTTTCCCTCCATGAGGTAAGGTATTCACGCTGTGCTCATATATGTGCATTTATATGAAACTAAACAATTCTACTTTCATGGAGAAATTAGTTGAAATGATTTCGCAACTGTACTGGAAATGTAATGATACGGTTATTCTTGTTGAAGTAGAAAGGTAATTATAAAGTTATGTAAAAAAAACAGTTTTTCCGTGACTTACAAATTCATAAGTAACCATTAAATAATCTTTAAAAAATCTGGCATTTTAGTTGAATTATATTTAAAAAGTTTTTATTCAGATATTAAAGTTTTGTAAAATTAAATGTTTCATTAATCCATGTTATATAATTTTAAGTTAAATGCATGCCTATTCATATTTTTAAAAAAGGGTACAAATAGGCTGCTTTAAACTGGACATTTTTGATATTACAAATCATATAGTTATTCTTCAAAACAATATTTATATCATTCTTCATTCTAAAATATATATGTACTAGTTCACGTGAGATCATTCCTATTAAAGTAAATTGGAATAATCAATATTCTTCTGAAATATTATATTTTGAAGCATAAATGTGTATGGGCGTGAAGCTTTTTAAAAATCGCAATTTTTTGTTATACTAACTAGTTATGTAACAAATGAAAAAATATAGAACAAATGTTACATTTAAAAATCTAACAGCCAAAGCCAAAAGCTGTTCAAAAATGGGGAAAAAAAATTCAGCCCAATATTAATAAATTTTATTCGCATTTCCGTATTAAAACACTTTCGAGAAAAATATTCACCGAAATGATTTATAATGAGAAATTTATTCAGTATATAAAAAATGTTACATGAGAAAAGCTCCTTGTAATTTGTAATATTCTGAGGGCTATGCAATTTTCAAGTCGATAGAAATAGAATATTTTAATAACACACATTCAATTATTTTCAAATAATTTTTAGCTGCAATACCAATTTTTTTGTCTTTTCAGAGAGCAAAAATTCTTTTTTAAAATTAGCTGTCTCAAATATATCATTAGGGCTTCGAAATGTTCTTAATCGATTTTAATTGAAGAAAAGTTTTAATATACTCTCTGAAAATAAATAAGTAATCTATAATCCGAACCAGAAGAAATCACGTGAATGCATATTAATTAAAGACTAATCAACTACAAAAAATCCCAAGTATATATTTTAAACAACAGCCTTGAAAGTTGTTGCTTAACTACAACATAAAGATATAAAGTTGTAACTTCGTATAACGAATGAATTAAACTCTTATTCCCTTTGAGTTTTTTGGGAAAATATTACGCAGCAACCTTGATTTTTAATTGGCTTTTATTATGGTTTTAAAAGCAATTATTGTAGCTTTTCAAATTTTATTATACCACGGATACATTACGCAGGTGCTCTTAGAAACAAAAATTCATTTACATTATTGTTTTTTTCATATTGCTTTCGGCCATACATTAAATTTAAGGTACTAATTTAAAGAGATTAGAAATACAATTTATTCGTTATATATTCAAAACAATTTTAGAAAACGCTGCTTGTGTCTCTTTTTGAAGACTTGGATAGAAAGTTTATTTAAATTTTAATTATTTTAAGAAATGTGTTAATGGAAGCTGAAACATATCATTTGGCTTACAATAACAATCAAGTTTAAAATTGATATTTGTTAAGTATAGAATTAAGTTTTTATTAAGTGTAGAATTAAGTATATAATAACAATTTTTAATGCTTTGTTTGAATATAAAGTTCAAAATATGGAAGTTAAAATACTCATCTATAAGTAGTTCATTGTGGTTTAAACTAATTTAAAGAGACTATCATATAGAAAAGTAATTAAAATGTTAATTTTAAGCCCATCAAAATATTTATGTTAAATATTACAAATGTTTTTCCAAGAAAATGTATTGACTAAAATTTCTTTATAACAAAAAATTTCAGCAAATTTCTTACTTATTTATTAAAAATTATAAAACTACATTAATCAAAAATCTATTTTCATTCTCGATGAATACTTAACAATTCTTAAATATTCGTTTACATCATTTAATTATTTCAACGCAAAAGTAAATTCCAATTGTAAATAATTTTCAAATTATAATAATTAGAAAGATAATCAAAAGTTTTAACATTTTCATAATTTACTAAATATTAGAATGTATAGAGAGAAGAGTTAATTTTGTATCAATGATCATTGAATATTTTTTATCCTTGATAATTTTGACATACTTTAACATTCACTGCAGGTATGTTTTTCCCCTTCTTTAGCCATATTCTATTAATTTAAATAACTATTTTACTTTCTTAACTATACCATTTGGGGAAATGACAATATTTATCGAGTGTAAACAGACGTCATGTATTTCACATGAGAATATTTAATTGATTTAATTCAAAAATTAGTTAAGGCAAAGGTGTTAAAAAGTAGACTTTAATTTGAAATTAACTATCTAGGAATGTAATTGGTAAGAAGAAGAAAAAAATGATGTATTTATTAAGCAAATCTTGATGAATTTTCAAATTAGTTGCAGATGCTTTCGAAAATTTCCAAAATTAGTAGCTAATGTCACCGACAGGTAGAGCTGTAGTATTAGCACAAAACTGGAAGGACTGGATATAAATTGAAATCACACTGTCGTATGTAAAATGTTTTTACATGTGCATAATTTCTTTTTGCAATTCAAAATCACTAATATGCCTAATACGTGGCTGTTTTCTGCTACTATAGTTTAGCAAAGCTATGTGTAGATTCAATTCATAGTTAATTTTGAAACTAATGAATTAAAATTCGAATATTTCTCCAAAATAAATATTTTTGTAAATTTTTCAATATATTTCCGACATATGCAGTTTCAGAGTCAGGCAAACAGTTTAGAAAATGTCTGGACCAAATCAAGTAATGATAACCGATATATTTAGTTTATCAGTGTTTTATGAAAAAAAATCATGTAAATTATAGTTTGTCATTATTTTTTTTCAAGACAAATGACAGACTTTTGTTTTTTCTTGCATTTGCATTTTGTTACAGTAATTCTTTTTTTTTATGCCTAATAGATTTTTTTCTCATAATTAATTATTTGTTACAGATTTTATTTGTCAGTTGAATATACAGTTTCAGTTTTGCTTTTTAAATAGTATTTTTTAAAATCCAATGTAAAGAGTAAAAGTCCTTCTAAAAGTCTGTTTTGAAGAATGAGCAATTTAGTGAACAATGAAGAACAATATTTTTAATGCTGAAAGTAGCAATCTCCAGAGAAACACTTGTATCCTTAAAAGTCAATTCCTCTAAAAATTTCTGAAGGCAAGTTAAACATAAATAATCCTTCAATATAATAATTTCGTAGTTATTTCAATAAAATAAAATATCTCAAATTTCTGTATAATAAAGCTTGACACCACAAAAGTTGATATTACAACAAATTTATAAATAGATGAAATAGACTTGAAATGCATTGTCTTATTTATGTCTCTTACTCAAATAATTCAAAATGCAGTGAAAGAAGTCTCGAAATGTTTGTTAAATATACCGTTATTTTCTAAAAAAAGTCTCTTAAAATCTAATATCTTTTTAAAAGTTTAATAACTGTCAAAGTTCTTTTTATATACACCTCACTAAATTCTCCCACATCTTCAATTTCTTTATTTCCCACAAAGCACGTCTCTTCTACATTAATTAAAAAATAATATTTTTACAATTTTCTAGAGTTAATTTCATTCAATTATAAGTTAAGCATAAAAATCTTCAGATGATTACATGCTCATCAGTACATGAGAAAATATATTATCTTACTATCTCTAAGTTTTTCATGGGTTCTTTAATCCAACATCGCACTTAGTAAGCCTTCATATTATGACTAGAGTTATAAATGTATCATATATTGATAATAAGAGCAGGTCAATATTTATTCATAACCTAAATTTATTTTATAAACCTTAAGAATAAATAGAAATCCAAAGCACAGTATAAATTTGGTAATGACAACACAAATTTTGTATCGGATAAAACTACAAAACTATAAAATTCTTGATATTGCCAAATAATCATCATAGCACCTAAGCAGTTAGTATGTTTTTTTGGTTTTTAATAAGCCTAAATTTTGTAAGTGTGTGAGCCTAATATTGAATATTATTGTATGGAATTATTTTCTTATCACAAACTATTAAGATTATCTGAAATGTACATCTATTTTGATGATATTCAAAATTACATACATTCATAAAACTTTTATTCTGCGCTTTTTAATTTTTGCGAGATTTGTTTACAAGGCCAATTGGTAGAGGCATAGAAACCAAACAATACTTATCTTGCTGACACCAATATGTTTAGTTGGGAAAAAAAGTATTTTCCCGCGAATATACTCAAATTATTTAACCCAGCAAATACACTTTATTGTCAAGAACGCTTTGTTTTTTCACATGTTTGACTTGAAAAATCATATTTATCAAATAATTTCATCCCTCACAATTTGAAGGACGGTTGACAATGTTTGTTCAAAAGAGTATTTTTTTAAAATTTTCTTATTATAATAAAATAATGTTTAAAATTTAAATTATAGCTAATTGTGTATAATAAATATTTTTTTAATTATGTTAGATCTTTATTTTAGTTTTTAAAAGAAATATGTAATAATAATTTCCAATACACAAATGTAGTACTTAACATTGTACATGAAAAGGAAGAAAAAAAATTAATCATTAGTAATATTTTATGAGTGATTACGTATAAAATACATTACATAAGCTACAAATAAAATGAAACAATAGCTTGACCATACATTGCAAACCAACTAATTTCACATATTCAAGGTTGGTTTAACTAGTCATTGTTTTTTTTCCCTCATTAGGCTGTTTTCTATTTTATAAGTAGATATAAATGTGGTAATCATTCATTATGTAGTCATCAATATTTCAATATAATATGAATGTTCATTATTTTGAAATATAATGAAATATATTTGTCCTTGTGATGCCTAACTCAATTAATCGATTATGGTGTATATTCTTTCCAGCAGCATTTTTTTAAATTACAATCAATTAATTGCTTTCTAAAATAAAACGATATTGAAAATTTTTAATATAAAGATTTTGAATTTTTTATTTAAAATTTGCCATTTAATAAAATTTGAGTCATCATTCCTAACCAAATATAAGTATTCAATTTCTATTATGTTTAACAATAAATTCAATAATATTGTTTTTAAATTACGGTATACAATGTCAATTTCTATTACATAGCACACTTTGTATATATAGCTTATAAAAAGAATTTATTTCACAAAAATAATAGAAATAAAAATGTATTTTAAAATAAAAACAAGGCACATAAAAATGTTCCTATGTGTTCAAATTAGTTGATTACATATATTATGTATAAGCATGATTATAAATAAAAATTATATAAAAAGTAATATAAAATAAATTTTATATTGAATCAAAATATTTATACTTCTCATAGTTTCTAATAAAAAGTTAAGCATGTTAAGAGCGAAAACAGAACTTTCATTTAAAAAAAAACAAAATATTTTCTGAAAAAAGTTCAAGTATAACCAAATAACCAAAATCAAAACATCAACAATATGATTTAAGAAAGCTGATTTTAATTATAGACATTCCAGTATGAACAAAATTACATCACATTTAAGGAAATTAAAAAATTATGTACATTAAAATAAAATAAAAGAATCTATTTCAAATGCAAAAGATGAGGGGATTGATAAAATAAAGCATTAGTAGTTGCATTTAATTTTAAAAAAAATTTTAATTTTAATTTCATAACAAGATGGAAAAAGATTCCAATAAATTTATTATATTTACTATAGAGCGCCTTATCTATTAAATATTTGTTACATTTTAAGGATTTTTATATAGGTTGCTTGTAAATATTATGTAAATAGTGTTGCACATTTGCAATACATATGTGACTGTCAGAATGTAAATCTAGAAATATTTGTAAGGAAACAATAGAGTAAAAATGTCAGGAAAATCCATATGGTAATTTATATCAATAGATCTTGTAAAAAATTAGAAAATTCTTAAAAAACATTAATATTTTTTTATTCTTCTTAAATATTAAAATTTTATTTTTTCACCATTCATTTAAAAATTGAATTATTATACTTAATTTTAAACATATAAGCATGCATTAAGTTCAGTTATTTTTGTCCAATTATTTTGAGTTGTTTTTGTACTAAAATTTAAAGTATTCTTCTTTGTTTACAATAATCAAATTGTACAACAGACAATATTTTCTTGAAATTCTAAAAATTCACTATAAATGCTCTTCTTTAAGGCCTCAATAAGATTTGCGTTGTTTCGCTTATTTATCATATAAAATTATTCCCACAAAACAAGTAGATTTAATTAATCTTTTTCGAAATACTTATGGATTATTCAAAAAGCTGCACTTATTGAATGATGCATTGCTTGATTCTTTAAGTTTGACAGGAAACACAGTAAGCAAGATTTAATTATTTTTGCATGATCAATTTAATTAGTAATACGAAATAATTACCTGCGTTCACTAACATAAGTTATTTTATTATTAGTTTTATTTTAAAAATAATTTAAAGTTATTTTTAATTTTGAAATATGAGTCATTTAAGAAAAATAAAAATCAATTTGAAGTAAAAGTTTTAAAAGAAATGTATTCAAATATTATATAATGCGACTAATTTTTTTATAATATTCACTGAAATCTTAACCTAAATGTTTCAAAGTTCAAAGGAATTGTTTTAACAACAAATCTATGCATAGAATAAAACACCAAAACATGTACGTAAATAAAAATTTAGAAAAGAAAATTTATACAGTTTAAAATTGTTTAATAAATAATTAATAACAAGTAATTTTTAATTCATTAGCTCTTAAATTTTCTTTTTACTTTCGATGCTATTATATGGTGATTTTTATTGCATTCATATATAAAGTTGAATCATTATTTCTCTTTCTTTGAATAATGATTAAATAATGAAGAAAATACTAATATTTTTATTAAGATAAAATTATGGACATGAATAAATAGATGAACACGTTTAAAAAGATAAATTTCCAAATGTTTTTTATGTTTTTTTTCCTCAAGAGGAAATTTACTTTCAATTTTCCTTCTAATAAAATTATGTTAGTTTCATTCAAGTATTCTCTGCAATTAATTTTTCATTTTGTGAAGAAAAAAAATGGATAAAATCTAATTATACTATATTTCCATGCTTTTCATTCATAAATTCTAATGACTTTTTATACATCTATAAACAATATTAATTCATTCATACTTCTACAAATATAATAATGTCGCTGTTACGATTTGATAACAATGATGGTTAATAAAAAGTTATAAAAATTTATTTATTACTTTTAGAATATAATTTTTAATGTCTAAAACGCCATTATGATATCACAGGGAAAATGTAAATAAATAAACCAGATATATTTTCTACCATATACCAGAGTAAAATACCAGAGTATTTTCTTAAACATGACCTCATAGACCATTCATACAAATTCAAAATAAAAAAAACCACTTACTTTTAATATTTATTTTTAAGACCGTAAAGTTTTATGAATTAAACACACAATATAATATACAAATTTATAAATGTTATAAAAATATAATTAATATAAATATTGAATTATCATGCTTACTTTTTATGGCTGAACATTTTTCATTATTTATAATTAGACTTAAATACATTTTTATCATCAATAATTTAAAGTATACATAGTAATTAATTAATACACAAAATTTGAACATAAAACCAATTTATAGTGTTTCTTCATGTTGAATATAGCAAGTTCAGAATTACAGAATCAAACTGTTCTAAATTGAATGTAGTAAATTTTATATATTATACAGCTTTGAATATTTTGTAATCAATTTTCCAATTAATATTTGAACATTTTGTGTAACCAATGAATAATATTTAAATATTAGTTTGAATATATATTGCTAATTAATACATCCCATAATTAAATGAAGGTTACAAATAAATATATTGCCCAGGAAACTCACTATATATCTTTTATTCTTAACATTTATGCTAATTCTAAGACTATACACAGATTACGACTTTCCCTGTATGTTTATTGCATTTTTACTTACTTTATTTGCTCTTACTGAAAGTTAGCATATTGCAGGAAATTTGTATGAGACAAACGAATATATGAATATGAAATTTTTTAATAAACTTGAATAAAATTCAAAGTAAGCTAACAGTTACAATTAATATTTTCTTTGATTTTCTTAAACTGTAATTTTTTTATTGAAAGAGACTATTAACCTTGGAAATAAATAAGAATACGCAAATCCAGTTGTAATGAAATTTCTTTATATATGTTCATTTATTAATGACTCAAAATGTGGAGCCTCAAATTATCTTCACATATCAAACTTAAAAATCTTTCAAGCAAAAACAACAAAAATAAATACGGAAAACTAGATTTACATTTCACACTTATATTTTAATTGAAATGCACTTAATGAAAATAAAATTTCTAAAAGCACTTCTTTCAATAGAATCATTTATAATTAAGCTTTATTTGTGTCAAAATGTTAATTATTACACATTTCTGTTGCTTCAAAATAAGATTTTAGTAAATAGAGTAGAATAATGAAAATTTTATTAATTTTAAAAAAATTATTTGTATAATGAGATAAAACATTCATAAATTATAAAAAATAATCCATTGTAAATTTGTGTTATTAAAATTTAATAACTGAATAAAATTTTAACATTTAAAACAAGGTTTAAATATTATTTCTAAAAATAACATAATTTAATTATGTACTTAAAAACACATTGTAAATGCGCTTTATTTACACATAGTATTTATCAATGAAAACTAAATATACACATAGATATCATGTACGATATTAGTCAACAGAAAAATATTTTTAATTACCGAAAATGTTTTATGTTTTTAAATCTGTAGGTCATTTAAGATAAAACTGGTGCTATTTTCCAAAAATTGGGTTTTATTTTCCTTCAAATATATAATTTTCAGTTTACAGTAACTAATTTTAGTTGCTGGTTTTATTTTTCTTATTTTTATTTTATTTTATATAAATTTTCTTTAACAGTTAGTTATTCACTTTTTAAAACCAATTAGTCATATCAAAACATTTTTACAAAGTTATGATAAAAAAGTGTTAAAATTCTTTCCTATAAAGCAAAGAGAAAATCATTTCCAAAGGCATTTAATTTCCCTGCTTGAGAGAATATATGACACTCCAAAGTTTAATCTTCATTTATAAAAAGGGAAATATTCTTCGAAAGGATTCCTGATTATGAATATTTTATCTGGAAGACATTGTTTAATATAAATAATTGAGTTTTTTTATAACGTCGTATAAAAATGTTATCAAACTTAAGTTTAATCCCTGATTAAGACATTCAATAAAAACAATAATAGCCGCTTTTGTGCTTGTAAAAACTTTACTAAAACTTTGAATCAAATTCCATCAACAGAGATTTTGATATTTTTTAAATCGTTAAATTAGGTGAAAATTCAAAAATTTTTTCATATATGTCTCATATTTTCTTCTGATTGATTATATTCTTCTGATTGATATATTTCATTTTATCTATGATATAAAAATATTAGCAGATTGGGTGTTCAAACAAATACAAAAGTTTTGTTTTTCCATAGTTAAACTGATGAATTTCCAGAAACTCTTATTTTTTTAATGAGGAAAAACGTAAATGGTACGGTCAAAATATCACTTTAATTATTCCAAAATGTAAAAATAAGTGGCACATTTATAATAATGACAGATTATAAGTGAAGAGTTCAATTCAAATCATCCATAACATAAATTATAAATTGATGTATAAAAATTCCTCCATGAACTTAATAAACAAACTTATTTAATTTTCAATTTATTGAACTCATAATTTTCATTGCTATTTCAACTTATCATAAAGGGTTCATTTCACTTAGTAGGAAAATTTTCATCGTTATTTTGACATTATCATATGATTATACTAACATTATTTAAAATCTATTAACTTACTTATATGGTTTTTCTATAAGTTAAGCATAGAATCACAAATTACAAGCAAAAATATAAGCAAGTAATGTTAGTAAAAAATGCGACAAAAAAAATTACAAATATATTTATAAATGGAGCAAAATAAAAAATCACATATAATGATGGAAACATTGAAAATTTTTATAAGTTATCAAAGTAAATTTTGAAATCAATGACAGAAAATTTTAAAATCAAAAGAAATAAAAAACATATCGTGATGTTTCCCAAAATTTGGGCCAAATTGTGTATGTAATCCGCAAATCAATTGCACAGTTCATCGGAATGCAGGGTAAATCTTTATACTTCTCTATACACAAATATTTCTTAATCAGACCACAGTAAATTTATAAATTAACAAAATTGCGTCGCTCAGTATTGGATAGATTT
>JAPDSC010141396.1:245127-257873 GCA_026290005.1 Latrodectus geometricus
ATGTTACAAATATTCACCGTATTACAGATTTAAAACTCGTGGAAATCATTGTTAAATTCTTATTGGTTACTGGAACAATACAACGATCTTCTGCAAAAGTACTTGTTGGATGACAAATCTCTGAATAACAATGTGAAATTACATTTAGTTATCTTCAAAAAATGTAACAATGATATCGAAGAATCCAGCAAAACATCTAAATTTTTATCCAGCCTAAATGTATTTGAAATTCCGATAGCGCTCAAAATATTGCATTCTTCTTCCAAATACAACAGAAATGCATTGATCTTGAAAACAAAGTATATTTAATACATTTCATCTCTACTTTCTAGCATATCTTATAACCATTATTATGTGTTATGTAACATAATTGCATGTTTTCATAAATGCCTGCTGGGAATTTCGGCTTCTTTAATTCAGATCTGTTTCCTAAAATCAATTATTATTTATTCTGTCACACCTTATTTCTTGCTTCATTTTACTTCTGATTTTCGTGTTAGGATTTACCATCAGAAATAAATTATTTTTTATATTGATTTAGTTTCATAGCTCTTTTTATACATTTAAGATTTCAATCAATGAGATTTGAAAGCTGCTCATAATACGTTTGAAATTTAGTGTTCATTTATCATGAAAATTAAAACCAGCTCTATGGTTGGAATCATCACAATAAAACAACTATAATAATAAAATATTATTGAAAACAGCAACATAAAAGTTAATGAAAATAATGTACATTGTGTGCGAAGCAAAAATTATAAATTCATCGATATTTTATGAGACTTTATTTTATAAATTCAAATCTAGTTTTTTAAAGGAAAAATAAAAAATGCAATTCAATCAAATGAGTGATTATACTGTACCTTAAAGTAAACGTTTTTGGGATACTCGCACTTCATCAAGCACTTCCTAATACATTTATGTTAAGCTTATTACAATGTTCTGATTAACACATTTCAAGAGTCAAAACATTGTACATTCATCGTACCACAAACATTCATAACAAAAAAATAATAAATATTAAAATTATTAGTTTATCATAAAAAATGATACAAAAATTTAAACAATTTTAATAAATAAATACATAATTACACAAAAATATTTTATCATTTTTATTAAGTATTGATTCACATTACAATAAATGCATTTATATATTATATAACTATGACGTAAATTATAAGAACACAGGAATTTAAATTATTGAATTCAATATAATCTATTCAAGTGTATGATGCATTAAAAAATTTATAGAAATTTCAATCTAACTACACATTTTTCTATAAATAATGTGAAAAGTGTAATATTTTTATTAAACTCTTTTCTGATTATTTTATATGACCTTTGGATTAGTTTGATTCTAATTTTTGAACTTATTTAAATTTCTTTTAAAAATATTTTAATTCATGAGATTGTACACATTAAAATAATGACCTATTTTTTTCTTTATATATGTTTTATATACTGTTAGTAGTCATTTGTCGAATAAATCATTTTTTCCCCAAAAAACCAGGAAAAGGATGGTATCAATGATAACCAATAGAAATGAAGAGAAATAGTCTCGTTTCCCTCTTGCCTCTAGGGGACTAACTTTAGATCCAAACTCTCCCCTCATTTTTATCTAAAGAGGAAACCGGGTTGCCATAATTGGCGGTACTCTTTGCAGAAATTTCCTTTCAAATTAATTGAATATATATAATTTTTTTAGGATAATTTCTTTATACAAATAACAAATTAATTGTGAAAACATTATGAGTTCCATCAAATAAAGTAGAGTACTCATGGTTTAAGTTTTTAAATTAGAAAATAATGCAGTTATGGGTAATATATACAAATAAAATTGTAGACAATTAAAATTCTAGAAATGCTTACAATTCTTAAAACTGAAATCATGTTTTATTACATTTTGTGAACATAGTTTATAATTTAAGTTATTAGAATTCTTTGTTTGAAAAAATTATGATTGCTACAATGTCACAACCATTCAAATAAATAACTTAAAATGATCTGATTCAAAAACACATTTTTAATAGCAGAATATATTTTCATAAATGTTTCGATAAATTGAAAATCTTACAGTAAATATTTCTTTGAAATTCATCCATCATTTTTGCTGAGAACTCTGGAAAAGGAAAAAAAAATTCATTTCAATCTATTATACAATGTATTGAATAAATTTGTTATATATAAATACATTAAGTAGTAATCCAATACAAGACACAAACTCTAAGGAGATTCCTAATTCTCCTTCCACAGGGTATTTTGAATTTCAATTTTTGTATTTTCAAAAATAATTAAGAAAAGAAAATTGCAATATGTACTTAATGAAAATTTAATAAAAGCAAGTTTTAATAAAACTATCATTTAATTATTTTCGTACAGTTGAACTAGTGAATTCATTTTATTCAGTGAATTTTCTAGAAATAACAGTCACCAAAACGTAACCCCATAAAAATTATAAATAATTTACCCTAAAAATAATTTATCAATAACTATCCCTTTAAATAATTAATCCTATAAATAATTGCTATATAAACTCCTATAAATAATTTTTACTTCAATGAGAAGAACATAATTCACTTAAATTTACTGAAACTCTGTAAAACTCGGTTGATCAATGCAATATTAATATAACCGAAATATAAATATGAAGAGTAAATTATTATTTATATTTGTTTTTATTTTAATATAATTATTAAAGTTTAATTTTTTGTTCAGATTTCAATGAAAATGTGCTTAAAATCTAATCTCTTATCTTAAAATAAAATGGACACAAAATTTTTTCCCTATTCATTAAATATCAATCAAAAACATAATGATTAATACTTAAACTTAATTCACTTTATAATTAAAGCTTTTTGTTTTTTAAAGTTTCAGTAAAGAAATAACAGTAGCATATTTTATAATTATACTGTTATTATTATATTATATTTACAATTGTACAGAATTGCCAATAGAGATAACCTTTTTTTATTAAACGCCTCATACCATGCATATTTAAAGAAAAAATGCATGAGAATTTTATAACCAAATGATTTATTTTACATTCAATTTGAAAAATGTTAGTTTTATATTGTTAATATAATAATAATATTGTAGAACAATTTTATTCCCAATTTGAAACAATCTTTGGAAGCAATATTTATTTTACACATGCAGTATATTTTTATACAAATTAAGGAGATTATATATATATAAATATTTCGTCATGAAATTATTCAAACGCAACTTAAACTGTACATTAAATAAATTAAAATAATCCAGTATGAAAAATATGCAACATACTAATAATGAAAAAATTCATATTTTTTAGAATTGCGTAAGTATTGACAGATATGATTTACTACAAACTATCATAAAAATTCATTACAAACTTACTTTCAATAAGATTTAAGTCTATGCAAGTAAAATAAAGTTAAAACACTTTGTCACACGGGAGAAATATTAAATAAACTAGAAGGACATAGTTCTACAGGCTCAATTTTCATTAAAACAAAAACATTTTCTTTTAGAAAAACATGAATAAATATTCTGTTGCAAGAAATGTATAAGTAAAAGAATCGTTAAAATCGATTATCTAACAATTAAATATTATTAAAAATAATATCCAGCCTCATTTATTGTTATACGATGTAATTTTTGATAAAAATTTGAAGTGAAATGAATTTTTAAAATAAGTTAAACTCTTCAATTTAATTTCTTCAGTTACATAATTGAAAAAAATGAAATTTGTGGTACTATAAGTCATTAAAAATGAACATAAGAATAACTTTTTAAACTGGCCTCATTGAATTCACATTAAAATGGATGAAAAATACAATCATATATCTAAGATGTTGATAAAATAAAGTTTTTTTATAAATTAATATTACCCTGTACATTTAATAATTATATCAATGTTTTACATTTTTCTCATGTTAGCTCTAATATTTAGTCCTCAAAAACAAACTACATTTATAAATACATAATGTAAAACAAACTTTTAACAATGGAAAACTTTACATCGTTATAAAAATAACATATATATACATATAATTCCAACTTTCATTATATGGGAGTTAGAAAGGTATTTAACAAGTTAATACTTATTTACATATTTCTTACAAATATGTGTATACACATAAATCAAATTTCTCTTCAAAATGATGCTATATTTTAAAAACAAAAGTGCACACATTTCGTAAGAAAAGATTACAAATATCAATTTTAAATCTAATGTTTAATACAATATATCGTAATAAACGAATATTAGATCATGCATTCAATTACATTCAAGAAAATTGTTAGATTTAAGAGATTGTTTCCAATGCAATACAATATTAGAAATTACATCAAGTAATTTAACAAAAAATTCCTGCATTTACTGCTCTGTTTTGGTTCTTCTCTGTGAATTGTTTTAAGTGAGTTGGCGAGTTCACTTTTCATACTCCAAACATGGCAACCTCAGGAGAAAGATATAATATTATGATAGCCAGACACTGAGCCGGAATAAGAAAAAGAAGATGAAGTAAGTGCATTAAAGTTCGTGTAAAAAAGAAACGATATAATTTTCTCCCCATTTCCTGCATTTATTTATGTACCTGTAATTTTTTTTTTACTTTTTCTTAGCATATTGTTGAATAATCTATATTGTCATTGTCAATCTAATATTGTCATTCAACAATATTCATTTTTCAACATTTTTGTTATGAAACAATATAAAGTCTCTTTATACAACTTATTGTTCTCATCAAATTATAAAGTTGTCGATCAAAGTAAAGTGGTTGCTCCAGTAAATACTTAATCGCTAGTTGTCTAAATTATTTAAAAATTTAATAAATAAAAAAACCTAGAATTGACAAAAATAATATAAATATATTTTCTTAAATATTTTATATATTTCACAATATTTCCATAAAACAGCTTTACTATTCATATGAATGTAATTTTGGAATTTATTACTTACCTGAAACAAAATAAGTCAAATCAAATAATATAGGAATGTTTGATATTTCATACAAAAAGCTGCTAAAGAAACATTTTTCATCATTAAAAGAAAATTTATTTTATATGCGAAAGTTTATTTTTAAAGCAAAATAAAATTTTATATTTTGGGATAAAATTTTAAGAAAATAAAAATTCTAAGATACCTAAAAATTAAAATACAAATCGATTGTACCTAAAATTCATTTTGAACTATAAAAAATGCAGATTACATCTAAATACAACATACTTTCATAGTAATAAGTTTTCCTCTTTGCATATAATTATTGCATTTACTATACATTATTTCATTGCATACAAATACGTATAAATATTATGAAATAAACTGTCCATAAATTAAATTTCATCTTTTTAATTTTATCTTTTTAAAACATAATTTATTTTTTCGACATTTCTCGATCGAAATTCTTAATTAATTTTTTTAGTTTACAAAATTCTGTCCAAAAAAGAGATGAATCATATTTTTGCGCAGTTAAAATTATTTAATCATAATTTATTAGCGGGACGGATATGTATTTATTACTTATTTGATTAATAACTAAAATGTGAAAAGAAAAAAAATAAATTAATGATTGCAAGGGAATGCATAAACATTATACTAAAACATGTAAATATCAAAATCAGAGAAATAATTAGGATTGTATAAAATTACCAAAATGTATAGAAATTCAGAATATTTCCTAAACATTTCTGACAAAGATATAAATATTTGATTATAACAAAATTTTATGATTTGACGGGAAATTGTTATGATTTAATTATTATTTAACGTATAGTCAGATGTTAAATTAAGATTTCATTCTCAATTAATCAAATGTTAAATTGATGTTTTATATTATCTATTAAAATATTCTGATGAAAAATTCACGTAGGTCAAATGGAAATCAGAATATAAAAGACATTGCAAAAGTTTTCAGAATAATTTATGTTGAAAATAACAAGCTAATATCACTTATGATGAGGCAATAAAAAATATTATGCCTTATATATGTAAGGCTAATGAATTTCATTTGACTGTGTTAAATAGTTATTGTTGAAAAGCATGCGAACGGTCTCGTATTAATAAAGTAATAAAAATTAAAAGTAAGAAAATATGCATTAACTAAAAATATATTCAATGTAATAAAAAGTATAAATATTTCTCTGCTATAACATATTAATGATTAAAATTTTAAATGATTTTTTTAAGTGTATGTAAATATATTTTGATTTATTTTCGTGAGAATGAAAATATTTGTGATGCTGAGTAATGTATGCATAGTTATGGATGAAATCTATAGTAAGGTTCGTTTGAAATTAAACACATTTTTCTTCTATTGTTTCAATATGAATTTTTGATAGATAAGGGAAAATATTCACAAGTCAAAAAGGTAAAACCCGGAAAATTGGTTAGATTTCATACCAACAGGTGTGCATTCAGAATGAAATACCTATCTTTCATCGTTCAATGATGGCTAGGTTCAATACCGGAAAAGAGAGTGCGTTTGTATTTTATTGTAAAATTTCAAAAACAAAATCATTCATAGATTATTTATTCAAATTATTATTTCTCAAGAGATCTACCAATTTCATACTTTTACTTTTTCACTAAATTAACCAAAACTGACGTTAAAAGGTGAAACAATAAAATGATTTCTTCGTCACTAATTTGATCCTCCTTTTGAGAGAAAAAAAATAAAGGAATATATTCATTCATTTCATCTGATATGGTCTTGGGTAACTCAAAATGTTTTTGGTCCTTTCTAATTTAACATGAACATGAACAATCATGAACAGCATGAGGAAATTAAATTATTATGATAATTTACATACAATGTACTGAAGAAATTATGCCAATGTATAAAGAAATATATGTAATAATGCTCATGAACATAAGCACATAGTTACTTTCTTAATAAATATAACCTAAAAACGTAATAAATAAAGATTTTTTTGCAATACAGCTCTTTATATTATCATACTCTTATCACAATATTGCTTAAAATTCTAATGAATTGTATTTAAGTTAGAAAACAATAGAAAGTTAATTATATTAATGTATTTAAAGAACAATGCAATAATATGTAAAGAAAAATCTTGCATTATATTAAGCATAAAAAAGGTGTTAATATTAGAACGACAGATCGAAATGTAAAATTTGTATAATTATCTACTTTTTCAGAAATACGATTATGAAAAAAAGGGATAATTAATCGAAAGAGTAATTTTTAAATAAGCTGTATTTATTAGGCAAGGTAAAGCATCTTGATACAAGTTGAGGTTGATTTTTGATAAACATATCGAAATGGCATACAAACTTTTTTTTAAACTGTAATCTATTAAGTAGAATATTGTAACATATAAAGCTATAATTAAAGATTCAATTGCGATATGTATAGATAGGTTAATAAATACTTTTTGAAAGACTAAAGAAATTTTAAGATGAAAATGTGAAAATTACTTCATTCGCTTAGCATAATCGAATGATGGATAGAAAATAAATTTTTTATGTTTTTTAGAATATTCCTTTAAAATATTTTATGTATCAAAATGAAATTAAGATCCATTATGCTATTAAATAGTATATATTCTATCACATAGAGTATGAATAATTCTACAATCATTTTATCATTTTTTTTATATTATGCCAAAGCATATATTTAATTTAATTTAATGATCATTAAAAAAATGTGAATTTTGGAAAAGTATGTTATAAAAAGAAGCCATTTAAAGTCAATGGTTTATTTATTAGATGTTAAGTTTTATGCATCATATACGTCAAAATGTTGACAATTTAATTGTTAACTTGGTTATAAAAACAAGATTGAATGTAATATAGGTAAATAAATAAAAAATGAAAAACTAAATTACATTCAGATAAGAAAAATGGACTTTTATCTTTCAGCTATATCGAGAAAAAAATTTTAAAAAATACAATCGGGGTATTTAAAACATTTTTAATTTCGTAAAATTCATCCTTTTTCCCCCTAAGGAAAGTTATTTTAGTTGAAGCTGAAAACGGTGATTTTTTCAAATCTTGAGATGCCAAAGATAACTTGAAGATTCCATCGTTCTATCAGCTCCTACGACACTACATTTAGCTAAAGAAAATAAAGCGAACAGAAAATTTTAACTTAGTTGAAGTTTTCTTTTTTTCCAGCTCTGATGTTTGAAATTGAAAGCCGCGAATTGAACCTACGAGTGCAATTTCAAGACCCTCTCCCCCACAACATTCTCCTATCCGATGTGGGCTTTTAAACTAGAACCTGATAAAGGTACCAGGGGGAAAGTTTCATTTGGAAGCAAATCTCATTTTTTTTTCTGTAAAAAGAAATGCTGTAAAAGCCTAGAATATATGCACGACTTTTCTCAGATTACGTGGTCTTCCCGTTGCTTAGCAACTTGAACGTGCTTTCCTTAGTAACGGTTACTAAGATCCCCTGACAAGAGCACGTGCGATAGGTTCGGAATAGATAAGTTACCCCAGGTGGGATTAGAAACCCCGAAGCGCTATGTGGGAGGAGAAAGATCCCGAATTCGGAAAAATCTATATATTTTCCGGAAATTAGTGCGAAACAAATCGGATATATTTTCTGGCAACCCTTCAATCGGAATATGGTCCAAATACGTGAGAATCTATGCATATCAGCCAAGACATTCATGCAAAATGAATGTGGAAGATCATGTAAATAAGTATGCGGTTTGAGTTACTATATTAGGATTTAAGAAATGTAAGTAATTCTGTTAAAAAATAGTTGCTTAAATTCTTTTGCAAATTATTGATTTTAAAAATATTAAAATAAAAATTTCCTCCTATCAATGTTTGTGCGTTAAAAGTTATTTTCAAAAACAATTAATATGTTGTTGACAAAAAAAAAACTTTTTAACTATAAAATATTTAGAATAATAATACAACCATACAATATTCAATAAAAAAAAAGAATATAAATACAATGCAACAAACATTTTGTCCATACCATATTATTAATATTAGTTTATTATTTTAAATTTATGCATAAATTTAAAATTATATATGATATTTTAAATTTATATAAATAAAAATGTATTAATTTAAATTTTCCTAACATCTCTTTCCTCTGTTTAAAAATACTCATACTGACAAATGTGAAGTCACTCATTATTTTTTAAAAATATTAAAGATTTAAAAAAATTCCATTTTGAGATATCCCGATGATAATATATTTAAGAATGTGATTATAAAAATATTTATTTTGAGTTAATTTGGAATATAATGAATAATTCATACAATTTACACTATACATTTTAATTCTCCTTAAATACATTTAAAATGGATAGATATTTTAGTTGAAAAAGAAATGTTATTTTGTCTTACATCAAATATTGTGAAAAAAAAATAATAATGAATATCAAACTGAATTGTCATATCATGTTTCCATTAAACTCTAACATAACACAAATTAATAGTAGCTAGTATTTAGTTTTGTGTACAAATAGCAATTATTTTGGTATAAATTAAATAATTATTTTTAGTATTTTTATATACCGATGAGAGATTGTTAGCAATTCGCTTTTAAGTTAATTTCATTTGAATGTGAATGTAAAACAGTGTGAATTCCATTTGGAATAAATATATATTATGAAATAAATTAATACGAATAAACAATACAAAACATAACGATTATCCACACTCAACAATTCGTACTTAATCACCAAAATTCTGTGGAAAAGAAACAGAAATTATTGTGGAACTTCCCAGAAAGTTTTCTTATCTGAAAACTAGTCCATTAAATATCGAGAGACGGAGGCGGCACCGAGACAAACGAAAGAGGATTAAACTTCTTGGACGTGAGGGGGGAACCGGGGATAGACTGCTCGCCATATTTCAAAGGAAACAGCTTAGGTCCTCAAATTATGAGCTCGATAATATCCAAACTCCCAAATCCAAGGGAATCCAGTAAGGGGTGGGATGGAGTAGAAGGAAGAAGAGTGGGGAAAGGGTGTCCGCAAAGCAAATAATGGAGAAACCAACCTTTTTTTTCCATTCAAATGGAAGAGGAATGAGATTAGAAGTTGGCGAAATCTTATAGATACTTTTTTTTGCAACTAATTCATTATTATTTCATTATCTATGTAATCAGATAGTCACAGTGAATACATAAATGTAATTTTATGGGAAAGTTGAAAAAAATAGTTAAGTTATTTCTATTGTGTTAAATCTCTCTCTTATCATTATTTCTGAAACGTTAATAAAGTGAAAGAGAAAAGTATTTCATCTGCAATGTCAATTTGTATTAAAGCAGTTTTTTTGAAAACATTTTTCTTTTTTAAAAATCAATTAATTATATTGCTACAGTATATTGATTTATTTAGTTTTCATAGCTTATGAAAATGATTTCAATAATTATTTTCTCCAAAACAAGAATTTTTTTTTTAAAATAAAATCAGGTGATATTAAGTTTATAAGTTTGTTAAACATTTAATGTATGAATCCCATTATTTATCAATGATAAGCAGCAATGAGATTTTTTTTTCAAAAAACAAACAAATAAATAAGAAAACCTATGTAGTTCTCAGTAAAAAAATTTAAAATTTGCGTCACAACAGAGAAAAATTTAAAATAAGGTTAATTTCCAGAAATGAAAATAATTGGGATAGCTTTTTTTATTTCATTAGATATTACTTCAATAATATTTAATTTAGATTATTTAATGTAGAGCATAAAGTTTGCAGAAATATAAGGAATTTCAGTCAACTGGAACAAAATGCTCAATTCTGGTGTAGCTTTGAATCTATTGTCACTTTGGTAGATAGAATATAATTTTATTTTGCTGTATCAATCAAAATATAATTGAATCTAAATGTCTTCAAATGTATATTTATTATTTGTTTATGTGATATATTGCTGAAAGAAACAATTAAAAAATTCATCAGAGTCTGGCAACAAACAGCAAGTGCGATAAATGCTCCTTTCTAGCAAACCATATCAGTATGCAAAATACCAGGATCCTGAAAAATTCGCAGCGTTCATCATGGTCCATCATTTAGATTTGGTTCTTATCCCACCAGCAGGCGGGGGAGGAGCAGGAGCATTTACGCTCAACGAAGCGCTTATCACTTCATCATGTCCTCCGCCTCCTCCTCGGATTCGGGGATAATCGAGTGGACCTAATGTGAAAATCCTGCCAAGCGAGAGCTCAGATAAGACCCTAACTAGGAATTGTCTACAAGTAAGCTTGGCCCAGATAAGGGAAGGCTGGCGTTATTTTGACTCGGCAACTTATCATTCCGCAAAACCTATCACAGTCGTTGTTATTTCCGTGGGGGGAATGTTTAAGCTGTTACTCCGCTTTGGAATTTGTGAAAGCAAGTGACTGTGTCGACTATAATTGATGCGAAAGAATGGGCAACTATCTGTGAACAAAATTCGAGTTGTTGGAAGACGAGATGGTCACATAAATTATAGGAATAGTTTTTATCAGAACTGCAGTCTAAACATTGTTATAAATTATAGAATTTAACTCTGTTTCTTTGCTTCAGTTATTTATTTCTTTTTCTGAGCTTATGCGTTAATTGAATTTTAATTGTATTTTTCTTTTGTTGTTCTATATTCTTACAAAATCTGTTATTGAGATTATATTATCCAATGTGAAGATTCCGAAATTTAATGAGATTTTTCGGAAGCTTATATAAAGTTTTCATAATTATGTAGAGACTTTTATTTTTCAGTTTTAATAATTCATTTTTGACACAGTGTAGTGCACATCCATAGCATAGTGCTTTTAAGGAGATCCTTTTCTTAAGTAATTGGCTATATTAATGTCCCATAAGGGAGGCAATCCAGAAAACTATCATCACCAGCCCTGAAAAATGTTTATGCAAAATTCCTCTCCCGTTATTCAACAATGGCTGGAGTCGAACCTTAGAGTTTCACATAGAAAAACACTGCCTTATCACTAGTTTACCTTGTAATAACATATTTGTATTTTTACTACTTCCTTGAAAACTATTAATTTATTCATAAACACTCTAACAAAATTGTGTTTTTTCTCTGAGAGATTTTATTTCGCCCGTCTTCATCTAGTAAATCATTTTAACACTTGAAACAATTGATCTACAATATCTATCAATATCTCAGGTAATTATTAGAATTTCTGAAAACACTAGAGCTTTAAAAGAAAATAAAAAATGTTACAGGAAAAATCTAGTTTATCCAAGAATATAGTAACTTTTAATTTTATTCATTCATTGGTGCAAACTATAAGGACAATAGTAGTTGGGGAAATTATTTGTGTGTACAGCTTTTTTGTTTCATATTTTATAATAGCCAAGACACTTCTAATTGAGGCGGAAGTAAATTTTTTAATTTCAAATATTTAAGTTGCGAATACATATATATATATAATCTTATGGATTTATCTCACTGCATTCAATAAAAGAAATTCACTATTTACATATTTTTGTTTCCTATAAAACGAGATAACGAGATAGTAGCAATAAAACTTACATTGCAAACAACTGACTATTGAATAAATTTATTTCTTCAAATTGTTATTTTGTTTTATTGTTATTTTATAGTTATTTATTTGAAATGTTATTTCTGTTTATTAACTCAAATAGTTTATTTCAGAGGAAAAAAATTGATTTTACTATTTTAATGGAGCCGACATTATAATTAAAGGATTAAAAAATTATGTGAATGTGTACAACTTACAATGACAGAATCTACATCTATCCCATTGTATTCATATTTTAAGTAGAGTTTATATGCCTTTTTGAAATGTTAAATTGGAATTTCCCAAATAGGA
>JAPDSC010141396.1:257883-291928 GCA_026290005.1 Latrodectus geometricus
TTTTACACAAAGAAATGAACTTTAAAACAAAAAAGAGAAATATTCTTTATTACAGTAAAAATGTATACCTCATTTTACTTTCGAAATAATTATTTAACTTTTTAAACTAAGTTTCTAAAAGGGACACTCATTTAAATACATCATTAAGTAAAATCACCGTATTGTCACATATTTAAGACTCAGTGATTGGTAAAATGATATACGATGTTAAAAGAGCCTGCGAAACAAATGCTCTGATGTCTTTTGCTACTTAATTCAAAACGACTGCTAACAAATTCCGTTTGTGGACTAAGTAACAAAAGACGGTGATTTAAGGCGAAAACCATTTCCATGGAGCTTACTCTGATAAGCGATAAATGTTTCGTTTCATTTCCTGCGAAAACAGATCGAATCTTTTGCGGAGCATTTACCCTTTTAAATACCGAATCGTGCTCTTCATTTGCACACAAAAGAGTATAAGAACTTATGAAAATGGAGAAAGGGGAAGTAAGTTAAAAGAAGGGTGGGATCGGAGATATCCTGGCGGTAATAATATCAATCAGGACTCTGAAATAAACAGTGAATCCAAAGAACCTCCTTTGCCAGCCTTAATTACCTGTGCCTTGAACATCGCTAAACGGGGTAGCTTGTTTCATTTCATTAGCAGGAGCTCTTTTGCAAGCTGCTTCAGAAATGGCGGTGATCTCTGAAATGGTTGTTGGGGGGAAGGAAGCATACCCTCCGCTTTTGTCGCGAATTAATGCGTAAACGGGGCCATGAAAATAGCTAGTTATCGAGAGGGGAAAACGGCTTCGTTCAGCGTTTGTTCTGTGTACCCGGGTTCTTGAAATATTCGTCTCTTTTCCGCTTACAAGGGACATTTTGAAGATAAACATATTTTCTTAGCAAATGGAACGCTGTAGGGGAGAGGGAATTTGTTCTAGATAATGTAATCTCCTCTCCCCCTCTTGTCCTGATCTTTCTACAACACTGGATATTTTTAACGTATTGACCGGAAACCGAATTCATACTGAAGCCATCGTTCCAAGCTATTTAACGCTAAGCAGAGACATTATTACACAATTTGAAAGCGGCGCCGCAATTCGAGCGCATTGTAAGAGGAAGCTAAAATGACAGTTTGTTACAAAAGTATAGCAATGTTAAGAGTTGTTTTTATTCGTCAAATGAGTTGCTGAAGTATTTTTTCTGTCCAATATATAATATAGGCTAAGATATGACTAACTGTTTCAAAATATTATACCTTGTAATCATAAAAAGTAAAAGTAGCACGTTTAAAAAAGTGAAAACTAAAGTAACGTAATCTTAATTGTTTACAAAAATTTATATTTTTAAACCTTTAACTTAATATTTACTTTAGATATATGTTCTTCTAATAAAATAAATGTCAAAACTCTCTTTGATCATCCATTAAAACCATACTTTTTAAAATATAACATGCATTTACGTATTATTTTTTAAATTTAAATGTTGGACTAAGAAAATATGATTCTAATTAATCAAGTAGAATGATTTCCGAGTTAAAGTTTTGATCTTTTAAAATTAAATAGTCTTACAATTATAACACATTTTTTTAATAATGGTTAAGGAAATGTTTTAAAACATACCTTAAATTTTGCATCAATTTTGACACTAAAACATAACCAATATCTTAATAATTCAAGTATTCATAGGTTAGATATTAAATAACTATCTTTCTTATGTGTTACCAGATTTCTCAAATATTCTCTGGATTAAATCCGAAAAAATTCTCTAAATTGAAAATAATTTAAAAGGACAATCAATTATTTTACCCATTTATAAATTCATTACAAAGTAAGAAAGATTTTAAAATATAAAAATGTGGTAAATAGAAAGAATTTATAACTTCCAGTGACAAATTAATATTTTAAATATTTGAATTAATTGCTTAAACAAATAAAAAAAAATCTGTATGATGAAATTAAAACAGGTAATAGTTTTTTAATCAAAATTTCAGCAAGGTGAAATATATTCGTTAGCGTAAATACAAAATAAAAACGTTAGAGCAACAATAGCGGAAATTTCTCAGTAACAGTAGAAATACACGAGTCATCAACTTTACGATTACGGCCTAGTTATATAATTACGTTACTGAAAGCTCTCCTTCATTTCATTTCGCAACCAGAGCTTTCGCTATGCTATCAAAACAAGCACCCTTGGTCGAGGGGCTTAGTAGGCACTAGCACATCCTTATACAGTTGGTGCATGATCTGGTATCCCTCTGCGCGAAAGAAAATATTGGAGGTCATAAAAGTATGCATGCTTCAAAGTGTTAGTGCTTCCCTAAATCGCCTCTTATCACCCATAAAAACTGACCTATGACATGAAAATGTCAGGGCCTTGTATCGGATTTTACTAGTTTCCTCTTACCAATATTGGCCTTTATTTGCTTGTTAAACTCAGACCGCCTGTTGATTCGAAGAGCTTTTAATTTTATGAGAATACGAAAACGGGACAAATAGGTTGCCGAAGTTTGAATAAGAAAATTGTAACTAACTTATGATAAATCATTGGGTCATACGAATCTAGGTTAAAACAATTATGGAAACTATTTACCTCGCAATTAGTATTACAACATGAATAAATAATCGGAGTTAATATAAATATGATGTTGAATATACTTTAGAAGTCATTAAAAAAGGATAACAACGGGTACAAAGATTTCATCAACACATTTTCATGATATAACAAAAAGAGTTTTCCAGTAATTTTTTTTTCTTTTATGATTATTCGTGATTTTATTTACAGAAATTGCTTTTGTTTTAATTAAAACTTACCTACTGAATGCTGAACTATACGCTTGGCGAAAAGTGAAACAAAAGGTTTTCAGTAAAACACATACTTTTTTTTCTGTAATTTTTTTACTCAATAATTTCTGCTAAAAGTCCTATTTAATTGCTGTTGAAATAACAAGATAATTTTATAAAACGATTATTATAATTTTGATAATTACATTTAACTAAGCCAAAATACGTTTGAAAAAATGTCCCTAGAATTCTATACATTAAAATATAACTTTGAGTAACTGAAAAAATTGTCTTTATGTACTTTGCATATAAAACGTATGGTTAATTTCAGAAGTAATAAAAACGCTTATTTATAAATCTATAACAGAAATAAATTACTATTAAATATAAGCAAAGAAAATGTATTATATTATTGAATTATTAGTAAAGAAATTTTAAAAAATTAAATAAATAAAAAAATTTTTTTAACGGAAATAAATAATATTTTGTGAATACGAATAATAAAAAATATTTTGAGCATAAGAAATATTTTTAATTTAAAAAAAATTACTAAAAAAAGTCTTAACTTTTTTTATTTCTTTCCAAAGAGCATTATAAATATGTATACAACTACTTCAAAAATAGTAGGATTAACTATGAGGTATTGATAATTAAGGTAAGATTAAATAACCAAACATAAATTTAGAACAAAAAATATCAATTAAAAATCATTAAAAATTAGCATATTTAAAATATTTGTTCAAAGAAGAAATTTGCTAAACTAAAAGGGAAACTTATTATTCCAGTTTTAAGAAGAGATAACACTATCCACCCCCTCACAATGAATGGCTGTTTCAGAATTCCTACAGAGGGACACCTAGGAGCAAGGGTGGAGTTACTTGTCTATTAGAACCAATAACAGTACACCAATGAAATGGTACAAACTTGGGTGTCAATTAAAGGCCATCAATTTATAATAACAAATCATCGCTTACAATGCGACAAATATTTTAAAATATTTTGGATATTTTTTAATAAATGACATTGAAACAAAAAAATAAGTTATAACATTTTTGTAAGCAATACTGTAATAAATCATTTTCATATTTTAACCAAAGAAAATGTATTGTGATTACGCAAAACATGCATGAAACAGTAAAAAATATCATTTTATGGTGAAAGTGCTAATATAAAGGAAACATTAAATGTACAATTATGAATCTATAGCTTTTCGTTAACCTAAATTTAAAAATTAAAATGAGTCATAAATATAATTGTAAGTAATTTATAAAAACATATCTTAACTAAGCAAAAAATAAACTTTGAGAAATCTGCAAATGCAAAAATATCAAAATAAATATAACATATAGTACAATTAGTATATATTTAAAATTGCTTTTTTACATTGAAGTTACATACATAAGTGATAATAGTGCATCTGAATTTTTTAATCTAACAAAAGATGAATGCATTCTTTTTGTATGATAAATCTCTATTAAAGAGAAAAAGCAAATAAAATTATTTTAAAAAAGGGAACATTAAAGTCTATCCTTGCAATTGCGTCGAGATTTATAACACAGCTTGGTATGTTAAACAATATGCAAATATATATATGAATAATATGAGTATTTTAACAAGCAAAAATACAAATTCACCAATAATAGGGAGTAGTATTGAGTTTTGAAGGAAATAATTAGTTAAATATATTTATATATAAATAAAATACAAAATTCTCTTATACATAAATTTTAATAATGAACGATTATGGTTTCAAAACTCTCATTACAAGAAGTTTTAATTTTACAACACAAAAAAATCATCAGATTTTTCAGATAAATAATATTGTTTTTGAGAAAGCAGAATTCCCAATTAAAATATTAAAATAAATATTTACTGAAATGATGTTATCAATAATGAAAGAACTTTCTAAGTTATAAAAAAAAAAAACTAAAGTTGAAAAATTTTATTCAAAATATGTTCAACTTTTGTCTATAGGAATAGCAATCCTGCAATAGCAATTTTGAAAATTGCTATTACAGATTATTGCATTTTTTTAAAATTTATCTTCATTGTTTCATTAAAATTATCTTAATTATTAATATAAATTATCTTGTTCTAATGGGAAAAGTGTATACCTATATATACATATATATATAGATATATATTGAACAAAACTAAATACAAGTTAAAAACAATTTATAATAAGTTAATTTTCATATCTTCTAAAGAAAGAAAATTTATAATTATTTAATTTTTAGTTAATTGTTCCTCTTGAAATGAAGTGAAGATAATGTAATTATATTGATTAAATTTGAACCAATGTGTGGTTTGAAATATAAAACTTATTTTCTGCTATATATTTAAAATGATTATCAAAAGAACTCATTATTTCATTTGTTTAATGCTAAAAAACAACTTATCTTTTTGAGATTATAATAATAATCAATGGAATTGTTTTAATAACTATTAATCTATTTCTAGTACTCTATTATGCATTTACATGTATTTCGAACACGTACCAATAAATAATAATTACACTTAAAGTTTTCCGCAAATTCACATTTGCTTGTTAGATGATGAAAAAAATGTGATTCAATAATTTCCCAAAACTATTCAATATTAATTCTAAATAACATACACAAAATCTTATTGTTTAAGCTTTTTTTGAAAATGTACCAAAGTTTGAATTTTGATGATGAATTTCTCTATACATAAATTGTAAATTATGGGAATCAAAGTAAGCAAATATTAAGTAAACATAAACAAAAAAGATATGATTCTTTTTCTACATTTGACAAAAAAATCCATCTTAATTATGGAAAACATCTTTCAGACGAAGCGTGAGTGACGTAACTAGTCATCTTTTTGCTCATTTTTTCTTCTTGTTTAAAAAAATAAAGGGAAAGAGGATAACACTTCAACAAAGCGAAATTGCAAATTTAGCTCAAACAAAACAGTAAAAAAAAAAGCAAGCACTCAACTTGGGTGGCGCACGACATACCTTTGTGGGGGTAAAATGGCACATATAGAGAAAAAAAATAAGATCCTCCAGAATTATCCAACCTCTCGAAGAAAAAGGCCTTGCATCCAATTTGCTGATTGCAAAATGGCAGACGACTACTCTAAGTATAAATTTCATAGATAAGAATGGCAACTCTGAACAGATCTCACTGTCTCAGTGCGATTCCAAAATGTCAACTGGTTTCATACGGCCCGAGAGACTTTCTGAGATAAACTTCATTTATTTAAGAATGAAGCCCTGTTTTTTTTCCCTTCAGTTTTCTCCTAAATCTTCTTTTTTTGTTTAACCAGTGGTGATTTCTCATCAAGTTTGAGTAAACTGATGACAATTTATCGTATTTTTCGGGACGATAATATCTATCGGCTTTAAATTTCTTGGATTATTATGATAATAGAGACACAATAAATAAGAATTCAACTAAATTATAAATGTCTCTAATTATATAAACAACAAGATGTAAACTGAAATGTATACTTCCTTTCGAAACAATCGATAAGCTTAAATATTCAAATTAAGTATCATTAATTTTATCACTGATCAAAATATTTCTATGATTTGATTTCGTTTATGATTTTTAGACATTTTATATTACATTTTATGAAATCAAATTGCATTTATTTAAAGCAGACGTATTACTAAAGGTATATGAAATTAAATATGCACAATTTAAAAGCTCAAAAGAAACAAAATATATAAGTGAAAAAAAACAAAGGAAAAAAAACGTGTTTTTAAAAATTATAAATTAAAATATTTATAATTTCTTGTCTCAATTCATTTTCATATATTAGATAAAAAATTATTTTTTATAATCAGTTTTGATAAGAGAAATAAATGTGCGTATTTTGTAACAAAAAAAAAATCTAGTATATATATTGAAAAGAGTTGAAAAGCGAACATCAAAATAGTAATCAAAAGTGAGATGTAAATATTAATTTCAAAAGAAACTACATTTTAACATAGCTTATTAAAAATTCTCTGGATGATTAAACGACGCATTGACTGCTTTCTTAGTTATGGAATATTTGTAGAAAATCAAAATAATTTACTTATATTATTGCATTAATTTGTGTTCAGCAAGTATTAATTAAAAGTAAAATACAGTAAAATTCTTTGAAGCATTATTGAAACATATTACTTTTACGGAAAAAAAAATTGATGGAAAATATATGTTAATTGGAGGTAACTCAATAATAATAAGCTTACTATATGCTAAATAACTGATTTAATTTAAACATCTGTATATATATATATATATATATATATATATATATATATATATATATATATATATATATACAAACTAATGAAATCAGCCAAATAAGTAAAATAAACTACATAGGGAATATTTGGTAAACTAGTGAAAATTTTACAAGAAATTCGTTTTTGAAATTGTTGCTGAAAACAAATAAGAAAAGTGAAAGGGAAAAAATATATAAAACTTTACGTTACAGAAATCTTTAAAAAATATATATATATATATCTTAAAAAGTGAAATCACAACTACACGTTATTTAAAATCACCGATTATAAGGCAAATTATTTTATTCATTCACACAATAATTTGTTATAAGCAATATATTTTAACTTCGAAAGTCTAGAATTTTATAATATAATTTAAATGTCAAAAAGATCGTAAAAATGAAAAAATTTGAAATAATTGTAAATATTTCCTTTATTTAATAAGTTGAAGCAGTAAAAGAATTATAAGCTTTAAAATTTACTAAATGTTTGAAAGATCTTTTTCAAATAAATAGAAAATAATTTTTAAAGGAATAATTAATTTTTATAGTTTATTATTGCAAAATAATCAAAATTTCAATTTTTTTGAATTTCATTAAATTTTTTAAAATAAATAACATGTTATGAGCATACAACATGTTACTTTTATCCAATTCACTAGAAATAATTTATTTATAATCTGTTTTCATTATTATTTTTTATATTTACTAAAATTATTAATCTATTAACATTGAATATGACTCAAAATAATTAGTCATTTTAATATTATCTTTTATTATTTATAATGTATTAAATTAAAAATTATTTAACATATATAAATACAATTTTAAATCTTTTCTTAATAATAAACAAAGATAGAAGATCTCGAAATTATGAGGTATCTAATCATTAAAAGTTCTTTAACACAATAAATGTTATGGCTGAAGTTATTGAGAATAAAGCTAATTTTTTATACATTATTTCTCATTTTTATTAATGAGTAGTAAAACTGAAAATTGAGCACTTCAAATTTCATTTATTAGCAATTTTTAATATTAAATTCTGCAAACCATAACAGAATTGTAATTTTTTCTTATTACTTAACATAAATATTACGTAAAAACATGCTAACAGTTTGAGGTAAAACAACAATATAAATTTAAAAATTCAAATATATTGATACCTAATTTTCAAGCTTTCCTTTCCAACAGAACTATGAAGAAATTATTTTAAATTTGAAAAAGCAAATGCGACAAAGCGACACTTAAGAATACTAATAGTTTTAGACTATGTCAACTGTCTCTTCATTCTAGATAGTTTGGTCCTCAAATACGATTTTATTCAGGACCAATGATTTAAGAGAAGTTTTCTAAGCTCCACCTACTTTTCCTGAAACTCTTTACTTTCTTTACTTAAAAATTACAGTTTCTATCAAATTGATTTGCCCAAGTTAAATAGGCATGATAAAACTATAGGTTCTATAATTAAAGTAGATATTGATTTACTATTATTAAAAGTTTCATTGTGACGATCTGCATGTTTCTTTTTAACATAATAAACTCCATTGTACTCAGTTTCTAATAAAATAATATTAATTAATGGATCTATTTAAACCATTTAACTCATAACAATCAGTAAGTTATGTATATTATACACGAAAAAAGTGCATTTTTTTCTAGGAATCAACAATTTTTCTTATAGATTAAGATAAAGGCTAAACAATGTTCTTCAGGTAAAGGTAATTTTTAGCAAGTGGTATAAAATATACATTCGTTCATACATACGAAATTACCAAAAATGTGCTTTCACATTTAGCTAGTAACGCATATACTAAGCTGTCACAATTTTTCCTAAAATACCAACAGAAAATGAAAATATGCTTTTTAGTCGAAACCACTTATACGCACAAAAAGTATGATAGATGACTTATAAACAATGGGCTAAACAAATTATGGAATAAAAACTAAAATGGTTGAGCATGAAAGTATCTGACGACAACAATTGCTGGTAAGAATGATGTAAATTTTTCATTGTAGTGATAGGATTTTAAATGGCATACTATTTGTTACTTTCGGATGTTAGTCATCCTCAAATATGTAAGAATAAAAACTTTCAAGAGTATTATAATTCCCGTGCCACTTGAATAAAAGCTTATTTTGAAACCCCATTAAAAACATTTTTTTATTCCTTAGATTGTTATTTTTTTCTATTACGCAGCCTTTGAAATCAGGGTATTTAGATATACCTTTCTAAATAATTTCTCTCGTCAATGGTATAATTATGTCGCCATAATTTGAGGTGAAAAAATTAAAAATATTTTAGATAACAGTACAACATATCTTGTGTTATTTATCAAATGTAAGATATCAGCACATTTAATAATAAGTTATTAATGACTTTAGCAAAAACTTCTGTATTAAACAAACACTTTTCAAGCGTTCTTATCTCAAAGATGACCATTGCACGACAAACAAATAGATCCAACCATTATTATTTCGCTTAACTAATCATATATACATAATCATCTTTCAACATGATTATGTGTAAGAAGAAGCACTTCTGAAAGACAATTATAAAGAAAAAGGTTAATAATTATTCATTTAATAAATTTTTATACTTTTAGCTGGCTTATTTTCAAAGGGAATAAATTTTCATCTAAAACAATGTATACAGATTTATTTTAAATTAGATTTTAGAAAAGAATGAGGTTATATTGATGTAAAGCACTGAAAAATTTCTTAAATTCATTTTCCTTTTAAAGTGATAAAAAAAAATTTTTGAATTTATTTCAAATTTAATAAGTTTTCATATCAGTCAGTTTCCAGGGCTAAAAAATATTTTCATGAGAATAGAAATAGAATTTATAAAATAACATTATAATAAATATAAGATATTTAGTTTTAGATGTTAAGTGAATGTGGTACAAGTATTTTACAAATCAATACATTTACCTCAAATACTTAATTTTTCATATATTTTAATGTAATTAATTTTATTGTATTTAAGAAATGATAATTTTTTTAATTTATACATCAAAATGACTATATATTCCCATTATTATAACAATAAGTAAAAATCACTTCTTATTTGATATGTGAAACTTCCTTTAAACTTAGTAACGGAAAAACACAATCAATATATCTGTACTTTTCATATGCGCTTTAAATAAAAATAAAATATTAGCTAAAAGTAAAGTAAATTTGCAGAAAACTTAGAGTCTCATTTTAAAATTTTAAATGTAAGATTAGATTATTATATTATAATTGAGTTAAGTTTATATATATATATATATATATATATATATATATATATCGATAGATAGATAGATAGATAGATAAAAATCGATTACAATTTCACAATAAAACAGTGGCATTCTCTTTAGTTAGTCTTAATATGAAAGCATGATGTCACTAATTTGATGTATAATAATTTTATGTTTCAGCAACTATTTGTTCAAATTTAATTCACATAATTCACATAATAATAAAGGAATTATAAAATTATTCATATGACATAAAAATATGAGCCATTAATTTTTCGTGTAGCATAGCCATTGTATTAAAATGGAAATTATAAGATTAAATGCTTTATTTTGTTTCGAAATGTGATTTTTTATTTTATAATCTATTATAGTTAATTTATTTTTTAACAAATCCCAGAATTGCTATTCAATTGCAACTCTGAAATTCGTTTTATTTTCTAATAACAAAACAAGGTTGCTCTTGAACAATGAGATAAAACAACAATTTTGCTTACAAAAGCAGTTATTTTAGGAGAATCGTAATATATATGGATTAAACTAGTAATTACAAATTTATTACAACATTATTTAATAAGCATTTTTGTGACATAAAATATTTTAAAGATAATATTATAATCAAAAATTATTGTAATCATATAAATTAACTTTTCAGTATTAAATATCTATAATATAAATATGTAATCACACATGTTTACATTTTTTCATTAAAATAAATTAACTTATTTTCCACAGACTTTATCTTCTAAATAACGTTGTAAGAAAGCAAACAATATCTATAGCATAAATCCAATTAAAAGAATTTCAAATAAAACATTTCTTTTCAAATGCAATTTTTTCTTTGATATCGTGAATAAATAATTGATAATTAAGCAAATCATAATAAAAATTAGAAAATATATGCATATTAAGACATTTTTAATCAGATACAATTTTTATATAAGTTGATTAAAATTAATATGTGATACCTAATTAATTAATTAAATCTTTTCATTTAAATTAACATAAAATTTTCAAAAACTTGCAATATATATATTTTAAATTATATTTTTCTGTTTCTCGATTTTGAACTGAAAATTTTATATATATGTATACACATACTCAAATTTATATAAATATCAATTTCCATGCATATCGATATAAATATCGTTTAGATTTTTTATATATATATAAATTATGAGAGATGTCATACTTAAGTTTTAAACATAACAATCCTTTTACATTTAGTGCAACTTGAGTCTAGAGAATTAATTAATTAACCCATTTTTAATTATCAATTATATCAAAATAATGTACATGAAATTAATTTCCTAATTGGTTAAAAATATTTTGAATCCTGAAGAAAGCAACTCATCTTGACCTCATTCTTTATGAAGATTTTTTAATTAAAGCAATTTTGCATGGTTAAAAAAAGAAGTTTCGTGAGTAAGTTTTTATGAATTTTTCAATATTAAAACCATGCAAGAAAAATCGTTTCTGCGCTATAGAATAACAGATAAATTAATTTGTTTACAGATTTCAGTCTCAAAACAACAAGTATAATCAGTGTTTTATTTTTGTAAATTTCAGCAACTCCTTATTTTTGTACTTGGAAGCACTCGTGGCGCCATCTATCATGACGAAATACCAAAACTTGGCGCTTTTTCTGACTGATTTTAAATCCTCTATATAAAGTCTTTTGTTATTTTGTGCTTCAAAAACAGTACATGTTAAAATAAAATAAAAAATAACTAAATAATAATAAAAGTTTATTTATTTTGTTTTTATTTTAGTTACTTTTCAGTAGATTTGATGAAACGGAAGTATTCCTATATTTTGATAAACGAAATAATATTAGGAATAATATCATAAAGTCAACGATACTTTAAAAGGAAACAAGTTTTAGAGTTTATAATCAAACTAAATTAATTAATTTATTTAGAATTATTATAATAGAATTAATCAGAAGATAAGAATCTGTGCACCAATTCTTTTCGAATGTCAAAAGAAATCACGGCAGAAATTATATACAATGATAATTAGGAAATGCATCAGATGTAATATAAAAACACGATAATGCTATTAGACATTAAATATACCAAAATTATTTTTCAAAATTAATATAATTTAATGAAATGATAAAATTATGTTGGTATTCAAAAATTTTTATAAGTTATTTTTATCATAATTATTTGTTTAATTTTGTTGTAAAAAGTATAATTTTTATACCTGAAATATTATATTTTTCACTTAATAATACAAAATGTATCTATACATATTATATATATTTCATGTATGGCATAATATTCGATGAAATAATAAATGAAAATTAGAAAGCTAAGTATAAGAAATGCACTAGAAAATAAATATGTCTGAGGCAAAAAATTTTGATTAAATAAATTTTATATATATAATTTATTATTAAGTATAAAAATATCTTTTTTTACATACTGAAGTATTTATTTGATTTATACATGATGTTAAAATCTTAAAAATAGCTTCCTTTAAAGTTATTAAAAATAAATAATTCTTAATTGGAATTAAAATAAATTTTGAATTTAATTTTTAATTTTATTTAGATTTAAAAATGTGACATGAAAACTCACAAGAACGGAAATTAAGATAATAGAAACTAATACTGTTTGAAGAAAGATAACTATTTTGCGATCACTTCTAAAATAAATGTGCTGTAAAAAATTAATTACATGTGTCATATATCAGTAATCTGTTTTTAAATATGAGTAGAAATAAATCTTTTTTCAATTTTAGAAGTACTCAAGAAATAACTTTTCTTAAACGACAAAGAAAAAAATTATTTTGTACAATATTTCAACCGTATTATTCAAAACTATAAAGTATCTTCACATGTAATACGCATTATTCAATACAATTAATCAATACGAAAGATAAATATCATAACATATCGTATAGTAACTATGAAGAATAACTGTTAAAGAGTATTTAGATCAAGATTAATTTTCCCTAAAACTGGTTAATATTAAAAAAATTCTAACTCAGACTAGAATCCAATAATTTTTATCTGTATAACTCTTTATAAAAATTACTTTGAATAGGTAAACATATCATCAGTTTCCAAAAAACTGAATGTTTAAATACACAAATTATCTTATATAATGCATTGTTCAGGTGAGTTTCCTTACTTAACATTACTAAAAATATATTGAAACTTCTTCAGACACATTTGATATTGTACAACAATATATTCAAGCTATGCTGAATATTTGTTATTCTATGAGATATTTCAAATGATTCCATGATTTGAAAATTTATATCAATTGATATAAAAGAAAGCAATGCAAATGTATTAAAAGTTAGTATATTTAACATAATATTTTTGCTGAATCAGATATAATGTAAAAAGAAAATTGTATAAAGAAAGTAATTAAAGATGAATTGTAATGGAAAATCAGTTTTATTAAATAGTAATTTCAGTATCGAAATATTACTATTGATTAAAGTGAATTTAAGTGAAAATTTATACTCTCATATTCTTAGTAAATGAAAAATTAAGTTTATGTGAACCGTTTCGAAGGCAGGTTTGATTCATAATTATCTGAAATAAATTAAGTATATATATTTTTAAACATGATTTTTTTCTCTCTCTCTCTCTCAATATTCAAATTTTTTTTTTTTTTTTTTTTTTTTTTTTTTGAAGAAGAATGCTGTTATGAAAAATAATTCTTGTAACAGTTGAGAGAACCAAGAAGTCAAGTTGCTTATTCTTGTTCTTATATAAGTCTCTTATGAGATGCATAAGAATATAAAAAAAAGACATCAAAAATCTTTTTGTAAATAGGAACTATTATTTTTTTCTATTTAAATATGTATTTTTAATGGTCATGTGTGTAATCATCAATTTATTTACAGGTGTTCTTAAAGCAACGTAAGAATTACGAGCTATGCGTTTTTATGAAATGTCCTGGGTATAATCATTGTTTATATATATATAACAACATATTTCAAAATAAAATCGATATTCATTAAATTACTGAGATTATGAATTGTATATCGTTCACACATTAAGAATGAACTGTAAAAGCCAGAAATCAATTAAAAATATAGTTGATTTTTCAGTCTTATTTTGCTTTAGAACAAAAGCTTTGCATTGCTTAATTATCCGAATAATGCCAAAATTTACTTTTTTAAGACTCTAAGACGATAGAAATGGTAGTACCTATTTAACATCTTTTTAAAACTTCAGATAAAAAATTTATTAGGAAGATTGATCAATAAATGGGGCTCGAAATTATTATTTCATTACTTTTCTTACAAATCTGTCATTGAATACAAGTTTACCATTATTATTCAAAGATTTAAATCTATAAGATGGTTTCTTCATAATAATTTTAACTTGAATAAATTCCTACTTGAAATTTCTGATTTCGAGTTCTGATTCTCTGGAAACTATGATAGATATTTATGTGAATAACCATCCTTATGAAGCCTGTTCATAGCTAAAAGGTTAAACTCTTTTAAACCAAAGATTTGGTATTTTTATCGCTAAAACATTAATTGCAGCATTCTTAATCAAATCTTAGATTTAATTAAAGCTTGAAGAGACTAGACTTTAAAAATATTCTTTTTCAAATTTAGTACAAGAGGAAGAGGTTCAAAAGTGGTTTACTAGCCACTGGTTCAACAGGTTGTGGGTTCGATTTCAGTATCAGGCATTCGAAGTTTGCCTTTAATCTCTCTCTGATTAACCTTTAAATGAGCTCATAGCAATATGAGCTCATTGTCGTCAATGTCAAATAAACCAACGAGGAGAAAATATCATATGCAAATATAGCCTGATTTTTAAAAATTAAAATTATACAATGAAAAATAATTTTTAAAAAATGTTGCCAGTATTTAAAAGGGTGTTATTAAAAAGGTATATTTTTTAAACCAATTTTACATATATTTTCTATGCTTATGATATGTATTAATACCCAATATATATTTTTAATAATCATCTATACAAGATGTGATATAGCGCTAATTCTCATTAATTCTAAATTTTTAAATAATATTTAAAAATTTCCAGTATATTTAAAAACAAAACATCATCAAAGCAAACATCAAAAGTAAAAAATTACTTATTATTTTTAGTATGACTTATTCTTCATATTGTAATCTTCTAATTTGACAATGTCTATGTACCTTGAAATTTTAATTTCATTGAACAGATTATATAGAACCATATTAAAACATTTTTGAGCTTACAGCTTTTCAGAGTATTCGCTGACGAAATCGTTAAAATTAAGATCTAAGATTTTAAACCATTTAAATTCACGATTTTTCAAACTTTAATCTATTATCTAATTCAATAATTGATGATAGATTTGATGCGCATGACTTTATCAAAATTACATGGAAGTTTTATAACTATAAAACTAAATTTTGATTTAAAAATTTCTAAATGAAAAATGTAAGAATAAATTTTGATTTAACGTCTGGAATTGCTTTAACACTATTGCTTATTAAAATTAAAATTATTAATTTAATTTTAATTAAAATTAAATACACTTATTAAAAATAAAATAGGTAATTAATTCCTTTTTATAATATAATGATATTTTTTATATAATAATAAATTTAATAGTAATTTTTCTAGTTAATATTGAATAAATGCACTGAATAATTTTAATGAAATTAATGTAAAATAGTTTCTATTTTAACGATTTGATAAACATATTTTTATATGAAAAGAAAATAGAAAATACTAGATTAAGTTTTTTTGCCTTCAAATTCATTAACGCTTAAAAATTAATTTAATTCAATTAATGTATCATAACCCACTACGTTATTTCTATTATTTTAAAAATATTTTCAAACAACTACCAGTCTAAGCACACGCGGCAAAATCTGTTTGTAAGTACACATAAACAAAAAAATCTGTCTGAGAAAACTTAAATCTTCCGCAAAGCAGAACTTCATAAACTTGGAATCAATAGCCGCTTTCCACTCATACTATCCCATAGCGCGCCTGATACTATCATTACTTATTTTATTACTTTTAAGAATAAAAAAATCGTAATAATGAAAAGAAGAAGAGGAAGCTTCTTTTATGTCTTCTCCAAAAAGCTCTGGAAGAGCATTTAACTGAAAAGCCTGAACGGGAAATTATATTGCTGTCGCCATTTCCTATTGAGACAATTTTCAACAAGCCTATATAGGGCCACCGATATTGGGCCCATATTTACTTGCAATGGGAGCGGAAGACCAGGTGCCCCATTCCAATTGGATGATGATTTGTATGTGAAATATGTGTTGGCTATTATGAACCACACTTGGGAGGAAGGTGACAGAGGTGAAAAAAATATCATATCCTCTAGACTTGTGGCGTAAGATTGGCGGTGGATTCGTGTTAGATCGCCAAATTTTTATCATTTTTAGATGACTCTGTAAACGCGCGTTTTATCGCATCGTTGTATTCTCCGCCGTTGATCACTTCAAAAGTCGTATAATCGGACCGACGTGACGAATTTATTATTGCATTCTCGTGCAAGCACTTGTATGGACTGTTTAATGTCGTAGACGAATAGAGAAAAAATAAATTACTTTTTTATGCCGCAAAAACGACTCGAATGTCCGTTTAATGTAATATAATGCTGTCATAATGGAACAAGAACTTATAAACATTATTTGCTACTGTGTTATATGTATTTGGTTCATTTTCAAAATGATTGTAATGTAGAAACTCTGACTTTAAAATAGTCATTATGATGACATAAAAAATCCACAATAATAAAAATGATTTGTTTAGTTTATTATAATAGTTACAAATTTTAGCATCACTCTTTAATGCAACGCAAGTAAAAATAGAACTAATGTGATTTTTAACATTATTTGGTATTTGAATAATAATAAAATAAATTTTTATTGAACTAAATTGTTTACAGTATATTAAAGCAAAATTTTAAACTACTTTTATTTTTTAATAAAACTTTGTTTCAAAATTTTACTTTTTTTTTATAAGAGCCTTATCGTTAAAATTATTTAAAGCAATTTTGCTTAATGTAACAAAGTATATTTTAAAAGATTTTGCGCAATCTTTTGCAGTGCTTTTAAAATTTAAAATTTTTTAAACAATTATTTTAACTTATCCATGTTAAAGTTGTAATTACAATCACAGAGTACAGTTAAATAATAATTTTATTAACTTGTTCAGAATAAATAGACATTATAAAAATAATAATATATTCAAGAATTTTCTTTAATGTTTAAAATAATCACACAATTAAATGAATAAAATCTTTCTTTTTAAATTATAAATTACAATATTTCATCAATCGTTAATTAGGTTTTAATTACACGACTCTTCCCACTATATATTTTATTAAATCTTATATAGATCAATATAATCATTTAAAAAAAATTTTAATGATTTAGTTTATAAATAAAGATTATAGAATATCAAGTTAATATAACAGTTATTTAAAACAACTATGTAATATCCTAAAACAACTATGTAATCATTTATGTTATTGTTAATACAATTAATAATTATCTTGAATTGAAAGATAAGGCAGCTTTATATTAAAGCAATAAATATCTTTTTTATAATATTTTAATAGAAACTCTTTTAATATTTAAGTTTAACCCTAGTAATATTTCTTTTCCAATTTTAAAGCTAGTTCTTTTTTATTTATTTATTGGGACAGAACAGTTTTTTTAAAAGTTCCTGAAATAAAGCATTTGCTTCATAACAGGAATTATTTATATGCATGTCCATATTTGCGACAAGAAGTTCATGGTAGAAAGATATGCTACAACTCCACACCCAGTGTTTAACATCAAAATTAAAACTTACGTGTTTATTTTCAAAACAATATATATATTTTCTTTTTAAACTTTAATATATGAACATTTTTAAAAACTGTATTAAGCATATTATAATTTCAATTTTAATGAATTATGATTAAATTATTACTCTGGTCCTTGAATTCTCTTAAACTTAAAATTTTTTTTTGTCTCATTTCAAAGCAACTCGGTTTTTTTTTTTTTTTTTTTAATATCTTTATTATCAAAAAATTTTGATTTTTTTAAAATCAGTTTGATCTTTCATGCTAATGAAACCATGTCATGATTCTCTTAATAAATTCATTCTACACTTTAGCAAATTTTGTCATTATATTGGTTGAAATCAAATTTTCTTACATAACAGATAGAATATAAATAATTTAAACATGGTAACGAAGAGTTAATAGCGGTGCTTACAATAATGTTGCATAATACCCTTCTTAGGTAATAATTACGCATTAGATTTTTTATGGTATAATTCTGTAAAGACAAAGTAAGAGATCAACTTAATAGTGAAGGAAGTATAAAAAATTTCAATTTAGTTTTCATTGCTATGTAACTCAATTCGCATGATTCTGCTAGGTACAAAATCTTTAAGCTATAACTTTAAGCAGTGTACCCCATATTATAATTTTAGTTGAGTCACTGTTTATCAAAAGTAAACTTTTCATGTACTTTTCGAATTATTCATGTTTTTAATCCCTATCAACAAATTTTATTCCTCATTTACATATTTTTAAATGCTGTTAAATTAAATGTAAATTTAAATTTTAAGAAAAATATAAAAAATTTCTGGAAAATATTAAATATACTTTAAACAATTTTAGCATAAAAAAACGAGTATTACATTTATCTTTGGAGTAAGAATATGTATTTGATTGATTAAAATTGATAAAAGAATATGTCCCAGACATACCTATTTAAAAATTCCACTTATAACACACATGTTTCATTTTATAATGATTGTAAAACACATTATTTACGATATATATGTGCTTTTTGTGCAGCTGATTAACTTACAGGAAGCATATAATTAAAAAAATTTTTTTTGGTCATATCTTTTAAAAAAATAATTTAATATCTTTTAACATACAAATGGATCAAAATTTAATTTAACACAATAATTTTAAATTTTTTACTTCATTAAATATATTTTTTTATCTTGCATTATTTGTGTTTTATTCCAGCCTTTCATCCATTGAGTGGGTTGATAAAACTGAGTACCAAGTTTAACACAGGAGTTTCGAGTTAAATTGACCACCTAACCGAGACGTACACTTCGCACCCCAGGTTCCTCGGCTACAAAAATAGATTCAGGCACTGAAAGACTTAGCCCCATGGGTCTGTCCTGCTACTGAGTTTAGTTTATTTGCTTTATTCCTAATATGAAAAAAAAATTGCTTAAAAGAAAAAGCGATCACTCGTAGAGAAATAATCATAAAAAATGCATGATTGTTGGCCCTTTTTTAGTCATCCCTCAATATTTATATAAATATGTAAAATGGAAAATATTTTTCGAATATAAAAAAAGAGCACAAAAAAGCTTAATTTACTGAACATATTTAGTTTGAACAGGATTATACAAATAAAAAATGCACTCATAAATAATTGAAATTACAAAATTTACAAATTTTGCAATCCAACTGTTATTAAGATTAGATATTATATACATTTTTTTTACCAAATGGTGAAATGTAATATCTTATTTTTCAAAAAGATTTTTTTTGAAAAATTCATATATTATAAATAATTTTTTTCATAATCTAAATCTGTAAATTTTTCTACAAGTGAATATCCCAAAAAGAGACGACAACTCAAAACAAATACTACAATTTAAATATAATGAAAAACTTAATCCCAAATTGATAGGCTTCAAATAATGGAAATAAAAATTATTAATAATTATATTTAACAAGTAATAATTTTAAAGTAAGCAAATTGAAGAGTTATAAAAACTAATGGTTATAATATTTATTAAATGATAAAGTAATGATGTAGCACCTCATTTAAAAACATCATAACTTATGTATCCCAATATTCATAAGATTCAACGCAGTAAAACCCTTACTGACAGACTTCATTTTTATTATATTCTTAAAAACATTTACGTGTTTATTAAATAAATAAATTTACGATTACAAATATTTCAATACAAATGTTTAGAATAAAAGATTAGTGTCTGTTTTCTGAATTATTCTTAACGTGAATTAAAAGGATCAATAAATTATATCAATAATGCATAAAAATTCAAAATTAACAGGTGAAAAATTTAAATTATTGCCATTCAAATATAAAAAAAAACTTTTAATCGACATATTATTATCATTACTTGACTGTCTTCCATTCCCAAGAATTATGAAACAGTAAATGTCACTATTAGATAATATTTAACTGCGCTTTTCTAAATTTTCGGAAGCAAATTGCCAATCTCGATAACTCGCCAAATCTAGTTATAGGCAAGACAGGTTGATTTATGAATGCGGTAGCGAAAGCCTTATGTCCTGTCCAATAAGCTATAACTTGACAACAATGAGCTAGCTACCCTTCTTACCTTTTCAGGACAACACTGCACTAGAAAAACCCCCTTGCTTTGCTGAAGGCACTAGTTTTTTTCTCTCTCTCTCTCTTCAACCTTACGAGGAATCCACGGGCCATTGTAAAAAGGTTCTGTCTAGATCTCGACCTGCTATGTAAACTGCTTTTATTTTGATACCCGTGAGAAAGGAAATTCATTCGAAAAAACCTCCCTTCTACTTTTTTAAGAGACGCCTTCGTTTTTTACCATATTTCAAAATTTAGTTTTTTTCATCCCAACTGTTCAGTTAAGAAATAAATCCTTGCCAACAGCTATGGTGTGAAATTGCAAGGTTCCTTCTAAAGAACGAAGCAGAAACTTAACTGTAGCGAGTTCCATTTCCCATAGACTTTTTTAATCCTTCCAAATTTTAATCCCTAAAATGAATCATCTGAGCATAAATCCTTTGCTTGCTTTTCAGATTAGTTTCTATGAGGAAGAGAAAGTCCTATTTAGAAATGAATCCTTTAAGAGTGAAAATAGATAAAACTATTCAGAATTCTTCAAAGAGCATAACTCAGATTAACAACTTATGCTATATTGAAAGTCACAGTGCTATCCGTTATACTCCAAAATAAAATTAATAAAACATTTATATTTATTATTTTTCTTGCACTAAGCAAAGTGAGCAACAAATAATTAAGCAAAGTTATAATTTCATCAAACAATTTCTCCCATTCTCGTTTGAATATATGACATTAAATTAACAATAATTTCAGATTCAAGCATTCTATCTTTAACTTATGAATACATATTTGAAGAGCATACTGACACATATGAATAGTATAAAAATATTTTATACAAAAAAACTTCGAATCTGTAAACTTTAACTGTACTTTTGTAGCTTTCAATTTATACTATATAAATTTAAATCGACCATCTCTTCAATTATTATTGCATAACGCTTTCGTTATGCAATAATTTAATTTACTTTAAAAATTTATGAATTTTTAATTATTTAACTAAATTTATAATAAATAATTTTATTATTTATCCAAAATTTATTTAGTTTTTCTATTTCCAGCAATTACTTAAAAACTTTACATTAACAAAATGACAATGAAATTCTATAACATCGAAATATCCCTTAACTTCTTATGTAATAAAACAATTAAAAAGCATTTAATGCATTTTTTCCATTTATGAATTTAGCAGTATTTGAAGTAATTAAATGATTGATACAATATAAATCACAATATATAAATAATGAAACAGAAAATTTTTTAATTATGATTTAAGAAGCTTCATTTTTGTGTATACAAGTTATTACATCTTAAAATCAATATTCCTAATATTTCTGAGGTAAAATTTATAAATAATTCCACTAATAATATACAGGGAAAAACATTAATACTGTCTCATTTTTAATTACATATTAAATTTTTAACAATTAAATTAAAGTCACTTTTTAACTTTAAGTTTTTGGAGTTTTTCATTTATGAAAAATTTCTTATCTGAAATATATTATACATGTGTAATTTCACTTTATCCCTCATTAAATTAAATATCATATTAGAAGACAAATCTACTATTTCAAAATGTATGAAAAAAGAATTCTTCCAAAAATAATAGTGGTTGAAAACCTAAACTTTCTAACAGGTAATTTGTTTTACAATTAGACATAGAAAAGGATTTTTGAAGGAAAAACATTTACAGAGAAATTATATGAAAAGGTCTTTCAGTAAAAATATAAATGACCTGAATTATAATATGATATTAAACTCACATGTAATGAAAATTCCAAATTATGGTATAAAATGTGAACAAAGAATAATGAGTAGTTCAAAAGTGTTTTCAATATTTTTTTTTTTTTTACTTTAATGGTTCAAATTAATTTCAACATTATTTGCAGGATTTAGCAAAAATCATCAATACTTTTCGAAATACTTTAAAAGTGAAGGTTTGTTGATGGTTTGGGGTGGTTTCAGATCATATTAATTTGGTATTCATTTCAATTGAAGAAGCAATGTTTCAACAAGATAATGCCTAATAATACACTGTTTAAACAAGATAATGCCTAATAATACAATGTTTAAACAAGATAATGCCTCAAATAAACCGTAGTTTCGGAAGGACAATAGAAAAGTTGTAAATTCGATGCAGAACTTCTAAATTAAGTAACGCTGAAAAGGTATGGAGTGCTTTGATATGCAGTATTTACACATAATTAACGAGTAATATTACGCAGTTAACCAAAACATAATTGAAAATGATCAGCAGTAAGAATTTTCAAGTTAAATGAAATATCAAATATACAAGCTCTAAAAACGAAGTTACCATTAATATCAATTAGTCCGTATTTTGCAAGAAATTTATTTGGGTAAAAATTTTACATTTCATATGAAAAATTTAAAAAATTCATTTTTTAATCAAGCTATATTTTTATTTCCATATGAATAATGTATGCTATTTTTATTATTTCTTTCTATTCTTCTTATTATTTCTTTTACATAGTTAACTACGAATATTTTTCACTCTAATATTTTTTGTTATATACACATTATATATTGTAATATTTCACGAATTTTTACTCTCCTCAGTATGATTATTTTACTCAGTAAGAGAGAGTACATTTAATTCAACCTATTTATAGTAGTTTTTGTTTCGTAAAGATATTAGTCAAACCCAACAGAAATAAATTCAAGTAAGTCATTTTAATGCTTGTATATTGAAATTTTGAAGCATTTAAAAAAAATTACCTGTATATAAATTATTTTAAATCTTTTACTTATAACTTTATTTTTTACAGAAAAGAGCATATTTAAACTACACTGCTGGCCACTATAAATGCAACACTCTGAAGTACGCATGCAAATTATTAGAATTTATGCGTAGACACACATCACTCGCGCCTGTGGTGCCACGTCAAAGTTCTATTTAAGGCTTAGAGATTTCGACACTTTCAAGTTCAGCAATTGTGTGTGTGTGTGTGTTTTTTCTCCCCAAAATAAAAAAAAAACGATCAAGTATGCCTCGTAGAAAACAGAAATCATTTTTTGATCAAGTATCTAAGTTCGACAGAGGTTTTGCCTACCGAGATTGTGTATGATCTTTCAAGGAAATCAGTAGTCGTGTTGGATGAAACCAAACAACTGTAGTGAGAATATGTGAATAGTATGTGCGATAATGTCAATATGTGAACCAAACAACTCTAATGCTCCTGCATACGACGTTTTACGACGTTACGTATGCAGGAGGGTACAACGGACGACGTGTTCGATCACATCCACTTCAGAGCATCACTTCATCTGATGATAGGCAAATTGTGTGCATGGTAGCGACGGATCGTTGAGCCATATCACGATCCATAGTACAGAACGTCCATTGCTTCGTCTATCCTTGACGCAGAAACACAGACATCTCCGCCACCAATGATGCGATGAAAGAAAATGTGGATGACAGAATGGAATGAAATTCTCTTTACTGACGAGTCACCCCTCTTGTCTGCAACACCACGATGGTCGCATTCGAGTCTGGAGATATAATAGAGAAGGATGCTGAACAGCTGCGTTATGCACCCCCACACTGGTCCAACTGCATATTATGGTATAGAAAGGTATTGGATATCACTTTCGCACTCTTCTAGTACGCATTGCTGGTACTTTAAACAGCCAGAGCTACATCTCCGAGGTGTTGAAGCCAGTTGTCCTTCCTTACCTTCAGGGCTTGCCTACAATCATATTTCAACTGCATAAGGCGCAACTACACGTGGCACGCATTGTATAAGGGTTCTTCATCAATCACCAGATTGAATAGCTTCCCTGGCCTGCTCGCTCTTCGGATCTTTCACCGATAGAAAACATGTGATTCATGGTTGCTGAACGATTGATCCAGATTATATACTCAGTTGCCACCCCAGATCAACTTTGACAACCTATAAAAGCTTCTGGGTCTGCTGTACCCCAAGAACACATCCAAAGTATCTTTGAATCAATGCCGAGGCGTGTGGCAGCGGTGATCTCAAACAATGGTGGTTATTCTGACTACTGATTTTGGCAGGAACCACACTTCACAGAAGTCTATAAATTTAATCATTTGATACTTGGCCATCATGTTATATACAAAATAAATTTTGTTGTGATATCTCTGGTCTTTCTTAGTGTCGCAATTTGGGTAGCAAGTAGTGTACATTTGAAAATATAAATTCGAAGCTGTAAGTTAAAAGATTTTTAATATGTTCCATATTATTTCACAATGTTTAACAAAACAATTAAAACGGAGAATGTAATTCTAACAGCAGATTGGGGGGGGGGGAATATAAACGGGAAAAATAATATGATCGTTATATGTTATTCAAAAAGTGTCACATTTAACATATTTTAAGCATTTTTTAATTTAAATTAACTTAAATAGTAAATGCTTAGCAATAAAGATATGCAGTATTTTCATAGAGAAATTTCAGTCAACATAATTATATTTATTTTCCATTAATAACTCTACTTAAGATAAAAAATATGAAATAATGTTAAACTTCCATAGTAATTTAAGCCTTACTTTATATTATAGAAAAGTGTATTCTTCGAATTAATTATTACTGTTATAAACTGAAATATTAGGAGAGACATTTAAATATTTTGCTTTCACAGAATTATTATAGAAAAGATCATAATACAATGAAAGAAACTGATATTATAGAAAGGGTATTTGTTATAATTAAATATGACAAAGTAAATTGATTTACACAACTAAAGAGCGTCAAATCAAATTTCTCTTCTAAATTTATTGCTTTAATAATTTTTTATACTATTTTAACTACGAGTTTTGCAATACTTAAAAGCAAATAATTCACATACAAAGCCTAAAAAAATGGCATCTTTAAATTTTAAGCAATGAACTAATTTTTCTACTAAATGTAGAAAAATTAGTTCAGGAAACAAAAAAAATTTATATGCTCCTTTTTTTCTTCTAAAAACGTTTAGAGAATCGATAGAGAAATCCACAGTCACATCTTATATTCCCCTCGCCCCATTCTGCAACTCCAAAGCGTTACCATGACGACGAAGAGAATTAATGGCTGAACTGTGATTAAGGAAGTTGCTTCAAAGTTTCCCGAGAGGGAACTTAATTAAAGCGATCCCCCGGAATAAAGAGAATAGGTTAGGGGGGAGAGCCCGCATCTATTCCGGAGCTCTAACCCTTTTTCTTCTCGTTACGTAGTTCGGGCCCCCTTGACACCCCCTCTCTTGGAGATTAGATCCTTTTCTCTCTGTATCTGTGTCTTGTAAGGTCTCACAGCTGCTCACCGTCCCCTGTAATTGCATATGGATTTCTTTATCTTCTCCCCACCCCTTTTCCTTTCCGAGCCCTGGGAATTATGATTGAGAGAAAAGAGCACCACAGTGCCCCACCCGTTGATTGCTGCCCTCTATTATTAATAAGAGGAGTAGAAGAACTGAAGTCATGTTTGTCTTTCATTGAGTCGATTATGAAAGTATCATTCTGCTGTGTTGCTTTGGGATTCGAACTGATAGTTCTTTGCTAAAGTACTCCTAAGCAATGTTGGAAGAATATAATCCTATGAATTCAAAATTATTTTTCGAATAGTTTTCCCTAATAAATTTAAGCCATTGGATAAGTTTCAGCAAGAACAAATCACTATTTATAAAATAATTAACAGATATAATTTTCTCAGTATAAAATGGTATAATGACAGATTTTGAAATACATATTTAATCTTTTGAAATTACTCAAAAATAAAACTTATAACAAGCAAATTATATAAAAATATATATTAATTGGTTTAAAAGAATATTTTCAGTCTATTGTAACCGCTCAATTTATAATTCAACAGCATTATATACATATTATATACTTGCATTATATTGTCATCCAATATTTTCAATAAAAGAATAAGACACAGAACGAAAAATCTAATGAATTATGGATGTAAGGCTCTACTTAGGAAAACCAAGTCCAATATTTAGCAATTTCAAAGGTTCCAATTTCGAGCATTAAATAAAAATGCTACCTTTTAAATTAAGTAGAAAAAAGTGCTTTATGTTCAGTAGACCACAATTATCTTTTGGCCTGGAATGCATTTTTTCACATCTTATTTAAAAAAAAAATTAAGCATCTAAATATGACACCAAATCATGATACCATGAAGAAAGTTTTAATATTATGACAAACAATTCGTTTTTTGTTTTAAAGAAAAACTGTAGATGGAACAGCCATACTTATTTTTCTAACTCTTTGATTACAAGAGGAAATGTATTCAATTTCTAGCTTTCAACTTTTTAACATTTAAATATTTGACCAAAAGCAGAACAATATTAAATATCAAAACTCGTTTTACACAATTTTATTTCATGAAATCAATAAATTATACTATTTTTCTATGTATAATAAGAATTACATAAAAAAAAAGACTTCTATTAATCTTCAGTGCAGCAATTCCTAAAAAATTTCAGAAATCATTCCTTGAATTAACGTAATTCTTTAAGTTAATGGAAGTATTTAAGATTTAAACTTGAAATCATGCATGCTATATTTTCTAACACATACACAATTTTGTAAAGTATTTTAAGCTTTACTGATGTGAGTTCCTTTCTGTTATTTGTTTGTTTCTTTTCAGTAATCGCAGGTGTAAAAAATATTTTTGCACGTAAATTTTTCAGCTGATAATATTTTCAAGTTTGATAAAAGTAGGACTGTTTTTAGAAGTTTTTTTCCCTCAGTTAATTAAAATAAAGTGAAATATGTGTCTAAATAGTAAGAGATCAATTTCATTTCAAATAATAGTATAATTCAAACTAAGTGATTTGTAAATTGATCAAAGCAGAATTTCTGGTGAATTATTTGGATGATTCGTTACGTTTTAGATACTTAGAGAAAGATTTTACTATAAAAAAAATTAATTTACAAATTTAAATTAATTAGTTTATAAAATAATAAAAAGGAAATTTTTCAAAAATACAACTGTAATTACGTTATTATAATTTTAAACTACTTGAAAGTTTAATAATGGTAATGGAGCAGGTTCAATTTCAAATTTTCCTTCGGTTTTCTCAATAGAAATTGTAAGAAATATTTAATTATTTAAAGAAATATATATATATTGAACATTTTAATGTATTATAATTAGAAATTATGAAACAAAAAAGTATTTATATTACTGTCATTCAAAACAGCGCTACATACAAGAGCATAAAAAATATCGAACAATTAAAAACATTAATTGTTTACTACATTAATTTTATGATCTCATATAAATTAATGCACTAAGAATTTTTTATTTTTTTTATATAAATAATGTAAATAATCTCATATAAAAATAATGCATAACTTGTAAAATATGTTGATTTATTTCATTATCAGAAATAAGTAATAAAATAATATTCGATTGATCCTCAAAATCAGCCCTTTTATGGAAATGCCTTTGAATTTGATAACTTAGAATATTTGATCATAATTACTGTTGCCATTAAAAATAACAATTGATGTGTCTTTTGAGAAACAATTCACAATCAATACCATTTAATTTTCAATGGTGATAGTATTGCTATACTACAAGTGCCAAATAATTGTTAATGTTTAATCATATAATGAGATCCATACAATATATATATATATATATATATATATATATATATATATATATATATATATATATATATATATATATATATATATATATATATATATATATATATATATATATAATTTACATTTATTTGAATGCCTCGAAATAAAATACTTTAAATTTTAGGACAAATAAAAATATATCAGATTTTCCTTTTATAGATGTGATCTGAACGAGCACTTGTAAGTATTGCCCTATGTTTATTAACTTAGATAATTTTGTTTGTTTAATACCTAAAAGAAATGAAGTCAAAACATACTAATTTTTCTGTAAACACAATTACATTATTTATCTAATTCTAAAAATATTTGGCTCTCAGTTATTTTCTAGAGAAAAGGAAAAAAGATTTCATTTTATTAGAATAAAAATTTGATGAAGAAGAACAAGAAAATTTTACGAGATGAAGAAGAACAAGAACGATATCACGAGACAAATCCTCTTATTTTTTCTTACAACAAAGGAATTTTTATTCAGTAATATAGAATTCTATAAAGATATATTTCTACTCATTATGTCTCAAATATTATTGATAATTACAATGAGACCATAACATTGTAATTTGAATATAAATCAGTAGAAAAAATTAAGATTTATCATTGCTTCAAAATTCCTATTTCAGAATTCGTTTCTCTCCTAATAATTAATGTATGTTAACTGTTCCACCAAAATTAAATCAATATAAACAGGACTGGTAATTGATTTATTTAGTTAGAATCAATAAACAGCAACTACTTAAGCAAGTTAAACTTGCCATTATTATATATTAAATAGATGGCAAATTTTTTTGCTTCTGAAAAGATATTTTTGCATATTCAATTTTATTTTTAATTTTTACTATCATGTAACTTATGTTTCAAGAAAGTTAAAAACGCAAAAACAATCTTCAAAAGTTATGTTCACTATACAATTTTTCTTTCGAAAACTATTGGGATTACATGCATCTTATACAATTATATCGAGAACTGTTTGTTCCGAAAACGCACCAGCTGCATACAACAGCCCTACACCAACCATAAATCTCTCTCCTCATGTTCCCATTTTCCTACTGGGAAGGGGAGAAGACAGTCCCTCTAGTCCTCCCCCTCTCACCATGTTACTAAAAAGGAATAAAAGATAAGGCGGAGTCCGACAATAGAGAACTGCACGCCACAATTGGCAATTAATCACTGTTTGGCTGGTTAAAACTTTTTACCCTAAATATTAGACAAATTACTATTGGTACCGCTTTTTTTAAGATAGAAAGAGTATGTAATATAATAAAAAGAAATTATTTTTCGTTGAATTCAGGGTAATAAATAAATAAATATATTGGTAAATCTCATGAAATAATGTTGAAATTATAAAAACAAAAATTAATTTTAATCCAGTTTTCATATAATAAATAAATTTAATATTATTTCTACAATATTTAGAAATCATAATTATATAATTTGATTTTATGAATAAAAACTTTTTTGAATAAATAAAAAAATACAGGAGGAAAACTGTGTTTGTTACAAGCACAAATCCTTTTATCACAGTATTGTATAAACGAGAAATGTTTTGATTATATAAATTTCATAACATAATTTTTTGATCTCATTTAATGTCTTTAAGGTTTTAGCAAAATAATTAAGTCGTTAAATACATAAGTTCTTATTTAAAAAAATGTTATTTGAAATAATGTACTTTCGATAAAAAAAAAAAACATGTTTTATTCAATAAATAAACATAAAATATTATAAATTCTTGAGAAAATTGTAGCATGTTATAACGAATTTTAAAGCAAAATTTACATATTCAATACCAATATACAATAAAATTTCCAAACGATGTAAAAATAATAAGAAATGGATAATGTCATAATAAATATATTTCTTAATAATTTTTATCTATGGGACTTACTATGTGTAAGTTAATAATAAAATTATATAAGTAATAAGCAAATTTTTATTAAGTTGCATACAAATGTGAAGTCCATAATATGAATTAGCAGAGATTTTTCACTTATTCAAGAAATGATATTTGTCCAGGAATTTATTTACAACTAGAATAAATATGGATAATCTATTGACATTTTTTTAAATTTAAAATAAGAATCATTAAAAAAAATACAGTTTAATGTAAGTATAAATTTTTAACGTGGCATTGTTTTTAGATTCATAGTTCTAGTTTTCATTCAAAGAGAATATTTCCCATTTCCCTTTTGAATTATAAAAATAATTTATACTGTTTTTTTAAATAGCAGAATATTAAGGAAAGTAAATTTATCATTTCACATAATTTTTTATGTAGCAATAATATTTTACAAATACGATGAGTATCTTTCGTTTTTTTTTTTTTTTTTTTTTTTTTTTTAAACTAATATTAACTTTTCAGGAAAATTTTATATGAAGAAAATATTTTAAATCATAAAAGTTTTTTTTATATTATTTATTCTGAGGAATGAATTGTCTAATGGTGGAAACTGTTGTAACTGTTTTTTTTTTTAATCTATCGCTTACTATTAATTTTCCTGAGGACTCTGCATGTATCATGTTTCCCTTTCTCAAGCTGCCCAAAGGGAGAAATTTGGAAAGCTACCAAGAACCCACACTGACAAATGTGCAGAGAGAAAGTAGAAATCTGACAATGTCTTGGATAGATATCGATATCTTCCGCTTTAATATATACAGTCCTATTACTAGGTCACATATTATGTTTGTATGCATATTCACGAGGTAGATTTAAGACGAAATTAAAATAAGTTATGAGTTACTTTAGGAAATGTTAACAACTAATTTATATTGTTTTGTGAATTATATGCTATTAGTTCATGCATTATATTATACTAAATGTAGAATTGAAATTAAAGAACAGAATTTAATTATGAAAAAAAAAGAAAAAAAAAACGCAATAATTGTGGAGGACTATTTAAAAATTATAAAATATATCAATTGAAAAATAAATGAATATGTGAAAAATGGATAATAATTATTAAATTTCATATTTTTAATCGGAAATATTTATTTAATTAACAAATATTGAATAAGAACTAAAAATATAATTATTCGTTTTCTTATTTCGTACGTGTGTTCTTAGAAAGGAATCCTAACACTGATCCACATAAAAATTATCAAACTTGATTTTAAAAACACAATAAGAGTTAAGAGGTTTAAGAACTTTTACTTCTTCAGCAATAATATAAAATATATGATGAGCCAAAAATATATTTGGCTAAACATTTGGCGAAATACCGATAGCCTATTGGCGAAATTATGGCAACCCTATCCCCACTGTCCCTGAGGGTGTTGTATGTTGTAAGAGCAATGGATCCGCAATACCTAAAGGTCACACAAATCAAGGAACAGCTGTGACCACTTCTGCAATTACGCTTAATAAAGCCTCCTACATTTCCATAATGGAAGAACCTTGTTTATGTCATGCAGTCCCCCAAAACCTACAATCCTTTAATTTGATGCATCGTCAATGGCAACATGATGTAATCCAGAAAGCCAAGGCATGGATTGTGCATACATTCACATTATCCAAATAAAAAGCTTTCAGATGTTTATTTGTATCGATGCGTTGATCGAACGTGTAAATTTATATCAGAGTGAGGAGAGTAAAAGAGATAGGCAAATAATATTTCCATATTTTTCACATGCCTATAAGAAGTCTATTTTGGAAAGTAATCTATTCGCAATATTTAAGTAGAAGAAACAGTTTCTCTAATATTGATAGTGCTGTAATAATTAATATTTTTGTACAAAAGAATGACATTTTAGCCAATAATTTTCTCACTAATTTAACTAAACTACTTCAAATTTGCAGATTCTTATTATTGCATTCAAATTAGTGTATTTTAATTTATTTTTAATGTATTTTATAAGAGGCTATTTATATTTGATTGCGCAAAAGTAAAAGAAATACTTCAATTTTCAAAGAAAAGCTATTTTAGGTATTAAAATTCTAACATTAAATAAAAATAATTTATTTTAATATTGGTTTGTGAAGATTTTAATAACTAAAATAGGAATGTTTTAAGTTTATAAAACCATTAAAAACTAACTTTTATAACTAAATTTTATTTATAAAACCAATAATGTCATAGTCAAATTATAATTAATTAAAAATTTTATAAAAGAAGTTTTTCCAAGATAATATATTTTTTTATTCTTTTGGAAGTTTATAATCAGCTTAATACTTAAACAACAATATTCCAAATTAGATCTTAAGTATCTTAATATATCACAATAATATTTTAAAATATGTAATACAATACACTTTTTGAGGTTTATTTCTCTTTTTAAGAAGAAATAATTTAAAATCTGAAATGCGATACAAGTAAATAAATTAATTTTGGAGAGTCATGTGCATATTTCAATTCAATTCAAATTTCATTTTAAATACAAATTAATCATCTATAGAAATAAGATTTTGATAGTTCATATTTCTTAAGCCATAAAAAAAAATAAATGAATTAAAAGAAAGTTCTTAAAAATTTCACGGGAAAAAAATTATGAAAATACGTTAAATAATTTACCACAAATATGTTTTCATGTATGTAATACTATTATTCAAGTAAAATAAATTAAAGAATTAAAATGCAAATAATATGAACTTATTTATAGAATAATAGGAAATGCTTTCTGGGTTAAATTTAAGAGTGATTATAGGTAAATGATTAAATGTATACAATATTCTTTCTATTCTTGGGAAATGAATAATGAACTGTTTCCAACAAAGTTGTTTTACTGATTATAATTTAAGCAATTATTATTATTTATTTCATTTGCAAAAACTGAAGCTCATAATGAAAAATTACATTAACTGATATTTAAAAACTGAGTTAAAAATATTCTGGAGCATGTAATTTAAATAATTCATTAGTTAAAATGAAGAAATACTATTAAAATTAATTTATATTTTAATTAAGTTTGTAAATATATATCATTGTCTTAGCAATTCTTATTAAACATGAAAATTTAAATTACAATTATGTGTGAAATGATGTTTTCAAACTGCATAACTTTTAAAATGGGATTTATTGATTACAGCAAAACAAAAATTTCCTGTTTTCTATTAGCAAAAACTTTTATATTAACAAGTTTAATTAATTGCTATAAGCGGGTACAAATAAAAAATGAGCAACGAATTTTTTTTTTATTTTATTTTTTTGCGATGAATCTTTTTTAAGAGCCTCAAAAAGTTTCAATATAAATAAAAAAAAGAAAGGAAAAATTTTTTTATATGTGCATAAATATAAATTTATAATCATAAAATTTTTTATTATAATATAAAATTTTTTTTAATATGTTCATATATACTAATGGGTAATTAATAGTAGAAAAATTTGTACAGTGGAATTTTGAATAGAAATATCAAGATGTGATAATTATATACTAAAAATATATAAAACTTTTCTCCTTTTCACTTTATTCAGCATCAGAATGGATAATTTCAATTTAGTTCAGTAAAAATATATACGGAAGAGTTCTTTCCAATCAAAAAATTAGTTTTCAGTGTTGTAAAATTTAACCAAAATATAACCAATCGTCCTCTTACCGACCGTAGTAGAGGACCGTTTGTAGCCGGAAGAGATTGCCATCAGTGCGGGGTAAAAATGATGCACTTGTCGTAGAAAGTGACCCGGAAACGCCGTGGATCAGGCTTAGTACGGCCGTAAAAGTTCGAACATAAAAAAACTTTTTTACGACTTTAGACACACATTCAGTTTTACATTGATCAGAATGACACACGTGATGAATCTTTTGTATAAAAAAATTATCCTTACAGATTCATGTCATCATATCAGAATTTATGAAAAAATTTAATCCTTTTTATAATATTTTTCCATACAAAAATTAAAATATAATGTTTTAATAACGTAGCTTGAAAT
>JAPDSC010141396.1:292328-351873 GCA_026290005.1 Latrodectus geometricus
TTTTTTAATGAAAAATAATATTTTTAATTCTAAATATGACACACAAATAAGTTTTTTTTTTTTTTTTAAATTTTAAAATATTTTATTATTTTACAGACACTGAAGTATCTCTTTTTAAAACAAATTTCATTGAACCACAAGAGAAGTATGTTGTATTGCAATACTGTAATAATTATAACAACAGCTATGTTTTAATGTTATGACTTGGTTAAAACAAAGTGCTTATACTATGAATCGCAAAATAATTATGTGGTTTTATTCAAACCATAAATAAATGAATTTTAAGCCACTTGTTTTATTTTTTGAAAAGTAATAATATTTATAAAGGTATGATTTGAATATATTAAAAAATCAAAAATATTTAATAGAATTTAAAAAAAAAATTGACTACTCTCACTAAAAGGGATAATTTTCATTTCATATGAATTCATAGTTAGAAATTTAAGGAAATTTAAAATTTTAGTGATAAACCTTTACCAAGAGAATAAACTGAAATTAAGTTTAAAAACTTGAGTGTCAAAAATTAATCTTATTTGGCAACATAATCTTTAGATATTTTCAAAGTAAAAAAATTAATATGATTCATGCTCTAAACAAGGCATAAAAATGAAGATTCGGAAAAGGTCGACCAAAAGAGCCAAATTTTTAACACAAGAAAAGGTCAACAAATGGTGTTATTTTTTTCTGTACAAGAAATAATATTATTTTGACAAAATATTTATATTTTTTCTAAGTTTCACATTTTTTGTGTAAAATTTATTTTATGTTAATGAATTGTTGTGTTAGTGGAAAATCCTTGGAGCTATGCGAAAAAGTCACTAAACTATAACTTTTTTAGTATCAAATTTCCCTGTAATGGAACTCAACTGTTCAAATAACGAGTTGTAAAGCTCATCTTTTCAAATAAAATATTTTAATTACATTTTTTTTCTAAAACGTTAGTAAATTTTTCTAATATTTAACACTTTCCAAATTCATAAATTTATGTAAAGATAAAAGCATATCAACAGAAAGAAATTTTAAATATGAAATTAAAATTTTATTTCGTGATAATGTTTGTTAGAAAAAGTCATCAGTTTATTTTCTTTTTGAAAAGAATTAATAATTAACGGTATAAATTTGTATATATATAATTCTTATATTTTTCTTAAAGCAACTGCAAGACTAATTGTTTTCCTTGTTGGTGTCAAATTGAATTAATAAAACTCTTATAATTAATCATCCACATTACTAAAAATATACGAATTATTTTAATTGAATACATTTTTAACAAATTTAATTTTAAAAAAAATTAAAAAATTTAAAAGTATCAAATTGAAAAAGTAATAATTTCTTTCTGAAGTTTATAGTTTTACTGATTATGGCCATAATAAGTAGTTTCATTCTAATAATTAATCTCTGATTATAATAATCATTTTATTATAAGTTATTATTATAAACTTTCTTTGAAATAGAGAAAAATAAAAATATTTAAGAAATTTTGAGACGCAACTTAATATTATTAATAAATTTATTTACTAAAAAAACGTCAAAGTTTCCCATTTTTAGTGAATGATCTTGCGTATTTTTGAAAGCATTATCAAGGTAAATTAATTGCCATATTTATAAGGTAAAGATTTGCAACTGCATTATTTTTTAATATAAAGTTAATAAAATTTTAATCAAAATATAAGTATACATTATATTTTTCCTAATGACTGTGTATTACTTATGACTAAGAAGAGTCCAGAAGAACTTATGTATAAAAATGTTTCATGAAGTATTCTATGATGAGCACTACATGAAAATAAGAGTTTCATCACTTATTCCTCATTTAAAAGCTTTATGTACGTCAAATTTTAACCCAAAGACCACATGATGTGAGCATATAAATAATTAGATAAATTACATAAAACTAGTTTTTATTTCAATATTAAATTCAAAGAAAATTTTTTACAAAGTGATTAATTTTTATAAGATATTACTGTTGTTTTAACTGCGAAAAGCAATTCCTGTAAATTTATGCTCAAATGTAAATAAGTGAGAAAAGTTAGGCTTTATTTTGAATGTTTCAGTTTCTTCATGAATGTGATGTTAGATAAGTTTTTGGATTGTATGAATCTATACATTAGTTTTTATAAACTGATTTATTGCTGATATAGTTGAACATATTTTTAAAGTAAAATACGGACAATTGTAAATTTAGGTTACAATTAATGGAAAAAAATATAAATGCAGTCCTATCTTTCTTAAACGAAACACGAACAAGTTATTACAAATGAATGAACAACTTTCAAAAATCACAGATTCTGAACATTTTCCTTCAACAAGGAGTAAGAAGAAATATTTCACACTGAAACGAACTTGTCACTGAATTTTTGATAAACAATCAAATATAAAGCAAATAAATATCGAAACTTACACAGCGGGTGGCTGAAATATCCACCCAAACGGGGGAGAGAAAAGGGTGAAATTCAGAAATGGAGAAAAAAAAAGAAGGAAAAAGGAAAAAATATCATTCAACAACATTGTTCATCCATCTATGGAATTTCAAAGTGGGGTGGGGAACCGAAACAGAAAGGGGTGTTTCTTCATTTCCAAGTCGTTTTTGTCACTTCCCGTTTTGCTGAAAGCAGCAATTTTTTTTTGTTCATTTTTTCTTTTAACTCTAAAGAAAAAGGAACAGAAATGAAAAACAAAAAAAGAACTTTTGCTAAGAAGTAATTGTGTATCTGACAAGCAGCACAAAATTTACGAGGGGCTCGTCGTTCCTAAATCATTGGGGCGCTCCGAGTAAAGGGCGTTAGTCAGGGGCTTTTGGGGCTAGGACGGAATGCGAGAATTATTCAAACAGCAATCTTCCTCGGTTGACGCCAGTCTGAAGCTTATCAGATACAGGGAAGGATACCCACTAACCCTTGGGATGTATCCCTCTTTCAGATACTTTTTTCAGGAAGGGTTGTCTATAAAGTAGCGGGGGTAAGGGGGTTGATTTTCGGCCTGCTTTTATCTTCCTGATCCCCAGGATTCAAAGTGGGAGATGGGAGATTCCGATGAATTACGTGTCGAAGGGTCTTCTAACTTATTTCTGTCCCAGTTCCTTATTTTTTTTAAATTATCGCTTATTATTAATTTTAAAAAAATGAATCATAATAAAATAATTTTTCGCTAGATTCTATTTAACGCTAATTTATTTGAATCAGCAATTTTCTTTTAGTTTAAAATAATCTTCAAGCGTAAAAATAAAATAAATCGAGCCACGCTTTTTATTTGTTTTAAACTGGTAAAATTATTATTAATGCTTTGTATATACGCTTGAGAAATATCAATAAAATGTGATAATGAGAAATGAATCGCTGAAATGTATAATGGATGAACTTTTACAAGGGGCTCAATACAAAATATATTGAAAAGTATACCTAAAACTCATTATTGATATTCAGTCAATAAAAGCTTAACTGACCAATAATATAAAATCAATATGATTTAATTATTGCTTAATCTTTAACAGAAATATCTTAAAATATCATTAAATATTATATTCAAAAACGATTATTAAAAAAATATTTGTACAATTGTATCAATTGAGTGTACTACCCACTTCAATATTGACGATGTAATTTTAAGAATTTTGAAAACAATTTATAATATATAATTTAATTCTTAGTGATTTTTGCTTACATCAAATCTGTAGAATACTTATTAATGAAATCATAAAACAATTTTAATAGAAATCTTTAACAAATATAAGCCATTTTCTCAATTATCTTCAGTTCAATGTCTTCATTTAAGACAATGTTTGTTGAGACAAGTAAAAATATACACTAATTTATTATATGAATTGTTTTAGTTATATATATATATATATATATATATATATATATATATATATATACATTCTATGATATAATTTCTTCGAAATTTTTTAAGTGAACTTTCTGGTATTAACTGATATTAATTGATATTCTATTTTTCTCATTTATACTAGAAATATTTTTGCTTTTACTACTATAATATACAGTTGGAAAATATACTTTTCTAAAATTGTACACAACAAATATGCATTATCTACTTGTATTTATTTGGAACAACTAAATGAGAAATTAAATTCCAAATTAATAGTTTGATTGCAAACATAACTGAATCTAAAGTGAATTGGAATTTTAGAAAATTTATGAATTGCTAAAGAAATATTTTTCATCTATAATTTTTAACAATTTTTTAAGAAATTCATAAATTTATTAATATTTTTTGATTTAATTTCTAAACTTTTCTAAGAACTTTTAAAGTTAAAATTTTGAGGATTCTATGTTGCATTTTATAACTCTGGATTTAAATAATTCAGATCAAGAATTTGGATTTGATTAAATTTTAGGTGTATTTGATTTCTAGAAACTATATATAATATGTGTATTACCCATTCAATTACATTTACACTTCTTATTTATAGCAATATGCAAAATGTAATTGAATTAATCAAAGAATTCAGAGGTCAGTCCTACAAATATAAAGATGCATCGACGCGTAATGTTTTGCAAATTTCCAAAGTTTGGTTATGAACTGTTATTTGATCACTTTATAACATAACCGGCGTTAACATACGATAAATAATTTTTATGATTAAAAATAGTCAAGTTAAAAATCGATAAATAGTATTCCGAAAAAGCGAAAAGGATTAGCGATTAGATATTTTGCCATTTGCACATACGAATTTATTCACAAAAAGAAGAAAGCCTGCTCCTATAAGCGTATGCAAATATAGAAAAAGAGTGATTTTTTATTCCAACAGCGTGTCTATCTCACAGTTGAGTGAACCGAAATTTGTATCATGGCTGGCTCCAAGGAAGGGTATAGAGTTATATCTTTCCCAGTAAACTATTGCTATCTTTTATTGCGAGTAAGGATTATACATTACTTCGATCGGAGGATCCACTTTCTTAGATCTTCTGTGCACCAGAAAGAAAAAGTTGCTTTCTAAGTTTTGAAATCTACAGAAATTAATTTATATGCCATATCAATGATACATTTCTTTTGTAAAAAATGATATTTAAAGGACTATGTATTTATTTATCATTAGAATACGGATAATTTGTCATTAAATTGGTTAACTTAATATAAATTGGTTAATTAAACATTTATAGTAATTTTGTGTTAATTAGAGGTATGTATTACTTCTTGCGTGATAATATTAAACTCTATTTCAGAAGATATTTGCAAAACAACCATTCAGAGGAAAATGTTTGTTGATAACCCCCCTCTCTCTCTCTATCTCTGTTATGCATTTATTAAATAAATGACTTGAAATATAGTATTCGACTTATTTTTTTTTAGTAAAATCTTACTTCAAAACTTCACATATCAATTAAATAAAAAGTAAAAAGTTGTCAGGAAATCATTTTGAGCATAATATAATAAATATGATAACTATTATATAATTTAAAGATTTAATAATTCAAATTTTAATACTTTAATTAGCGTTTCTTATGAATGTAATGTTACTTATTTTCTACATATCTGACATATTTCTTATCAGCATGACTATAATTAAAATTATTGAATAGATTAGAACTTAACTTATTGTAAAAGGGATATACTTATATTCAATAGAATAGGAGAAATACATTTGAAAAGCAAAAATTTTACGAAATGCTTAATGTTAATATGGTTATATGCAATAAAAATTATTTAATGAAAAACATTATTCAGCATAATATTCATTAAATAAGTAATTGAAATTTTATAATATGTTTATTACTCATGATAAGAATGTAGATAAATTCTTTGAAATTCTAAGCTAATATTTATTCGGTAAACTGAAACTAAACATTTTACACATTTCCGTTTTTATGAATCAGCGGAACTTCAAAACAAAATTTAATAAAAAAACTTGTAGAAAAATATTTAATTATAGAGATTTTTGACTGGCTATCTAAGACAATTGTTCCATTTATACTTAAGGTATTAAGGAATTCAGACTTTAATTGTTATCAAATATTAAGAATTTTTATGAATACTTTCTGATTTTACTTTTACATAAAAATAAATTTTATATTTATTTTATCTTAATAAAATGAATATATAGACAAGTTTGTAGAATCATGTTGCTATCGCAAATACTTTGTTCCCAAATAAATGAGAAGAAAAATCAGAAAATGAATATTTCGTAAATATGAAGGAAATTTCAAACATCTAAATAAACGGCATTTTACAATGAAATTAAATACCCTAAATGAAATTTCGAAATAAAATTAATTCTTACAACATTTTCTCCCATTTTGATAGGAAAAATTTTCACATCCATATTTTAAATAATGGATTGTGATATATATTTTCTACATTTCTAATAAATAAAAAGTTCAATTTTTTAATAAGAAATATAAGCAAATCATAATTTAATCAAGAATTTGCATTCCAATTCACAGTTTTAGCTAATTGGTTTTTCTAATAAAATTGTTGCATTGATTGGGCGAGAAAAAGTTTTATAAAATTTTATTCCAGTATTATAAAAGCAACGCACAAAATTTAGCTTTGCAGGAATAAAAGAAAATGTATGTTTAAAATTGACAAAAATAAATTCGACTTTTAAAAACTTATGTAAATAATATTTTTCTAGATTCAATGATTATGTATTACTTTCATACTCAAAAGTATATAATATATTTTCAGAGTTATTATTATTTTTTTTTAATGAAAATTATTTAACTATGTCAAAAGTACATTAATTGAAATCTAATTTCTTTTGATAGATTTTTAATAAACTATAAAATTCTCAACTGCAAATTTTATTATAATAAACCTTTTTAAAAAATGAAGTATTCTGCTGTAAAAATTTAATTGTTTTTTTAAAATATGTTTCTAAAATAGTCAACTGGAGATGACCATGTCAATTATAGAAATTGTTAACTTGTCAAAGAGAAACGTTCAAATAAACATAGTTACAAAATTTCTCAGAGAACATTAATTCCCGAGCATTAAACCCGATAAAATAAAAAAGTCAACATCTTGAAGTCTGCAACTTTTTTCTTAGCTTCCTAATCAGGATACAATCTTATAATGATGGCAATCTGTAATTTCCTACAATCCCCTCTTCTGGAAAGGGTTATGCGTCAGTGAACAGGGTGAGCAGAGGCACGAATCTGAAATTGTCCTCCTCAAACCTGAGTTCATGTAAGTTTGTTCTGCCTGGCCTCTCTCGCGTTTTCTGATGAAGTCATTCATATGCAGAAAAGCGCGCGCCCTGCTGCGTTCCCTAATTGGAACTGCAAAGTTTCGAGCTTTAATATAATTAGGGAAGGCCATATGCCTCAATGGGTGTGGGAAGACATATGTCCCCAAACGCCATAAATGTCAGTCGTTTGTTCCACCTTCAATTTTATGTGGAAAGTCTTTAAACTGTGTGTTCTATGACATCAAAACAACCATTGATTGGAATAACAGCAGTGAAAATTTCTTCTTAAAATTTGTCCATATCTTGTGAAGTGGCAGTTTATCAAAAGATTATGAGGCATAACTGTGCTAGTTTGCACTTATACAATGACGCAATCCCTGTTATTATAAATTACTATAATTTATTTATTTAAAAAAAAAAAAAAAAAAAAAAAAAAAAAAAAAAAACTTCAGAGTTATCAGGAGTGGTTTGTGCAATATGAATAAAAATTTCGCATAAATTTGATGAAAATAAATGTTTTAAAATTCGCACTGTTAAAGGACTTGAGAGATCAATAACGCAATTTTATTTTATCACACAATATTTAAATAATTTATATATTTATGAAATATAAATTTTCATTATTCTAAATGATTTATATAATCATTAGCCGTTTTCAAATGTTATCAATAAATATTCAAAATATTTTAAATGTATTATCCTAACTATTATGGTGAATATAATTATCTTAAACAAGAAATTATGATTATTCTATGCATAAAAAGTTCATATATTTGTTTAAATTAATATAACAATGAGTTTTTGCTGTAGTATAATAGCATAAAAAGTTCAAAGAAAACTTATTTTTGAAAGAGAATTTTCCATTTAAGCCCATTTTTAAGGAAGAATATCTGGATATTCATCCAAAGTGCATGTGATTTTAAGCAGTTTAATGGAAATTAATGGAAGCAATGCACCAAACACAGCAACCAAAAATTTTTACAACCATGGATTATAAGAATTCTAAAAATAGTGTAATTCCTATCACATTTTTTAGCAGTTCAATTTATATCAAAACAATCAAATGAATTTTCAGATCATAACAAGTTTTGATAATTAACAAATTTTATATAACAATCCTTCTCCTAGGTTACAAATCAATTGAGTATGTTTTAGAAACATTAAGATATTTTTTAATAGTAAAGGATATGGGCAATGTGATCTCAAAAAGTAATCAGAATGTATAGTAGCATAAAACAAAACATATCTATTTACCATTTAAAAATTATTTCATCGCTTTCAAAATACTCTCCACTTATATTTTAATGCACTTAAGCTTATGTTTTCTTCTAGTAATCAAAACACATTTTATAAAATCATTTTTTTAAATGTGTTTCAGGGTACGTAGTGAATTTTCTTTCATTGAATTAATAGTTTCATAATAATAATCTTAAAAGGCAATTTTGACCGTGAGAATTAGAAAAAGTCGCATGATACACTACGAAAAGAATACGACACTTACGGGTCCGTATTTGCAAGCGGTTTTGGCCAAAAATTTAACAAATGATAACTGCTGTGTGAGAAAACACATTATATTTTGCAAAAGCTATAAATTTTTTGCCACATTACGTTTTTGTCGAATTACTTAACCCAAGCACCGCAAAATATTATGGTAATCTTTGTTGACTGTCTAGCCAGTCGATAGAAACTCATAATGTACGTCACTAAAAATAACCGCAGTAAACAGTACTTTTTTTTGAGTGACTATTTTGTATGTGTAGTTTCTTCAGTCTTGTTTTTCAAGTACCATTCACTTGAAATTTGAGCAATTCCGATATGTAAATCACCTAAGTTTCAACAACTGTAATTATGTGTTTTAAAATGGAATTGCCCTTTGAAAGCATTTCTTTGGCTGCTTGGAGCATGCTATTTGTTTGAAACAAATTTGAAGCTTTTGTGGAATAATTCGAAAAGCGGTGCGTCGCAACCTTAAATGATCCCTTAAATTTGTGTAAACATATGATCAAATGATATAGGAATTTATTCACACACACAGTAATATCTCTCCTTGTCAAACGATGATCAGCGAGTATTTATTTGGACTTAATGTTAATCATTAATAGAAGTTAATGATCTGCCAAATTGCTGGTGTACAAATTTCCAACAATCATGGAACTTTTTATACCTATTAAGTACTACTTTTTCTGGTAAACAATAGTCTTTAAAAACGTATTACAACAATTAAAGTGTTTTTGCAGCAGTATTTTCACTATGGAAACAAAATTTGACTTATTTATTTCTCAATAATATATGCTATTTCGGAATTTCAAAAGTATGAAAATTCTTTCTCATTAAAAACTAATTTAATACAATAAAATCACGTTCCTCACTGTTTCTAAATGTTTATAAAATACATAGATAATGAGAAATAAAAGTTTGTAGATTATATCTGATATCGATGAATTTTAAATGAAGTTATTTTTTGATCAGAGTCATATTTGTTTTTTTTTCCCCCAATATTTCTCTGTAGTCAGATTTAAAAATTTCCAATCTTAATCTTATATAGATTAAGTGCTATTTTGATGAATTTTCAATTGCCTCTCATAAGGTGTGGATCATAAAAAGACAATTTATAATCATTACTAGAAAAATATATTATTGCTTTCACAATGCTAAAGGAAAAGTTTTGGACAAATTATTTGTGGTCAAGACTAACCAATGATTAGTTAAGTACAATCCGATGATAGAATTCCTGTTCTTTTAAGCAATATTATCAGCTGCAATGCAATCATGTAATAAGAAATTATACCTTGTAGCGCTTTAGCTTAAAGATCAACAATTCGTAGGTTCAATTCTTTTCTACTACTGTTTATAGTAATTTGAAAACTATTTTAAGCAGTAGATATCAGTCAAATTAGCCCTAGTGGGAAAAAATTGTAAAGTGACAAACAAAACTTAAGATCATCATGGCTTAATGGTAGTACATTACTTTTTTGTATCTCATGGTCCCGAGTTCGATCACAGCCACTTTTGAACAATAAGAAATGGATGTTTTCTGCATGCACATCTGTCGCTGTGAGTACGTGGGAGTTTATCGTTTTACTTTCTTGGCTATATTTAAATACTACAACCCAATATCTGAAAAGTTCTCCTGGAAAGCAATTAATGGGTTGGATTCTAAAATGCCTTACAACGGTCTTCACTCACGGTGTCAAACACAGCCAATTTTATAACAGCAAAATATTCACAAATTCAGAACTTCTGAGTTGGTGAATATTCTGCGGTTATTTTTTAAGCAAACATGTATTATATAAAACGACAGCCAAAATATTGATAGTGATCGTAGTATGACATGATCTATAAGTAGATAAAACATCTACATTATGCCTACTTATTAAAAACATAACAACTATTAATATAGGTTAGATGAAGTAAGCATATATTTTACAATATTATAATTATAATTTAATGAAAAATTTATCTTTAGAAGCATTTAAGTTGTAGGCAATATGCAAACTTTGTAAAAATATGTAGTAAAAGCATTTAACAACATTAAACTTGCATCTAAGCTGAAAGTGTAAAATTTTTATGAGACTTCAGCATTTTATAAATTTAAAAATGAAAAGAAGTTAAAAGTATTATAAATTTTAGTTTTTTTACCTTAATATCATTGATATTTTTAAAATAAATACATGAATAAATAATATGATATTTCACTCATGCAAATTTTTCTCTTATACATGTAATATGTGTGTGTGCGTAATTTTTATATTATATCTCTCTGGTCGAGCTGGTAGCCAAATGGTGATTCTTTTTTCAGTTCAACAGTTCTAGGCTTCAATTCTCAACTTGGACTTGAATATTTGAAGTGGTTCGTAATCCATTTTAAGCCGAAAGTCCCTGGTCTAATTAACCCTTGTGTGCGGGAAAAAAAAGTTGAGCGACAAATCAAATTAAAATTATACCTCTCTTCAATTTAAGATTTAAGTATCGATTGTGATAACGAAAGCATGCAATAAGATAATATTATGATAATGTAGTATACGATTTTATTTATCATATATTATATATAATATGATAAATAAAATCGTATACTACATAATACAGTGCCTGAATGCTACTATTCCCTAAATTCATTAGTTTTAATAACTATCAGCATTTTACATGTGTGAGCAAACATTTAAATCACACAAATGATAGGACCCATTGTCAGCGAAGGAATTTTATGAAAATTAGTTGATGTACTTTTTCAACTAAAACATTCTTCACAATCCTGAATTATATTTTGCAGTTTTTGATGGTAACAAATACAAAAAAATAAGTTGTTTTTGTAATATAAATATTACTTTTGTAACTATATTGATGGCATATGAATATTGAAGTTTCTTATTTGAAGATTTTTTAAAGTAAATACAATATATAGTTTAAAAAAATCCTAACTTTTAATTCAAGGTAAAATGTGTTATGTTGATTTTTCAGAAAACAAACTTTTCAAGATAAAGGAAGCAAGACTGGAAATATTTACTAAAGATTTTGCTATATGGACAGGTACCACAAAATTCATCAGTTTGAACTTTTTTAAGCTCTCAAGTCATGGTTATGCAGGAGGTGGCTTCAAACTCTCTCTGCATTGAAGTTTCAATCAAGCACTGCACTTTCAAGAGACAGATACTATAAATAGTAAACACTTGACGAGAGATATGTGGGATCGGTTGAAGAGGATGTGATATGAAAAAAGCTCACTCTTCACTAGTTTCGTTCACACAGATACAAATTCTGACTTAGCTGTAATGCTGTCTCTGTCGCTCAGGGTTAAGCAAACTTTATTTCTTTAGGGTGATGTTTAAATTACAGATTTGATGGCATGTGCATAAACTCGTTGGTAAGTTTCTTTTCTTTAATTAACAAAAAATAGTAAACAAATATTATTCCTCAAATTCACTTATTCTGAAGAATTATTAAAAAATGGTATATATTATTTTAAAAGTCAATAGCAAATTAACACTAAATTATTATAAAATGGGAAATTAAATGAGAATTTATTGATTGCATTAAAATGGTATGAAAGCGAAAAACAAAATAAATTGTCAAAGAATGAATAAAATAATTCTTACATAATACAAACTAAAAGTTAAATTTAATTGAATAACAAATATAAGTGTAATATCTACAATATAAAGATAAAGCGTCAGCTTGAATGCAGTTTTTTTAGTTATATATGTTATATCACAGAATTTTTAAAGAGAAAATAAATCGAGAAGAGATTGCTAGAATACTTTTAAGATTGTAAGAAATATTGAGTTAAATATTTAAATAGCTGTTCCCAAGTATTAAAAAGTAGAATTAAATTAATTTCTTGCATAAAGAATTTAGGTTTTAGGTAAGGTAAGGTTTTAGTCTTGATTAATTTCTTCATATTTGATTCCATTTAAATCAAAAACTCTAAAATATAGGTAAATACAGATTCATTGAAATAAATATTTCTCCCGTTAATTAATTTGATTATAAGTCTGCATAATTGTTTTAAATTTAAATTTTAACATGTTCTAAATGCTTGTTAAAAATTAACTTTCTTGCAGTTATAAACTCAATTACTTACAATATAAGAATTAAAACTCCATTCTTTAAAAATTCTACATATTTAATTTTTCACTATTATGCAATGATCGGCAAGATTTTTAAATATTTCGAATTAACTCCTCAATTTTTTAAAATAAAAATAAATTGTATAGATTCTTATGCAAACTTAAATAAGCATATTTTATATATAAATCTATTAATTTGTAGGAATTTAATGTGTACCACAACTAAAGAATTTTTACAAACATCTAAGAGCTTAATTACTAGAAGTTAAATAATATCTAGAAGAGTCTGCATGCTTACCAAGTTAAATTGTACTAAACATATTTCTCTAACTTTAGCGAAAAATAAATAGCTTATATATATTTTCCTTAAAATTAAAGCCTAAAATGAATAAAAATTTCTAAGTTACTTTTTTAAAATGTAAGATTATTTAAAGTGCATTATTGATATTTTTACCTTGATTCAAAATTAACTCATGATAGAAATTATTTTCAAATGGCAATGTAGTGCACTTTTTCTAATTCTAAAAAATACTTCTTTTCTTGCAATAGTAGATTAATTTTAATTAAAAATTTACTCCTAGAAAGACGAAAATGGATTTTTTCATAGCCTTTACTTCTCAAGTTACTCAATAATACTTATTACTTTATAAATTATAGATGTTAAGATCAACTATATACTCAATTAAATGTAATAAAAGTATTTCTAATTCAAAACATATATTATTAAAAAGCTAAATAAAATATATAATTTAAAACTTTTTAATGAGTTTTGTTGAATAGACTTTTGACAATTGTTTTCAAAAAAAGTTTATTTTAAAAAATTCAATTCTTCATTATAAATTTAATTTTTTATACAAAAATGAATTTTTAGAAGAAGTAACTTAATTTTTTGAAAACCCAAATGAAGAAAATCAGAGGATTTATATATTAGTATTTTCTTAATGTAAGCTAAGAATGCATTATTGAACTTCAGTTCTAAAAACAAAAATTAAATTTAATTTTCCAATCCAAATAAACACAATTTAAAGTCAGCTAAGAAATATGAATGTATATAAGTAATAATATCGTATGCAACAATACAATCAAACTTTTGTAACTGTATTTGTCCATTCGTATTCTTCATGTTTTCTGGTTTATAAAGAAGAAACAAAACGTTTCTATTTATTTTTCTCATAAACTGTCTTGACAAACTATATTATTTAATCATACTTCATGCAAGTTACTCATATTTACGAACTGGATATTACAATATAGTGAGAAAAGCATTAATTCTACAATTATGTGAAAAAAGCAAAATTTTGAATCTTTATTTTCCCATAACACTTAGTTAAAATTCAGCATTAATCCATTAAATTATTAAAGAACAATTAACAGCCTATTGTTCTTTAATAATTTAATGGATTAATCATATTTGTATAATATCAAGACTTTTAATCCTCGAAACATACATTTAAACAAAACTCTGTAAGACCTTACAGAATAATGCTTGACAAAGAAAAAAAATAAAGAAAAATAAATATGTAAAAATATAAGAAATACTGTTTTTAGAGTATTTACTATTTGTTAAGAATGAAAGTTAATGCACCATGATTATCAATATAGATCACAATTTTTATATATAAAAATAATTTAAATTGAATTTTATTTTAATAAATGATTATTGGAATAAAAATGATACAAAATATGAGAGATTCATAAAAAATTATGAGAAATCATACAAAATAGCAATAAGTTAAAGAACTCTAAAATTTTTTTTGAAAGAAATTTGTACGAACATAAAACGAATTTCAATTCATGGAACAAGATAAAATTTAAGATTTTTAGTAAATATTCTTAGGATAAAAGTAACTGCGTAAATTTATCATGTGACTAATATTAATTTATAAATTATAAATAAGAACATTTTTCTATTTCATCTTTAATTACACTTACAAATGATATTTAAACAATGAAATTTTGAACAAGCTTCTTATAACATATTGAGTAATGGCTTAAAAAATATACTAAATAAAAAATGCTATTGATGATTTATTTATTATTTTTTTTTATTTTAGAATATATAAATAACATTAAAACAGAATGTATAAATAATAGAACGTAAAAATATATGTCTAGGAAGTATAAAGAAATTTTCAAAGAAATCTACAATAAAGTTTGGAATATTGTAATTGAAAAAAATATCGATTTTTGATCATGAAGTGCATTTTACATTGTTCTAAAAAACTATTTTATTTTACATAGAAATAATGTTGTGTTTCTACAACGTTTAACACATTGTATGTTTGCTTACAACATGAAAGCAAATTTATAAAAAAAAGTATTTGAAAAATATTAAAAAGAATTTTCACTTTTTACTTTAAATAAATAATAATTAGAAACAAATGCATCGAAGGAAAATTAGTTAAAATGTTTTAAAAAGCTTGTTCAAAATTTCAAACTAATAAAATTATGAAATGTACTATTGTCTTAAGAATTAAATCGCAGATTAAATGTTAAATCATGATATTGAGTATTTAGATTCAAATATTAATGTCGTGTTTAATTATTTTATGATTTCAGAAATGATAAAAAAAATTGAAAACATTTATGAACAACGTCAAAAAGAAAAAGACGTGTTAAAAAATTGTTCCATCCATTTTTCATATATTACTAAGAAAAGAATTGTTTGCCATAGAAAGAAAAAAATTAATTTCAAAGCACAAATATTGAAAAAAACTTTCCTTCAATTCTCTTTTGAAAGTCAAATTAAATAGCTATGTATTGTAATATGGTTATGTAAATACTCCATTCTTCTCAATCATGTTTTTCAAATAAAAAATTTAAAATGAATGGCTTATACTCGTACTATATTCTAAATGCTTAAGTAAACGTTTTCGTTTAAAATTATTTTTTGCTCCAAAGTTATAGACAAAATATTTTCACCATATTGTTTTCATTAAGATAATTTTAAAGGCAAAAATATAGTTAGTGTTTATTTGTAAAGCTTAATGAAAAGTGAAAAACTAGCAATTTATTATTGAATCTGAAACACTTGAAAAAATAATATGTTTTACATTTCTCATACATAGAGAAAAATCTAGAAGTTTTTGGTTTTTAAGCTAGATTACAAAAAATTTATTAATTATTAGTTGACGGTTATATTTAATTTATGAAAAAGGAATATTTGCTGTGCAAAATGCAAACAAATTTCTAATAATGGTTTTTTATCAACAAATAGTAATTAAAATTTATTTGTTTTATATTATTGATATGCTATTTTTTACATTAAAAAGCTATAAAATAGTTACAATAACAACTCTTCTAATATTCGGTAAGAAAATTTGATTTCTTCTTAGTTTTGTCTTAAAGAAATTACTATAAATGAATTTCAGAGAAGTAAATATTCAGATTCAACCAAAAAGTAGAAGGAGTTAGTTATAAAACATTAATTTAATTTTAAGAATTCTGAATAAATTTTAATTTACAGTTAAATACCGTATAATCTAATAAAATTATGTGAAATTTATTAAATTTCAAACGTATTTTAAAGATGAGTTATGTATCTAACACAATCTAAAACATTATAAGTATAAGAGATTTAAAATTTAAAGAAAATCAATTAAACCTTTCATTTTTATTAAAAACAGGTATTATTTCTTTATGTACATAACATTCATTCTCGTATCTTTATTTTACATAAGTATGCATGTCTGTCGGTATGTATATATAGGTATTCAGGAGAAATATATAAGAAAATATTTTCAAATTTTATCTCTGTAAATACTTAATGTCCCATTTTTTTAAAATTTAGGATATGAGGACCATGTTCCGTAGTTTATTTCTTGATTATTACATATTGAAACTAAAACTAAATTGAATTAAAAATTAAAACAGTTAGCAGTCGTAGTCTGCTTATTAACTTTCAATGCGCTACCAAGTTAGAGATAAAACAGTTTATAATCTTATAATGTCGCAATTAGTTTTTACATGTTAGATTGCTATAGTTTAGCTAATTAAGGCATTATTATTAAGACAGTTTTGTTTATTCACACATATTCCGAATTTCTATTCATAAAAGTATGATTAATATTGATAGGATAGATCATAATAATATATTTAAAAATATTCTGTCTTACGCTACACATCACAGAAAAACCAATTTATGAAACACATCCCCTTTCTAAGTAAATTGTAGAAACATGTATCAAAATGTAGAGTGTTCGTGATTTGTAATTAGTTTTAAAAAACGATTCTCATTTAAAAGTTTAATAATCAAATTAAAACGTTATAGACTGAGTTTTCGAAGGTTTATTAAAAAGCAGTGTTAAAGTACAAGACTGGTAACACATTTTTATGACTAAAAATTTTAAATATTGTATCTTTGATATTTTAATTAATTCTTATTTTAAAGCAGGATTGCAACAAGAGCAATAATTATGAAAAATCGTCAAACAAAACTGAAATGCCAACAGAATGTATTAAATATAACAGTAAATCAATAATCAAATATAATTATTAACTAAATGTTAAAAATAATGATCAGTTCTTGTGTCACTGATATTTTTCAGAAAAATTATTTTCTCATTTTTAAGACACATGCAGTATTTACATGTGATATGGTATTTATATCTAATTTTAAAATAAAGTTTATAAAATCTTATCTTAAACATGCCTATTTAAATATTTATCACTTTTATTATTTTTTATCAATAAATTTATAAATTCGCCTACATAAATATTTAAGAAGGGTATCTTTTAACATTAATTAATATAAACCATTAATGAATTTAGTCTTCAGATGAAATAAATTCATTATCCTATTATTTACCTATATTTATTTTCAAAATCAGATTTTTTTCATACAAATCAGTGTACAAGTAACTTACTTTCATGATTCCAATTGAAATGCGAATAAAATTATTTTGCATCTTTCGCTAAAATACTTTCCTTAATTCATCTTATATTTCTTTTCATACAAGTTCTTATTGAAAAATAAACAAAGTGTGAAGAAAATAATTTACATTCTAACGCAAAAGGTGTCAAACTTCTTGGTTAGAAATCAAATGCTATAACATTTCAAAATCAGGGAAATATTTCTATGTAGTGTGTTGTAGTTTTAAATTTCTGAGTGGATAGTTTTTCCCAATTACAAATTTACAGAAATTCTGGAAATGGTTAGGTTTTTTTTATTTTGCTAATAAATAGAGAATTAAAATGTGAGTGCGAAATACATTAAAATATTACAAATAAGTAAATAAATTCTAGTACATGATAGTATAAAAGTTCTTTTTATGATTACTATATTTGATTCCTATTTACACACATGAAAAGTTTTGGTGATGGTACAATTTCAAGAAACGGAACTTGTTAGCCTATTCTGCCACAAACGTACGAACATTGAAAAAAATGCTTTTATCAGCGAGTTCTCTTGCATTGTTGCTGACAATTGCTTCTTAGATAATTATAGCATAATATGATTTTTCCAGTTAAAAAATGAAAAAAATTGCGGAGACCCTTCGCATTCGTATGACGTCATATTGGACGCCATTTTCTCGAGTTTATTCATTAAGTCAAACATAGCATTTGTAAATTATACTACACCAACGCATATAGGAGAGAGCCGATCTCTCATTGGTTGCGAATCTATTATGGCCCATGCAGTGCAAGAGATTGACGGGTTGAGAACCAATGGCTTGCAAGAAAACACTTCCAGCTAAAAGCCATAAACAACAGGTTATCTCCGGATGGCGACTACAGAAGCGAGTTTGTCTTTTATTTAATGGACACAAGAAACATCAAAATGCTTTAAAACCTAGACTGGGTAAATTCCATCGTAATGGTTGGATCAGAAAATCCTGTAGTACCTTGTTTGCTCTCAGTGGTTAAAGGCACGAATCTAACCCGTTAGGCTTAACTCTTAACTTTCTTAAAACGAAATTTTTTTCATGTTTTTGCTGTGGAAGTTGAAAAATAGGTTGTAATTATGTATTTTACAGGTATTAGAGAAATTTCTGACTTATTTTCCACCCTTTGGTACTCATTCTCTGCCAAAAAAGTGGAGTCTCTTTAAGCCTAACTGTTGGACTTACTCGACCCGCCTTTTACCAAATGTAAAGGGGCGGTGCGATCGCAGCAGGGATTTTCTGATATCAACCATTTTGAATGGACTTAGGAGCTCTTGCTTCTGGAGAAGATATCAAATAAGGTAAACATAATCGAAAATGTGTTTCATTTCCATTAGACTCAGTAGAAGTTAATAAACCAATTTCAGAAAATTCTGGGATAATCCTTTAAAAATACCTTACAGAAATCGTGGAAATTAGTTGTTGGTGATCTATTGATTTAATTGTCAAATTTATAGTCTTAATAATCAATTAATTTGTTATAATAGTAATGTAATAAAATAGCAGACTCATCGTATTGTATAAAAATTTTATAATTCAATTTATTGAATTGGAAAATTAAATTCAGCAATAACATTATACATATGATAATAATTCATAAAACAGAAATTTTAATTTGTTCAGCTTTAGCTCTTAAAGCAAAATATGATTTGAACGTTTTATGCCGCATCTGTTCAAATTCAATTACATATTTGTATTATATAAATTTCATGTACAGGCTACATTTTATTATATTCATTTTTCAAAACTATGTTTAAGAACAGGCTTATTCAACAAAAGTTAATAAGAAATTGTCCTTTTAAAAATCAAAAATGTCCTTTTAAAAATCAAAATAACATACGAACTATGTGTAAATATATTACAATAACACATTCAAAATCTTTATAGTTGTTCACTGGCTTCTAGTTAATTTTTCAAATAACTATTTTATTTATGAAATAAATTTTTTTCGCACAAATTTCTTAGAAAATAAATTATAACTGAACAAGCTACAATTATATTAACGTTTTTCAAATAGTAGGGTTCATATAAATTTTTGTATGGGAAGAAAGATTTTTAAATCATTAAATTAGTATAAAATAAATATTAATTAAAAAAATTAATAATTTTTTAAAAACATTTGCAAGGGCCAATTTACTGATATAAAATGTATTCTTCTTTGGATTTATAATTATTTCCTTTATAAATAAATAACTAAATAACATTTCCAAATCATGTATTCAGTACTGAAATCTATATACATTGAGTGTACATATAGTATTTAGGTCTTAAAATATGCTTATTCGAATAACTCAAATTTATGATTGCATGAAAAAAAATTATGGTAGATGCAAAACCATATTACATAAAGATTATCACCATATATGCACATATGGCTAACATAAAATTGTAAATGCTTTACCTGATTTAAGATCATAATACCAGAAAATTAAATTTGAAAGAAATTTTTAATTTTAAAAACTTTAAGTAGTTTTATTATTCCTAAAAATTTCTTTTCAATAACAATTAGTAAAAGACATTTAATCGACAAAAAGAAATAAAAAAGGCAATCAACATAAAGGAAAAACTTTTTTACTCCCTTATAGATTTAACACATTAAATAAGGTAACAACTTATAAGTTTATCATTTTTAAAACAGTTTCCAACTATGTGATACTCAAGAATAAACTGTGATGACTAACATATTAATTATTGGCTATAGCATCAAATTTTTTCACAGTTTTAACTTTCAATATATCAAAATATGTCTGAAATCTTTTTTGAGAGTTTTCATCAATATTTTTCATTCAAACAAAATTACCGAACTATAATATCAATTCAATAATGAAATTTCAAATATAAGCAATTTAAATGTCAATATTATCCTTTGATACATACTTTCTTATCAATATTTATTTTAATCGTAATCAGCTTTTGATAAAGAAATCGGTCTAATACACGGAACGATTTTAATAATAATAATGATAAATACATGATGATTTTTTATCGTCACTAGAATGAGCTTTTACAAAATTAAGAACTTTATATATTTGTATTAAATAAATATTTCTATATGGTATTGATTTTATTAATTACAAATAAATGAATTCTACCATTGAAACTATTGATGATTCAATCCTATCCTACTCAGTTCTATTCTATCCTGATGATTTAATTGATTATTCAGTTATGTATTTACTTTTATCATCATTATTAAATTTTTTTTTATCAAATCAACAGTTATTTATCAATGGAACGTATATTTATTTTTAAGCATAAAAATAAAATGATAATATTCCCTTTTATATTTACTTTAACAATATCCCTTTTCCACAAAATACAAAACATAGGTGATACCAAAAATAATATTGAAAGATTAAACTATCAAAGCAATTATTTATTTCAATTTTTTCCCACAAAATTTTGTTTATTTTTTCAGTTTGATATGAAACATTCTGCTAAACAAAATCCCTTCATTGTTAGAATGTAAGCAATGGCAAATATATATATATATATATATATATATATATATATATATATATATATATATATATATATATATACAGAATAGATTTTCTATCAGTTATTTTACTCTTTAGTAGAAATGAATACTATCCTTACAAATTCAAAGAAAATAAATAACATAAAAAACGTTTTATGGTTTAAATTTAACCTGGAATTTTATCGGCCATATATTTATTTTTAATAAAACAAAGCTAGTTTGAAAATGTTAACAAAAATTTAATACTTTCAAGTAGATATTTTAGTATTGCTAACACAAAAGTTTGCAAACTTTTATTTCTCAAAATAAATAATGCTGAGAATATTTATGCAAAACAATATCTTTTGTCTTAAAAAAATTATTTATTAAATTACTAATTAACAATTCACTTGTTTAAATTTTTATTGCAACCAACATAAATACATAAGATTGGCAGATTTATTTTAAATATATAAAATACACATTCAAAGTACCATTTTAGTTTAAAGCAAATACTAAATTTTTAAAATATAATAAATTGATTATTATTATAAATTTTATACGTATAAGCATATGAAAATGACAATAAAATGTCCGAAGTTATCAATACGACTAAAAATTAACTCCATTAAAATTATCAGTACAACTATCAGACTAACTTCAACATGGTTTCTGTGAAACAGTTATGTGACTGATAAAGGTATTTAATTAATAATTGAGAAAAAGGAGCAAAAATATATGGCATTCTATACATAAATTAAGTTAATTTTGCTCACCAGTTTGAAATTCTTGAAATGGGATTGGAGGAGGGAAGAAAAGTCCCTCCCATATCTGAAAAGTCCAACTTTTGTCAGACCTAACCTTTTTAGATATTCTTATGATGAATATTTAGAAGAGGGAAAAAATGACATTATATATATATATATATAACATTAAATAAATTTTTAAAACATTATTGAAGAATCATTAATTATATTGCATGAAATAAAGAAATAAAATAAAAGAATAGGTCATATTAAACATTAAGTAAATGATGTCATAAATGCTACAAATTACAATGAATTCATGATTGAATTATTAGCATTTTAAAAATATCAGAATATGTAGCCAGAATAATTTAAATGAAATATACGAAATATAAATAAATATTGTGCAAAACGTTTTAGAATTTTCAATCAGGAACTGATATTCAGATAACATTTAGCTTGTATTTTTTAGTAAATAGCATTTTTTCGATGTCAAAAAATAATTTATATAAAATCACTTATTTCTAAAATTGATGCGAAAAAGTTTTCTAAACAAAAAATACTACTGACATTTAATTTGATAGTAAGTTTATTAAAGGTAACTCTCTCTGAAATAATATTGTGTATATTAATTAGTAGTTGTAATAATGAACTAATTGCGATAAATTTATATTGTTTTTAAAAAATTATTCTGACAGAAAAATATAAAAAATGTGCTTACTTTTAAAATCAAACATTTTCCTTGAAATGAAAGACGATGTTACAATTTTATGTGCTGTTAGATCGGCTTTAATATTATTTTTATGATAAAAATGGAAAATAGTTATTTAGTCTTATGAATACACGTTTCATTTATAATTCATCTTAAAGAATTATTGTATAGTTCATGCCACAGCAAAAAATTTATCACAAAATAGTTCATAAGTAAAAGTTAAAAATATCATGGAATTCTTTAACATTTTTCCACATATTTTTCTTAAATCACTTGTTTGACTATGGTTTGAGGGTAAACCTAAATGCGTCTAATTTTTTAAAAATAATCTAAATTTATTTGCCAATCTGGAAATTTTAAAAAACGCTTTTGTGATTCACAAACGTAATCAATCTGTATTAAAGAATTTGAAATCCTATTGCAATGTGTGCATAAAATCCTTCTTTATACATTAATTTTTAATATTCATTCTATAAAACATAACATGTGACCATTGTATAGTATTATAGTGGAATAAAATGTTAAATATAAGAGTAAAAGAAATTTCAAATGTTAATCTATTATGTAGAATATTAAAAAAAAATTAATTTAATTTTGAAAATTTGTAAGTTTAAATTATACAAGTTCGTAAAAATATTGAATGCAGCATAAAATGGAAGTAAATTTATCCTTTTGATATTTTCCCTAGATTGTAAATTTGGATGTATATTTATAATTTTACAATATAAATTCTTTATATTGTATTATAATTGGAAAATAAATTTTCTTGTCTGCTTTAGTTATAATAGATTAAACAAATTTTAAGTGGAAGAAATATTTGACTGGTGAAGTTTTAGAAATTTAACTAGTTAAGAGAATGTTTTTAAACATTTGTGCTAAATCAATAGCATTAAAATATTAAATTTTTAAGTTCACGAAAAAAAATTAAGGTTTTTATTATAAATTTATTACAATCTCATCCATTATTTATATAATTATTTCATTTTTCTCTGCCTTTAAATTTAAAAATTAAGCATTTTAAATATTATAAAATTGTTTTAGACTTTTCATTCTAATAGCTTAAATCTGAGTTTACAAACTACAGAAAACTTTAAGATTAAATCATAATTTCTTTTTATAATGTATCAAATTAAATATAAGTACATTTCATATTTGTCAATTGGGGAGAAAAACCTTCACTAAAGGTAATACTATGTAAATATTTAAAAATATTTTAAAAAATAAGAAGATTTTTCATTCCTTTTAATTAAATCCAAAGTTTAAAGTGTTCTGAAATTTCTTTATGATAAAAATAAGTTAAAGTAAAAATAAATTAGAGTAAGGATGAAACACGAAAAGAATATTACTTGCATTAAAATTTTGAGACTCTTATCAGTCTAGTAGAAGACAAATGTAATTTACAATATATTTATCCTAAGTAAGATTTTGTAGAAGCATGTATAAATAAAATAGTAAATTAATAATTTCTCTTTAAAAGCATTAATAAAAATATTACTCTTAAATTCTTACAGATAACTTAAAGGTTGCTTTGAAATGTTTTATATTTATAAACACTAAGAATAGATAAATTTCTGTAGATGTATATGTAAATGTAAGAATCAACATGGAAAGATTATTTGAAATTAAAATGATATTTTGTAACAAAATATTTTAAATTTTATTAAACTTTGCCTTTAAACATATGCCATGTATAATAAAATTTGCTTTCTTTATAGGAAAAACACTATTATAAGATAAACACACAAATTAAATTTTTCCTAAAAATAGAAACTTGAAAATTTCTATTTATTATTTTCTTGTGTTTCTTGAATGATCTTTCTCTACTATATTTCTAAATACATATGATATTTTTTAAAATATATTTGCTCGAAATACATGCATGCAACTCATTGTTTTAAATAAAAAAATTTTTAATTATTTAATTAACGCCAGTTATTTTCTGGTGATTATTTCACTATCAATACACAGCTTCTTGAACTTTATTCAGAGATTTAATATTTTAACTTTTGAAAATTTTTTACTTCTAAGAATGCATTTAATTGCACAGAAGCAGCTGTTGATACAATTAACTGTACAATTGATTAAATAACTATTTAGTTATAAATAATAATAAATGCTAGACATTCTATGAATGTAAATTATCTTGAATCCATACCTTTATCCAAATAAAAAATTTTTTTGTATATACTTTAAATCAATTATATATGAGAGATAAGAAAACAAATAAAACACGCATTATACTTGTTTATCTTTAAAAGTAAATATTTGAAATAATAAATTTAAAATTCACTGGAAAACAAGTATTATAATACATTTTCAATAAAATATTAGTGAAAACAAAAATTTTAAAAAATCATAATTATTTTTGTTGTTTTCATTTATTTGTTCGATTAAGTTATAGATTATTTCATTTTGAGAAATGTATGAATGCCCTTTGAAATGCCAGAACTACATTTATTAATAGTATTCAGTATATTCTAATAACAGTATTAAGTAATTGGTTTTAATAATTATCTAAGAAAATATTCTTCGTATAGTTTGTCTGACTCACTCAAAAATATTACATATCTTAAAATACGGAATCATGATATTATCAATATGCATTTTTTAAATTACTGGTTGAAACAAATAAAAGTACCATTGTCATGCATTAATACAGATAAATTTTTGTTACTAATAAAATTCCTTTTAGGACATACTGTTAACACTTTTTTAAATAATTTTATGACAAATTAACACTTAAGGAACTTTTAAATTTGGAGTTTAATAAAAGAAATGAGGATTTGAGTGACAGAAAATAGGACTCTTTGAATTTTAATATTTTTATGGTTCATCGATTTTTATATCCGACACTGAAATTTTAAAATATAGGAATCTGTTTGTCAGAAAATAATTTGTTTTAATTTTCTAGATTATTTACAATCAAGTTTGATGTACCAAACTTAGTTATTTTTTTAATGTGCTCTTATGCAATGCAATATAAATTACATCAAAATTATTACAAATATGGGATTTAATAAAAATAAGAAATCATAAAGATAAGAAAATTTTATCATAAAGATAAGAAAATTTTAGTTTAAAATGATTGTAATACTGTGATGTACTTTTAATAACAGTCCAATAATTTTTTTAGAAAATGTTCAAATTATATTTTGTAAATCAAAAAATATGTTAAACATAAAATGCCAAATCAGTTACTTTTCTAATTTATTTTAATTATGTCATAGTGTTTTAAATTTCATTCCTAATCAATTAATGCAACACTAAACATCTAGTTTAAGAAAGATTATTTAATATTTTTATTATTTTTTAATAAAATTATTAAAGAATGCTGCTTTTTTTTAATCTTAGTGATTTAGCAAAGGGTAATCGCATTTTCTACATGAATGAGCTTCTAAAACAATTTTTAAATACTTTATAAATAATTCAAATTAAAAAGACTTGAAATAAAAAATATAAATAAAATAAATTATTTATCAGTTCCTATTAAAAAATTTTAAAAATCATTAAATGTGTGCTGAGGATATTAACAATTAGCTTATAGCTTGTAAACACATACGAAATAACATATATGGTAAATAATATTTGATATAAATGAATTTTTAGCAGCAGTAACTAAGTAGTTCTGTTTCAAGTTTATAAATTTGGAACTGATGACATATAAAAATAAATGAAGGGCAGGGCCTTAAATCATTGATACCGACTAATGCAATAAAGATTATTATCATTGTGCATAACTTTTCTTACTATTAAATAGTCAAACTATTATATTCGTTAGCACAGATATATTATTATTAATATTCATTTTAGTTTTAAGCGATTAAGTGAGTTTCATTTTAAAACATTTCTATATCTACACTCCAAAGTTAAGAAGTTAATTTGAAGCGAAAAGTAACTAAAACATTGAAAGAAATTTTATTTCTTAAATTTTTCTGATATTATTAATTATTTAATTGCATAAAGATTTTTAATTATTCAACAAATGTTAACATTTATTTTCAGTGGAAATATAAACATGGTTATTATGATAAATAAACCACATTTGCATATAATACTTAATTAATCATGTCATTCTTATTCTATAAATTTAATTTACTTACTTTATCAAAAAGAGGAAAGAATTGGAGATTTAATAAATTACTTCCTTGCATGATGAACTTGCATTATGATACTGCATTTAATCACATATTTAATAAGAGCGTCAAACGTTTTCTGAGACCAAAGATTCCGCCGACTGTGATGAATAAACATGTTTCATAATTTGTGAAAAAGTATCATTTCCCAGTCCTTGGACTGTCAATCATTGTTAAAAAAGCTGACTATAAAAATGGCGTCAGCAATTTTGTGCTCAACCAATAGTCTGAGAATAGTCTCAATTGTGGGGGTTTTATGGACACTATTGGTTTGCCCAGAGTTAGAGGGGGTGTCAAAGTGGACAGAAGCCTTTATTCCCCACTTTTGGGACTTATGTTAATAGCATTTTTCTAACTTCAGGGGGTAGTTAGGATAATCTGAGTCCCGTATTGGAAGCTGTTTTTACACTGAATGTTATGCTAAGTATAATTGAAACTTTGGTTCCTTAAGTATATTTTTATGGGACAAAAGGATTGTAAAACTGAGTGTGCAGTTTAAGACCTCACAGATTTTTATTATGCTAAGATAATGGTAAAATGTTTGTAGAATCTAGTCGAAATTTATTTCTATATGGTATCTTTATCAGCTATTAAATATGATCCTTACTAAAATTTAGAAAATTGGTTTCATAAAAATATACTTCAGTTATTTTGAAAGTTTAACTCAAATAGTATATTTTCCGAATTTTATTAAAATTACATCTCTTAATATTCTTACACGTAATTTAATTTTAAATTTTAGTTTCCGGAAAACAATAATACTATTAGTTCGAAAATTTTACAAGAATATTAATAATTTCATTTTAAAAAAAACTGTTAAAAGCTTATGGTTCATTTTTCAGTGTCTTGAATTTTTAATAGGAACTGTGAATGAAATGTTAAATAATTCTCACCTTTTAAACTTTTCAATCAAAAATATGATAGGTAACAAGCTGCATAAGAATGAAAAATGAATTTAAATAAATCAATTTGTTAAGAACATTAAATATTATTCCAACCATTATTTTAAATTTTTAGATCCGGAAATATTTATAAATACTGAAATATTACTTATACTGAAATTAATTATACTGAAATATTTATAAAAAAGTTACTTCTATTCTGTAAAATGATATTAAGACTAATCATGTATAATTACATTTAGGTAAAATAAAAATAAAGAAGTATAAAGAGTTTACAGAAACATTTTTTAATTGCTTTAAATTTAAAATATATCTTAAATTTACTTTAATTTAATCGAGAATGTATCGAACTAAAATTTTAGATGTTGCTTTTTTAAACAATGTATAAGAATTTTTACTTGAAAACAAATAGCCCAAAATCAGCTTTAATAAAATAGTTAAGCAATTTCAGTTTCAATTTATTATACATATAGCTTGTTCATAATTATTTGTTTATTCGTATTCTTAATACTATTTACAGTTGTAATAAATAAAGTGGATGTGCACTAGGAAAAAAATAAATAAAAATGCATTTCTGTGATAAAAAGTTGTTTGCTTACTCAAGCATATTAAGAATTTAAATTAGGAAGAATTAGGAATTTATTTTGCGTATAATATAATAAATTTGTTACGAATTTTGACCATGTCTCTTAAATTCAAATTATGTCTAAGGAAATATAAACATATTTCCTTAGACATTATTTTATAATTATTATGTTGCTTATTATTTTCTGTGCGGAGATAAGATGCACTTAGACTTATTCTATAAGTATTAGTAGGCCTAAATTTAGTTAAACCTAATAGATAAATGCTTTTCAGTTAATTTTTAATTATTTATTTTTACATAATATTTTTTAGGCTTCATTTATCCTAAAAAAATTTACATAAACAGAATTACATGTTATTATATATTTTTATGAATCTTCTAAGATTTTACAATAAATAATAAAAGGAGGAACAAGAAGCAAATTAAAAATACTGTATTAAGTATGTAGAAATAATTTGCATGAAATTTTGAATAATGAAAAAAATATTCTGAATTTTTTTCACTCATTACGCCAAAACTGTTAAAGTTGTAACATTATTAATTTTAAATAATCCTTTGTATTATTATAAAAGTTTTAATAATTAGATAAGAATAAAAAAGCGCAAAAACGCCCTTTTTTTAATAAATCCTATTCTACAAAACAATTTAAGCAGTTAACAGCTAGCTTGAATAATATCTAAAAAATATCACATATTCATCTCTTCCTGACTATTTTATCTCTCTTATATACTTATTTATCTTCATTTAATATGAAATAAAATTTTTTTTAAAGACATTAAAAAAAATCACATGGCTTATTGAGGGCAGTTACAAGGATATGTCGATCTGTGATAGTTAGTTAATTCAATTCAACCATTCGGGAATTAAAATCATGTCCCTAGCTCAGATATTTTTATTTATTAAGAAACTATTTTATGCTCTGTACCAACTGAATAATAATTTATATGTTAAAAGCGGTTTGTAACAAGACAGAGCACAATTTAAAACAAATTGAGAAGCTATAAATATTATTCAAATGCTTTGTTTTGCTGAACTAAAAGTAAACAGTAATGTTTACAATTCTTTTTAAGACTAGTTTCGTAACGTTTATTAAAAAGTTATTGTTCAAACATTGAAAATTGAATATAATACATATTTTATAACAATATCACAGAATACTACCTAACGTTGTTTATATGATTAAATGCCATTCACAGCTATCATACAATAATAATTTAATTAAATTATTTAAAAGCAAATCGCTACCATTACGTTATCACTTTTGAAATTAAAATTCACACTAATATAATTTATAAGTAATTAAACTTATCAGCAATTGAAACATTTAATAAACATAAAAAACTATTATTTTTATATTGAAAATATCTTTTAAGTTGTGTTTAGAAAAAGAATTCCTTAAAAATAACTGTAAAAATATGTTTAAAATATTTTTCTTACATATTTTACCTTGTCTTTAAGACCCTTTTAGAAGATGAATTAGCATTTTATTAAGTTATCAAATGATTGTTTCCTGACAATGCTTAAAGGAATAAATATTTTATTGATATATTTGCACCAAATGTTTTTTGTAATTTATTAGTTATTAATAAAATGCTGCTTCCCTAAAAACAGACTTGAAGTATCGAATTTGGATTTTCAAACTGTTTTTCTTGAATCATATAAATATCAGTTGGAAATTAACCGTTATAATATGTTGTGCAAAAATTTAAAAAACGTCTAGATTTTAAAGGAATTTTAAATTTTAAACAGTTCTTCTCAAAAATGTATATATTTTAATTTCAAAAATATAAATGAATAATAATTTCTTATTTTTTTTTTATTGCATTAGCATTTAACATCAAAACTATAGTGTGTATTTTGAAAATTGTCTAAAATTTCTCATCTTTGAATCAAAAATAAACAATATTTAAAAATTTATTATTTTTCAAAAATATGTATGAACAAAAATAACTGATATCCGTGTCTCGCTTCTTATTTATAACATAGGTTTCTATGGTTAGAAGTCTAGATAAAACCTAAAATATTTAGTTACAAACAATATGGCATTAAAACTATTGTGTTTTTCTTTTAAAGCAAAGCTTTCCGTTTGATAAACATAGATTTATTTTTACTTCAATAAATCCAAATATAAATACTGATTGTTATACAGAGAAGAAGTAGATGAAGAGATTCGTTAAAAACAATAATAGCTTACCAAATGAATGCTTTCTAAATTCATGAAAATTTGCATATTGATTCAATGAATAGAAAACTAATTAATTTTATTTAAGTTTAAATTTATCCACTTTAAATATTAATTGAACTTAATTATTAACCATCCCATCCTATATTAATTTGCTATGAACCCACTGGAGCTCACATCTAATATACAAAATATACATGATGTATAGATAAAAAGTGAAAGAAAAAAAAAACTACAAAAAAAAAAAGAGAACTGGTGCTAAAATTCACAAATACAATGTTTAGAAACAAAATAGGAAAGTTTGCAGAAACTACATTGTAAGCGAATAAAAATTCTTATTTTATGTAGTCTTAATTTTATAGAGATTCAATTTTTAAATTTTTCATAAAATAAACATTTATAAATACATCCAGATTAACAAGTAAATCAAATGAAAAATGAATTATTTATTGCTGAATAACAAATTTAAAAGTATGAAATAATTTAAAGAAAATTATTTAATGAAAAAGACATTAAAGTAAAAAATATCACCCATTGATGACCAGTATCCATATACGTTGTTATATTTCATGATTTTTCTCATCATTCTACTGTCAAATATTAGAAATCTAAAATCACTTCCAAATTGTTTCATTAAACGCTCTTCTACTACAATACTCTTAATACTTAAATGCATGAGAGTATTCCTAAGAAAATCTAAAAAAAAAAATTAACAAGAATTAGTACAAATGGCATATAATCTCTGATATAGTATATGATTTTAAATATCTTATAAATATGAAAAATATTTTATACATTTAAAGCTATAATTTTTTACAAATTAATCAAATTTGTATAAATACAAAAATATGAGAATTTTTGAAATAATATCGATTGAATTTTTATGATTGACGTTTAGCATTTATTTTCTAAAATTAATTTAAAGCTAAGATTATAAATTAATTGCTTGATTTATTTTTTCACTTATATTTTCAAACATAAAGCCATCTTGTCTTATGGAGATATTAACTAAAAGAATTAAATAAGTTAATACTGAATACTTTGTAGAGCATGAAATTAAAAATATGTGAGAACCGTTTAATTAGCTTAGAAAGTATTTATATCATCAGAATATAGCATTAAAAATAGTGTCTGGATTTTGAAAATCAACTATAAATTTCTCATTAGTGAATCAGTAACAAATAATATTTAAAATTTTATAAATTTTCACTTAAAAAACGATCAATTATGTTATCTGATCTCTTTTTTTTTCTTCAAAAGACTTGTAACATGATTTTTAATGGTAGGATTGTGAATCCAAATCTTGAAATGGTTAATTCGAAATACATTATGAAAGTTATTTTTTATGAAAGTTATTTTTACAGTGTGAGGAATTTGGAAAAAAGTTTCTCTCAATAGAAGTTCTTTTAGTAGCCTTCTTAAAGAATTGTAGTTACATACGAAAATGGATTCTGTACTTGTGTGATTTAAAAATTGATTCTGTCTGTTATGTACGACATTATTTTAATTAAATGCACTGAGAGGGATTTTTAAAATTTTATATCATTAATCTGCAATATAGGCTTTATTTAAATTTGACATGAAACTTAATAATACTCATATCTTTAATATACATTTTATCATATGCATATCTCTTCTGAAACGTGAAAAATTCCTTACAATGATTAAAAATAATTGAATGCATATTAAATTTCGTATGTAGATTTAAGACTTTAAAACCAAAATGAAAAATACTAAACAGATATTTACTCCTAAAAATAAAATGTCGTGTTCAATATAATTTTATTAAAGTTTAATTTTATCCAATTTTTTCTTGTTTAAGGCTTTTAAGCAATACTGTTTGTTAAGTTTCTTCAAATTTAAAAAAGTGAATTTAAAAAAGAGCATATAGCATATTTCTCATAAAATTACCAGAAAACAAGGAAATGTTTTGAAAAACAGAGTTATTGCATGCAAAAAGTAATAATACAAGTAAAAATATCACCAATGGATGACCAATATATCCTTATGTAATTATATTTGTATTTTTCACTTTATTATACTCTCAAACTTTAAAATTCTGGAATCTCTGTAATGGTTTCATATCGTCAGTAAACGGCTAAAATCCAAAAATATTTAGTCCTATGACTGTATTTCTGAAAATTTAAAACAAATAAAGTACATTAATATTTAAATACAGCAAAATATTTTGATATGATAGATTTGTGTGTAATCATTTTTTAAATGTTAATATATAATTACAAATTGAAGACATAATATTTTGTCAAATTAACTAAAACTAAAAAAGTTTGCTAATATTACTTTCTATGAAGAATTAGAAAATGTATAAGAATTTGTTGATTCTTACAAATTTTCAAATTTTGAAAACCGATTGCGTTTTTATTCAGAATCGAAACTGTTAAGTGAATTCCAAAAATTTGATTGAAAATTGTTATTTTTTTTATCATATTCAGATTTATTAATATTATTCAAATTATTTGTTAAACAGTATTTCGATTTATTAATTTTCATCAATATACGTGACCAAATATACCAAATCTCACCTTTTCTCTTAATTGAATTAATTTTTGTGTCTTAGATGTGGCCGTAGAGAGACAAATAAATTGCACTTTCTGTTAAAAAAATCATTTGTTATTATATTCCCCACTGTCGAATTTCACATCTAAGACTTTAAATATTTAATTTGATCTACAAGAGAAACTAAATTGAATTAGATTATATTTCTAAAATCTTAATCTAATACCAAAACTGATATAAACTTTTTAAAATTCCACTTTTTGTGTTTATTTCTTAAGAGATGTATATGTTTACAATAATACACTAAATAAATACAGATATTTCATTTGAACTAAGTTAATTTATAGATATGTATTTTCTAAAGTTCATTTAAAAATAGAGACTGATTATTCACGTTGACTATATTTAAAGCATGCAGAATTAAATAACTTTGTAAATCTTTAATTATAGAATTGTTTCGCTGTGTTAAAGTTTATATGTTTCTATACTTAATTTAAAATAATTTTTAATTAATTTCAATAAATATCAAATTACCCAATATATATTTTGAGTTTCTTTTATAAATTGATAATTTTAATGAAGAATTAATAAAATCTTTAAGATTTTAACTAGGTAAAAATAATTATTTTTTTTTCTAAAACGAAATCAATAGTTTTTGTAATTGTTATAAAAAAATTTTCTAGATAGAAAAAAATAATATTAAAAAAAATTAATTAGTGCTTAAAACATTCAAATCTATAATTTTCTCTTTTATATTACAAATTCACCTTTCAATGCTAATTATTTGGATGTAATTTTTGCTTAAACCAAATCTTTTAACAATTAATTAAAATATAATTAATAATTGCTGAAAATATTACAAAATATCATCTACTTTTATTTTATATGTGAGTTTGATATAATTTATGCCTAATATTTTCATTTATTAAATAAAATAAGTTACGATTTCGAAGAGACAAAAATAATTTAATTTTGTTTCTAAAAAATTTCAATGGAGAATTATTAAAAAAATAATTGATTTTTTTTCTTGGTTCAAAAATAGAAGTAATTTAATATTATTTTTGTAAAGTTTTGCTGTCACGTATTTTTAAAAATTGAACTACATTAAATTTCTGTGAAACAGTTAGAAATATTTAAATTTTCTATCTTGCAAAGTCTTAGAAATATTTAAAATATATAACTTTTTGGAAAAATAAAAGCATTATGTTTTAAAAAATTGTTTAGTTCATGCTAAAGTCCTTGAGTAAGTATTTCATGTCCTTTTTTTAACATTTGAAATTAAAATTTATCCTAAAATTTTGTTGTTTTACCTAGACCTAGCGTAATCGAAATTCGTGTCTTTTCAAATACAAGGATTTCTTTCCAGTTCTGATTTTTTAATATTTATTAAGTATCATTAAATGCTCTAAATTAAAATAATTAAGACGGAATTTATTTAAATTTTACAAAAGAAATTAAATTACTTGAACTCAATAATACTTTTCATTTAAACAGCATTTAAGATACCTAAGTTTGATTAAAATTTTATCTATTTAAATTTGTAAAAAGTGTATCTCATCATTCTATGTTGTTAGACATTTTAGCTCTAAAGATCAGAAGACCTGATAATTGTTGTGTGTTTGTTAACGTATTGTTTTTGAACATGAATTAGATTTATTAATAACAAGCATTTACAGAAATATATTTTAAATCGTATCCCTTATTTTGTTAAAAGGAAAAAAAATTCTAACAAAACCAATTATATCCTAACAGTTATTTTATATCAAGATTAAGAAAATTAAGTTTTCATTTAAATCAAGAATATTAAATTAATAATAAGTAATTATATATAATACAATTCATCCTTGTATTTTATTAAAAAATAAGTCAATATTTTTTTGAATATTTTTATATTTATATTCCATTTCATGCAGATTTGTTGTGAATTATTTCTCTGCTCTTTTTATTTCTCCCTATAAATTTAAAATGCTAAGGCTAATCCAAAGTAATTTCTAAAGCAAAAAGTTTGGGAAAATTTTTAAAAATCATATTTTAATTTTAAAATTAATGGAATAACACTTATCAGAGAAATGAAAAATATCATATAAATAAATAAATACATGGTGAATAATCTGAAGAGCATTAATTGTATATTTCAACTATTATTTAATTTTTAAATATAGATAATTGCTATTAAAATCGTATATTATATTAGTTATTTTATATTGTACCATTAAAAATAAATTTAAGAAAATAACTATTTGATATATATCATGTTTAACTCTTCATTTCATAAAAAATGCTTTAATGATTTATCACTATAAGTAACTCTAATTTTGACTTTTTTATAATGAAAAAATAAGATAATCAGTTTGAATAAAGCAAAATTTTATATTCATTTACTTTCATATTTTTGTGCTTCAAGTTATATATATATATATATATTGTTGCTTAAATAAGAAAGAAAGATAGGTTAAGAATATATAATCTACTGTTAAGAGTTATGAAAACTATAACTATCACTTCTATCCTAAAGTCATTATTTAAGTTCCATCTGTAAATTGAAGTAAGAAAGGAAACTCAATTTATTTCTTCCTAATGGAAGAAGTGTTTATGTAAGTCCCTATTAGTTTTGTAGATATAATACGTAGTTAACATATATTGCATCTGATGAAATAACACTTACCTTCTCAGTCCCCTATTTATCAAATTAAAAAAGGGTATGAAATAGTAACATAAAAACAAGTAAAATAATTTAAACTGTAAATTCAAAAAAATTATATTTGGCATATTCAAAGATATGATAATGACTCTACAATTTATTTTTTATGAGTTGAAAATTTCCGTATTCTTGAAAAGTTTAAAATAAATCAAAGTAACACATACAAGATTTTAATTTTTTCTGTAAAAGAATTGTTATCCAGATATTTATTAAAGTAATTTTACTAGAAAATTAGAATAATTTTTTTGGAAGTTTGTAAACATTATGCTGATTTAATTTTTTGTACTTATTAACTAATTTGTAAACATTTTTCTGCATTCTATTACAGTTATACAATTTTAAAATGTGTACGATAAATTACTCTGCTGACCTTTTTTGGCTGTAGCAATAGATTTTAAAATTACATAAAAACGTCGTTTTTAAATATATTTAAAATTTATCTCATTACAACCTAGTTGTTCAAAACTTAAGCGAAAAAATTGAAAACATTCAGTAAAAATATTTATGATGATCAAATTATAAAATAAATTGATGATAAATTGAAAATAAGAAATGATTTATTTTCTTTAAATACAGGAAAGTTAAATTTTAGCATTACATAAAACTAAAGGTTGCGTGTTTTTTAAAATTACATATAAAATTTCTGTAAACTCTATTCATATTAGAGGTTTATTTCCTTAGTATTATTTTAGCTAGATAAATAATATTGATTATTTGACTCAAAATTATGGAACAACAGTTTTTACTATAAGCAAATAAATATTTTTATAACAAATATCAAAATGTTAATTCCAAAATCTTATTAAATAAAATAATATTTTTGAAATTATTCAAAAGCAGGAAAACAAAACTTCTTTCAACTTTTATGTGGAAATCAAATGAAATGCCTAAATACATACATGCATGCAAACATACATACATATATACATACATACATACATACATATATATATATATATATATATATAAATTATTACTCTTTAGTGGAAGAGTAAAATGATGCAGTACTTCTTTATAATTACTTTACAGAAAAATCAATTACATTTTCTCATAGGAATGCTAATATATTTGTTAAATACAAAAGCATTGGTTATTGAATTAAGTATTGGCTGTCATCTTGCATAATTAGAAATACACAAAGCATTTAAAATTTTTAGTATAATCTGAAAGCTAAATAATTTAAACTGCAAGTAAACTATTTAAACTATAAAAATGTATAAATTTTAATAGTTTCCTGCATTCTGCAAAGAAATGAAACAGATATAACTAAGAAATACCGAATATGTATATTAATTTTATGAACATTAATTTTATGAAAATTTTTTAAATCATCAAATTATAAAAACTAAAAATTAAGTTGTATTACAATTTTTTACTGCTTTTTTGGATTACGTGGTTTATCAGCACAAATGCACAATGTAAGTTGTGAAAATTCTCACAAATGTAATAAAGTTTAAATTTTACATCAGTAATTTGTATGATAAGTGTCGATAAAAGCATATTGTATTCGCCTTAATCAAATTAATAACTTTTCGTTTTGAATATTCTTTGTACTTATTATACCATATGTTTAATACACGTAGTATATTATGAATATGACTGATAAGTATAATAAATATGAATGTATGATATATGTATATTTCTCTGATTTATGTTTTATTTTAAATAAATGAGATTTTACTTTTTTAAAAAATGTCTTTTCTAATTCTTAAAGAAATAATTTTCTTAAATTGAAATTAGTTTAATTTTATACTGCATAATTCTAATAGAAAACTTTTTTTTTCATTTTTTTAAAATTTCAGATGCATATAAACTTAAAATTATTGTAAATTTTACACTTTTTACATACAGTGAATAATTTTTAATCCTATTAGTATAAATTAATTCTATTTCAAAATATTAGTTTCCAAAATATGAAGAGTTAAGCGAATTTTTTATTCTATGTTATGAATATAAAAACAAGAATGATTATATATTTCCAAGTATGCCATTTTCTTCACCATTTCCTGTTGTCAAATAGAAGAATATTCAAGCAAAACCTAAAAGAAATATACGAATTAATTAATTATTTTTTAAATTTAAAATTTATATAAAAGAAATAAAGCATATATGATCATGATAAATCTTAAAATTGTTTACATATGTAATCCGGAAAATCAAGATGTAAAGCAGATTATAATAAAAATATATTAATTGGAAATGTAAAATTTGTTAGGTAAAGATTCTAAGCAACTACATTTAAAATCCTATTTCTACATAAAAGGTAAACTTTTTACTGGTTTATAATATTAAGATCAAACTAAGGTTGCTATTAAAATTTTAGTAGCTTTTTATGTTATACTGAAAACGCGTAAAAACACTAATGATTGCATTTTAAAAAAAACTGAGGATACTAATCTTTATAATTTTTGTGTCATAGAAAATTCTTTTTATTTTTCTTTCATGTTTCTATTTTCAAAGAATTATAATGAAAATGAAAATAAGACTCAAATTATTCATGTAGTTTTTTCCTATAGTTTTATTAAACGAAATTAGATGATATTTTGTTATTTGAAGCTTCATTTTGTCATGTATGTCAATAACGTATTTTGATTTATTTACTATATTTTACATTTTTGTTTTATGAATAAGCTAAAAAATTGACTCAAGTTTATTAAAAAGAATTTTCATACAAAATACACATAATGCAGGCAGTTACTTTCCTTGTTTAGTAAGTTATTTTATTTGCCTTCAATTTTTTATATTGTTAAAAATAAAAAAGAAAACATATTTCACCAAATTTCCGTTACATATGTATGTAACTTCAAAGCTACCATTCGTATAAATAAACGATAGTTAGGAGGAATAAAGTTTAAGAAAAAATAAGAAACAGAACAACTGGGTATTTTTGCTTCTTCTTTGTTTGATTTTTATTTTCGTGAGAAAGTGCACGATTTTCCAAGAAAACATTGATTCACCAAAATAGTACATTTTTGCACAATTTAAATCCTTACTACTGTAAAAAGTACTAAATATAATTCTCACATTTGTAAAAAAAATGTATGTATAAAAAACTCAAGGCAAGACAAAAAATTCATTCTTTAGAATTAACGAAATCTATTCTGGGCAAATATCATAAATTTGAAACATAACAAAGCTGTTTTGTGTGTTCTTAAACACAAATTCATGTACTGACGAACATGGTATCACCACATAGTTTGCGAAACCAGGGAATTTTGTGAGAAATTTTCTAACAATAAAATGGGTCTGGACTAAAGAAGAGGGAGAAATAGTATGCTTAGAACACACACACACAGTTGCTTTTACTTCTTTCGCAATGGTGAAGTTTCATCTGTCATGCTATATGTACAGAAGGCTAAAATCTGCAGGATACCTATTGTGTGAGCCAGGAAGTTCAAGAAAACTCCAATAAGAATTTTCTGTTTCCTTCAAAATTTATTGCTTGCAAAACGAGATTTTTTTAATTTTTTTTTTAATATTCTGGAACAGGAAAGAAGAAATATTTTAAATGTGGGAGCGTGATGGGAAATATACTTAGGGTATTCCATTATAAATCAGTAGCATTTATTTAATGCTGCTTAAAATTAATTTTTATTAATTTTTTTAGTATTTTCTTAATAATTGAAACATTTATAACAAATTTCACTATTTTAAAAAAAAACTATGATTTATTTCGTCAAATTGAATCATATTACGAAGGAAGCTATTCAATTATTGGATGCAAAATAAACTCTGTTAAAACTTACAATTTTAAAAATTTAATTTAAAAAAAGAGGAAAATAAGTTTAAAGCATTTCTTATTAATGTAATTGAATACACAGTTACATTTTTCAGATTTAAATTATTACAATGTATATAATTAACGTGAAAAAATATGGTCTCAGTTGTGTATTTCTATTAATTTAACATTATAAAATTATTGCATTATTTCCATGTCAAGTATGAAATCATTTTCTTTATTTAATTTATTCAGAGGTAATTAACGATTTTATAAATCTAATATTATAAAAGGTAATTAAACTGCCTGTTAAACATAACATATTTCCATAACTTTGCCATAACATATTTACTATCTCAATTAGAAATAAGTTATTTTATAAGCAAATTATAGTTAAATGCAAAATATAGTTAAAAAAATCTTTCCATCTCTAGAGGTGTGGTCTCAAATATTAAATATTCCTGAAATATATCTATATTCTTATGCAATAATAAAATAATTAGCATTAAATAAATCCTTGGAAATAACTTTGTATTTAGTAATTTATAATAACAGTTAAAAAGGCTTATTATTGCTGAAGATCCATTAACGATATTTCAAATACCAATATAAATCTTTCCTAAATTCTTTCTGTCAAATATTTACATATGTGCATAGTAAGTCTATACTTATGATATTTTATTTACAAAGTAAATATCGCATATCAGTAGAACATAAAATGTAAAGTATTAATTACAATTCAAATATGTCACTTTATATAGATATTAGTGACATTTATTGAGTGTGCACAGAAGCAGTCAAGCATTTTATGACGCGTGCTACGATGTGTTTATTTTACGACTCCTTGTTTCAATAAATCCAATACAAATCAGTAATAAATTTTAATCCAAGAGTTAATTATACTAAACTGTTATAATATACAAAAATGTTCTGACTTTTCAAATAAGATGAAAAATTGAAACTTGTATTGTCTTAAACTTAGTGAAACTAGGAAGGATTCGTTTAAAAATTAAAATGTGATCGAAAAATATATTTCATGACATCATTAAAGGACACGTAGTACTAAACTTTTTTGTTATTCAGAAGTATTTTAGAATAGGGTAAATGATTTAAGTAATTTTATTTTATTTAGATGAAAGACTAAAATTCTGCGCTACATAATAATTATCTATTACCTCTTAAATATTAATTAATTATTGTTATTTTCCATTGTTGATGTTTTATATTTTATAACCCAAATTCCCCAAAAAATAATTTAAACGCTAAACATACATAATTATGAACGCATCTATAAATAAAACAAATTTTATAGTAGTTACATTAAAAAATTTAAATCTTTTACTGTGTGTGTGTACGATCTAACACTCAACTTTTTAAAAATAGTATGCATTTAAAAAACTATTAGAATTCACAAGAGCATAATTTTTTTCTATTAAAGACTATTAATTCTGAAATTTATTATAAAATTCTAAGTTTAAGGGTGGCTACGATGATATCATTCTCTGTTCTATTTCACTCTTTTTAAAAAAACACAAATGTTGTATTTCTTTCAAGAGAAGTGAATAAAAAAGAAGAAAATGATTTCTTTTGAGGAAAAACAATAAAGGTTAAACTTTGTTTTATGCAAAATTAATTTTTAACTACATTTTAGAATTTATAAAGTGAATTTTATTTAACTACTAATTTTATAGCCATTCCTTAAAGATTTTCATGTTCGCTTATGCTAAATCTTCTTTTTAAATTTAGGTTTTTTACCAGATTAAATACGTTTTATATATTATGTAAACAAAAAAATATGTATAAATAACGTACTTAAAATGAATTAAAACCTAAATTTTAGTTTCCTAAAGCCTTTTATTAATTAATTGAAGTTTAATATCAAGAATTTACAACTTAGCGATGAATTTCACTTCAATGAAAAAAAGCAAAGAATCATCTGACTTAATGATCTTGACCATAATTTAGAATACAAGAAAATGTTCTGAACGAACATAACCGAAAATTTTCTGAATAAAACTGTTAACAATTCGAATAAAATATATGCTTATAATAGAACTAAACTCTCTTCTGATATAAATTTTATTTTTGATTAAGAGTGTATTGTTGTATTTTTGACATAGTCAAATAATTTTAAAACACTACTTAGTTAATTTCGTAAAATCCTGTAAAATTATCAGAAAATCTTCAAATAAAAACTAATATTTATCTGTTCAGATTTTTAAGTATATTTTTATATTTTGCAAATTATTATCCGTCTTTATATAATGAAACAGAATTTTACCATCCTAACTTTTCTCAAACTACCTTTGATACTCTAATTTCTTAATAAAAATACATTTTTAAATAATTCTTAATCCAATAATTAAGGAAAACTATTCTAATGATATCAAATACTTTTTAAAATTCTTTATTATATATTTTTTTATTTTTAAATAATAATCTATATTAAAATTGTCCTTAAATAATCGTGTAAAATGTCCACAATATTCCAGATATTTTAAAAGTATTGATTTTTTCACCTACTTTGATTTTTCTTTGCATTTGAATTTGTTTCAAAAATTCATTGTATAAAATTATAAATTTGAAATTACTTCATTAGGCCCCATATAGTAAGGAATTCTCTAAATTATTATTAAAAAATTTAAATAATTTTTAAATTATGTTTGCTGAAGTCTAAATAATAAAAAAGTTATAATAATTTTGTTTTTACAGTTTACAATAAGATTAGGAACTATTAAGTGAACTGATATGCTTAAAGCCATTCTAAAATATATAATTTACCAACAAAATAATCTATAAATTCTTTTGAAAATGCATTTTTATCAAAACATGGGAGTAATTTGGAGTTAAGAACTCAAATATATATATATATATAAAGAAAAATAAATGCGTTGGCTTTTCAATTAATTACAGACGTTGTCTTTCGTTTGTCTCTTCACTAACTTTATGTCCACTCTACATCAATTAATCTCTATTTCGCATTTTTCCCTTTTTTGGCTCATATCCAACTCTACATCTCCTTTTGGACGGATTTTGCTCTCTTCATCAAAGATGCAACGTCAGAGTTCGTTTGTTCCATCATATATACACCCAAACAGCTATGCCATAAATAGCATGAAAAATATTGGATCTGCGCCAACTTATTTTCTATTCATCAACTTAATTCTGTGGCGTCAGGCTGTTGAAGTTTCGAGGAAGAAGCCTTCTCTCTTATGCTGTTGTTTTCAGGCAGAAATCTTATTGTTTCTTAATTACTTAGATTTAATACAATTTTCAGGAAAAAGAAGTTTACATTTTTCTAAGCAACAGTCTCCTAAACACTAACAAGAAATGTTATCTGAAAATAAATGTATAGGATCAACAACTTTGTTTAAAAATATAATCTTAATTTTAATTGTTCCCTATGCTCAGTGTCTTGATGGAAAGTGTTTTAACACAAATGTTAAAACTTAGCAGAATTTTTTGGTCTCAGATTTTTTTTCACATTACACGTATATCACTATTTATTTCAAATATTAATCTGAAATATTTTAGTTAATTAATTTTTATTAGATATGTCTCTAATTTAATTTTCAAAATGATTTTAAGGTGTTTTTAAGAAATTAATCATTCATATTGAGTACTTGGCAATATAGTTTTACTTTAATCAGAAAATTTCTTGTTTGTCTCATTATTCTTCTATTGAGTTTCAAATATTTGTTCAAATTATATTAAGTTTATGACAACTAATTTAAGTCTAAAGAAAATGCCCTTAATCGCATCATTTTTATTATTTTATATTTATGTTTTAAAGTTTTCATTGAAAAAAATTATTTTTTCGGGTTAGAAATTAAATTTTTGGGTTTTAATCTTTAATTATTAATTCAATTCTAAATGAAAAAAGAATCAATGACTCAATGTTTAAATTATGAAAAATGCTTATGATCGTTATTTGATAAATTTATAATGGTGTACCGAAAATAAAATATATATCATTTTTATTTGCAAAAACACATGAGTAATTCAGACTAAATGAATAACCCAGTCAAATTATTATTTTGAGGGCAATTATTTCATAATATATTTTAGTGTTTTACTTAATACAGAAGCTAATATATCTAATTCATTTTATTATTTATCGTGGGATTTAAAATTATTCAAATTATAAAATTACAATAATATCTACTGAAACACGATCTGTTTTATTTTCATTGATATTTTCAATAAATCTCATGGGTATGTATTTCAGCGTCCTTTACTCGTTTGCATGAAACTTAAGAATTTGATTTACAGAAAAAAATTTAATTTTAGATAAGGCAATCTAATTACTTTAATAATAAAAATATCTTAAGATTACTTTCTAATCTTAAAGATCTTAACATTTATACGATCTTCAGAGAAAAATTTACAACATTACTACTCAAATAATTATTTAATGAATATTTTCTAACTACATTTGTTATCTTTACTCATTGAAATTTGCTCATTGCTTTAAATATATAATGATAATTTTTGTACACATTATTTTGAAAAACCTTTTAGAAACCAGGTATTTTTCATTAACTAGTAAAACAGTATAATTGAAAACAAAAGAAAATCTATACATATCTATTAAATAAAATTACATTTAAGCAAAACTGGCAAGAAATTTGAAAATTATCTTTAATTATTCAAAATTCATATAAAGAGATATTTCAAAGATGAAGATTGATTGTGAAAATAATATAATTTAAACTTAAATGAAATATCATTTATTTTACGACACATATTTATTAATAATTTGTAAAGATATTTGTCATCAAAATAATTTATTCATTTTAATAAAGAAATATTTTTGCGCATTATTTTAGTGAAAATTTAATTAAAGAAACTAGGTTATTGTTTTAATAATTCATTAATTTAAAAATTAATTTTTTAATTAAGAGTATAGAATGCGGAACATAAAAACATCTATGCATATTTGGTATCACTTTAAATCACATCCACCCAATATTGACAAGAAATGTATCAAACAATTTAATTTTTTCAAAATTTCTAGATATTTCATGAAAACTAAACAAAATAACTGTTAAAAATTCATGTAAATAAACGCATTCTTTTCATCTAACATATTTTCTTAAATTATTTTGTTTTAATTTTTATAATTTAGTAACTGAGATTATCCAATTTATTTCGCTTTTAAAATTTATCTAAATTTAAAAAAAATGGAAAGTTAATGTATTTTGTTACTACAATGTTTTAAATACTATTTAAAAAAAACATAAACTATTTTAACTCTTAGAGTTTTACGAATGTAAATTCTATAAATCAGTAAGAAATTTAAATTTAATTTTCAAAATTAATTCTAGAATTACTTTATTTAACAACGTTTTCAAAATTTTCTTCAGAGAAAAAATCCAATATTTTATCAAATATAAAATACCTTTTTATGCAAATACTATTGAGTGACTCAATAGAAAAGGAATAAATTATTTCCATGGATGTTATATAATATGTATGTATGTGTATGTATATATATATATACACACACACACACATATATATATATATATATATATATATATATATATATATATATACATAATATAAATATAGAATATATATATATAAATTATCAATTATTATATATTATCAATTAATATATGTTATCAACTATTAAAATAGTTTAATTGCGAAATATTTCAAATAGTTAAGTTATTACTATTTCAAAATTGAAGTGTAATATTACAAAATGAAGTAAAATTTATATATAAAAGTATTTCAAAGCAATTACAATTAAAGATAATTTTTTTCCACTCTTTTTAAAAACTGTATATTAAATATGGATTTTTCTTTAGTTTCCCAAATTAAAGTCAACACACGACTGCAATGGTCCACCAGAACCTACAACATATTAAATGCATAAAATGAATATTCTATATTTGATTAAATCTATAAATGACACTCCGAAATATCGTCTAATAATGACACATTTACAATTTTGAAATACTGAAAGAATAATGAAGAACCAGATAAATTTAGATATGTTTTAAAATCGTTTTCCCTTAAAAAAGCACTTAGTAGAAAAGATAATTTCAACATTTTTTTCAAAAGATGGATTTTTCAAATCTTATTTTGTAAATAAAATTTCAAATTAAATTTTGGAAATTTTACCAAAAGGATAAAACAACATTATATACATAGGATTACTTATAATTTATTTGATATTACGCATTCTTTAGTGAATATTAATTAAACTTTTAAAATGACTAGTAAAATATTAAGATGATACATTATTGAATATATTATATTGCAATAATACATATGGAAATTCATTTTTTTTTCAAAACAACGTCGAAAAACCGCTTAACATTATTTCTTCACATACTTTTTTCTCAGCATTTTGAAGTAATTTGTTGCATTTTCAAGTAAATTATTTTGCATGTTTTTTTTAACTACATGGATATTTGTATTATATTTTTTTCCTTACTCTTTCTGTCTCTCTCTCACTACATATTTATTCTCATAACTTATTAAGATTAACTGTGCAAGAGGAATATTTTTCTAAAGTAATATAGGCAAATACTCATAAAATAAATGTATGTTAGTTAATTATATTTTATAGCAGATAATGGAAGTTTAAACTAAAAGTCCAATGTGTTATTTTATGAATAAGTTAGAAATTTATAAGGTATTCATTTAAAAATTTGATAATAATTTGTTAAATTTATACAATAAATGAATAAAAAAGGGTAAACTCATGCATGATATGAATTCAAAACTGCTGAGTCAACTAGAATTCATTATGTAACAATTAGCAATAAATATTCATGATAATATGTTTCAAGAAATTCGGCTTTACTTTAACAATGTTTTATTTTATTGCAGACAGATATTTGTGAAACAAATTTAAATAAAATGATTAAATTTTTCAACATTATCAAAATTTTTTATTTAAATATCTTCTTCAAAAATTAAAAAATCTTGGGAAATTATCTTCAAGTTTTCTAGTTAGAGACAGGCTTTGCTACTATTCGATTTTTGGTTGTTTACTTTTGTTTTATCCAAAAACTGAATTTATATTTTATGAATGCGTTGATGGTTATTACAATAAAAAATGTATCAAAATTATTATTAATTAGTAAACTATTATAAATTCTATTTTTTTAATAAAAAAAAGGAAAAAATGAGATTCAGGTATGGTTGATATTTTTCGTATAATTTCATTTTTTTGTGAATAGAGATGCTTACCAAGAGTTTATAAAGGAAAGAAACAAAATGAGAGACGGAAAGTTTTTTCTTTAGGAATTTCATAAGACCATTTTGGCTTCATTTTCATGAATATTTTATTTCTGTGAAAATAAAATGAAATAAATACCTTAAAAAAAAACCTTTGTGGAGAAATTGAAGCAATGATTAGAAACTAAGATAATTTTACCTAACATAATGATGTATTGGTTTCATTTAAAATTTTAATATTATACTTTATTTTTGATAGACTTCCTTAATTTTTATTACTTATTAATATTTAAATAAATTGTGATAAAACATAAAAATCTTTCAAATTCATCATCATAATTATCAAGTTACATTTTATTTTAAAAAAATCTATGGTCACATAAATAGATTTTTGGTAACAATGAAAATTGTTCTTACTTTTGTCTTATTTTCTTGCATTGTTTAAAATTTAATAAATTTATTATCTTTTAAAAATATCTAAATATTTTTCTACTTGGCATAAAAAATAAACTGGATTTTATATCTTTAGTTTAAAATACAATTCAGAGTTTTAGTCTTGGTCCTATGCACAGTATAATTTATTTTTAAACACCTGCTTTAATGAACTAATAAGAAATAGCTAGTTGTAATTTTAAAAGTACATTATTTTTATTATTGGTATTAGAAACAGTTCCTAAATTTGTGAATTTACCCTTGGATTATTTTTAAATTAGTAAAAGCGAATTGAGTTGTTTTTAATATATACAATATAATTAATAATATGAATATTAATATAATAAACGAAAAAGTTTTTCGAATTTGCTCAAAAAAACTTCTCTCGCACCAAGCTCTCATTCCATCTTTGTGTTTTTGTTTGACAGGTTGAAATATATTGCTTTAAGCCAAACAAATGCTCAAATAGAAGTAAACAGATAACTTTTATCTATGTCGTTGGTTATTGTCTCATAGGCGAGACAACTGTTGCCACACTACTTGAAATCGTCTGAATGTGTTGTCTATTTTCACTTTATTTCAAAAATATGAAGGACCATAATTGTAATTTTCTTTAAATAGAATATAAATATTTTTTAAACGATGATTATTTTTCGATTGCAAATGTAATATCAAAGGGAGAAAATCATTAAAAGAACAAGTCTAAAATATTTCTAAAATCGTAATAACAATAAAAGGATTCATTAACCTTCATTTTCATCCATATATTATTGCTTTTGTCTCCGATTCAACTCTATGCGGGTGTAGAGTGACAAATCAAATCCATCATATCACAGTTAGGTGTAGCATTTATTGAAATTAAATCTCCAAAGAGATTTAAAAAATATATACGAATTGAAAAATGTAAATTCAAAGTGAAGATTCACAAAATATATGTGCACATGCTATATGCTGGTAAATGAAATAAATAAAAAAATTTTAAGATAAGCCTCTCATTAATAAAATATAATAGTATCATAAAATTATTACATAACAACTATAAATTCTTAAACAGAAAAAAACACTTTAATAAAATCTTATTCTTATATAAAAGTTTATTTCCATTAGAAGTGTTTTCATTTATTTCAGTTAAAGAAATATTAAATATGAGTGTTATGAATACTCTTTTTGTATCTGATTCATTCAAAATTTATTCATTAAATTTTACATAAAAATAGATGCTTTACTATTCTTAAATATAACTTCCAATACATAGGTTAATTCAATTCAAATAGATAATACAAATAAAAAATGTATCGCGTTTTCAATCTGGTATAGAAATGGGATTAAAACAGCATAAATTACGATAAAAAATTTAAAAGTCAATTAAATATTTTATTTATTGTAAATCTAAACTCGCAAGAAAATTTTATTTTTGAAATAAATATTTATGTTATGTATTTCCTATTTAAACTAATTTAAGTATATTTTAACTAGTAGAACCTAGTTAAAATCAACTAGATAGCTTTGAAAATTAGCCTCAACAACTTAAAAGTGTGTAACAAAGCATTTAAATTTACTAAAATTTGAATATTATTTCCCCCCTCTTATAAAAATATTTAAGTTTCTTAAGCTTAAGTTAAAAGATTTAATTTAATATTATTTCTTTTGTATAAATCATTATATATATATATATATATATATATATATATATATATATATATATATAGATTAAAGTTCAATATCACTTTTTGCAAAATATTTTGAATGTAAAGCACATAATGCTATGGAATTTTTCTTGGTAAAAAGTTTCACGTATATTGTCATAAAAAATTTGTTAGAAAACAAATTTTGTTTAGCTGTAAATCTGTAAGTAAATTTTAATTCCATAATTTCAATTAACTATTAGAATAAAATTATCTAAACTAAATAAAATTAGTTCTGTAATGGTTATTTCATTTAACTTGAAAAGAATTAATATAACGTTGAAAATTATTTATTTTATACTTATATGAAAAATTTTTATTTTTAACTATGTAAATATAATTTGAGTTTTAATGCATATAAATATATTAAAATTTCATTTTTGTTGAGAAAAAGTAACATACATTTTAAAAAGAAATTATAATCAAATATAATAATTTGGATATTTTCTTAAGAACATTTTTCAAAATTTAAAACTGCTGTAGATATTTCGTTTTGTTATAAGAGGTTGAGTTACTTTCTGTTATGTTATAAAAACTTCAATAGTTATCTCTTTGCAGAAAAAACTAAGCAAGATTTTAATTATAAATATTAAACAATATTTTTAGCTTCTTAACAGAAGTTTTCGGCTCCTAATAATTTGCTAAATATAATTTTATATATTCTTTCTTTCTTTTTGTTATCATGACTGCCAAAATATTAAAGATCTTAAAATTTTTCATAATTTTTGATAGATTTCTAAAGGCATAAAAATATTTCTCTCCTTATCGACTTCTGGCATTTCTGGAATGGAGTGGAAAGTGCACATTAAATAAATTTATATTTATGTAAGCATACATATATAATTTAATACAGCTTTGAAAAACAGTTTTTAATTATATCTTTATTATCACAATCGAAAACAGAATATTAAAAAACGAAATATCTATAGTAAAAGGTATCTTAAGAGAGATAATGGATTCGCCTAAGGTGTGTGATTTTCATGTTTAATACATTCAAGTGCTGTTAATCTTTAAAATCTTAAATGAAACAACACTTTAATGAGTACATTTCTATTCCAGATGGAGGGCAGGAGGTGAGCCATCAGATCTGACGGAATTTCTGGTCTGTCAGCAATATTTCACTTGAAGAGTGATGGAACCTTCTAAATCAGGCCACAAATGTTACCATTAATAACACCTGGCACTTGCATTGGAAGGGAATCCAACTGGCCATTGGAGAACCTCATCTATCGCCATTAATTCCCTTCAAGACATTGCCAAAGAGTGACTTTTACGACCTGCTTAGCATTCAGAGAGTACTTTTGCCAAGTTTGTTCTGGAGGTGGGAGGGTCTAACAGAACATTCCAAGGGCACAGTTTTAAATTGTGGAAGCCAGAGGGCCATTTCAAGGGGCTTGATGTAGTTTTTTAAGTGCACTTGCTGATTGGGCCCGGTTATCTTAACCTTTGACCAATGAAGGAAAACTTAGAGGGAGTAATCTTTTCATTGTATCAGTTTGCAAAGTTTTTTTGAGGGAACATGCAACATCCTTATATCAACCCCTGCCCCAATGGAGGGATGTGGTGGGTGGATGATTTCAAAAAATACTGTGAGATGGTATGGCTGGAACATTACTACTCAGCACAATATGCTCAAGGTAAGCAATTTTTTTTAACATTTTAATGAAAATTACAATTTTAATTTGGTAATTCTTCTATCTGATAAAAAAATAACTTTCCCAAAAATGAATACTTTAAAATTAATTTTTAAGTTAATTTAATTTAAAATTAATGAAACTGAGAAGACTTGAACTTTATAATTTTAATATTTTCCCGCTGATGTTATAATCCCTGTAAAATATATTACAATAAGCGTTTTAAGAAAATTAATTTTTTGTCACTGAATTATCCATAATAATAAGTTATCTTGATTCATCTATCAGATCTATACAAAAATTTTAAAAATGGAAAAAAGACTAAAAATCTATTCATTTTGAATAAGATCACGTGAAAAGGCCGGTGATTTAAATCATGGAAATAAATGAAAACTTTATTTATTTATTTATTTTTCCCTTTTTATTTACATGATTTATTTTCACTTTTTATTCACGAAAAACTGGTATTTAAGATATTAAAATAAAGTTTTATATTAATTAATTAATACTAATCAGTGGAAAGAAATCGAGAAAAAATAATGGTGCAGTATTTAAAAAGTTAAGCATTGATTTCATTATTGTTTCACCTATAGTTAACGCTTGATAACATTAACAATTAGTTATTCTTGTTGAAATGAAATTTAAAATTATGAAATATTTTTATATTATAATATTTAAAATAGTTATTAAGTTATTAAAGTTACAAGGAAACTATTTTAAAATACAGTAGTAGACTTTTGAATCATCGAATACGGGTAAGAACTTCAATGAAATTCTTGCTTATTTATTTCACTTATATATAGTTCTCTTTATTCCAATTTTTAAAATTGCGACTTTCCTATGGTATTAGTGAAAATTATTAGCTTTCCTGATAGAGACTTTTTCTAAGTATTTATAATTTAAATACAACAGTGAAATATTGAAAATGCGCTCTTTGGTACACAAACTCTCATTGTTTTTGTACAACTTCTTAAGAAACTCAAAAATATTTCTTCTTTATACTATTTTAATAATTAACATAAAAATGAGTTGTTAATTAATTAAAAACGAAATATGTCGGAATCTCATAATGGACGTTAATACATTTAATTGGTATATTCAAATTACTTATGAATATAAATAAGTATTTCATTTCCTAAAAACAGTTAAATTCTTAATTTTTCTGAAAATTTCTTATTTTTTTTCTTTTGAATACAAAATTGTGAAATTTTTCTACATTTTATAAATCTTGTAACGTCCTAAAAAGGATAAGAAACAATTCGCTTAGTAAAATTTTGGTAATTTAAAAAGCGAATTAAATGTTAAAGTTAAACATTTATTTGTACTTCATTACTAAATCTTGATTTCTAATAAAGATTTTAATATGTATAAAATTAAAATCTCTTATATTTCTCGTCGAAAGTCTAAAATATAATTCTTTAAAAAAAGTATTTATAATACTCGTTACTCATAAAAAGCTTGTTACATGTTTTTATTAGTAAAATAAAGCGAATTAAGAAAAACACATTTTCCTACTATTTACTTAAATTAAGTAAATAAAATTTTGTAACCATAAATTATATTAGTTCGCTTCATAATTTTTTTTATGTATTATTATCTCAATTATGTACAATTTTTTCACTCACTAATCCTGTTTAAAATTAAAAGTTTATGTTATAGATCATAATGAACTTCTGATAAACTAAAGACGTACCAAAGTATTTTTCTATGATTCAAATCTTACAAAGCCCATATTTTTAACTTCAAATTTTTAAATTAAAATTTAATTTTCATTAAATCCCTTTTTTTGTTAAAATAGTTTTGTTTCTTCTAATGAATGTTTTCTTAAAATATAATATAATTTTTTATTTCCTTTATCTCTCATTAAAAGTAAATTAAAACTTTTTTTCAATCAAAATTACTATGATCATTAGAAAAGTATTATATATATTTCTATAATATCAACACATAGAATTTTTTCTGTGAATTAAGAATGTAACTCTGCCAAATTTGCGTTTTCAATGACGCTATAAATAATACATCTCAAATTATTAATTTTTTTTCCATTTGTTATAGATCTTATCAATTTTTATAAAAGAATTAAAAGTAAATGCTAAATGAGAACTCTTAAAATTAAATATATATTGCACTACTATTATTATTCTTATTTTAAGAAAAAATCTGGAAATTTTTTAAGTGGCAGTTTAAAAAATTAAGATTTAATCTGCTTCTAAGAATTGCATGATAAACATATTTTATTTAATAAATTATTCACAAGATTATATATTTATTCAAATAACAATTGAATAAAAACGAAAAGCTTATTATGTACTCAAAAAAAGCTTTTTTCCAAATTAATTATTTAAAAAATTTTATTTACAATTTGAACGTAAATTTCTTATTAAATTGTTACTAATTATTTCACATAACATATTATTTTACGCTGTGTGTTTTCGTAAATTAATGAGTTTAGAAAAGAATAAATTAAAAAGAGAAATAGAAAGAATAAAAAAGAAAAAGCAAGAATCTTCAATTGAGTTAATGATAATTATAAAAATATTTATAAAGTTTTGAGTTAAAAATATTGAATTTATTTTCTAAATATTATTTACACGATATGTTAAATACATAGTAATTTTGCTTAAAAGAAATTACTTAATTTAAATAAGTTATTAATAATAAAATATTCATTAAAAATTCATAATTTATTTAGGTAATTTTTTATTTGAAAAACTTAAAAGAGAAAGCTTTAATTTATTAATTAATGTCCATCTAACTAAATTATGCACTGCGTTGTTCACTTATCTTTTTTTCAGCATTTTATTCCTTCATTATAAATTTTTATTATAATTATCAAAAAATAAAAATAACAATCTATTTTTTCTAATTGGTATCATTTTATTGAGGAATTTCAAGGATTTTAAAATGCTAAAACTAAAGATTATGTGAGAAGCAAAATATTGAAGATACAAATCATTTTTAAACATTGCTTAAGTACGAAAATTTTTACATATGCTTTGCAAATATCGAATAATTAATTGGTTTTATGACCTCTATATTTATATATATTTTTTAATTAATGCTATAATTATACATTGAAACCTTAATATGTTTAATCTAAAAGAGATTTTCAAAAATTTGAGACTTCGAATATTAATTTTGAGTTAAATCGTAAAGTGTTTTGCAAATTTTGCAGTTTTGCAGAAAGTTGCAAATTTTACTGAAATTTATTACCCCATACGAACGAATAAAATATTAAAATTTGACAAAATGAGATTTGCCTGTTGCTTATGTATTAAACAAATATTGAAATTCGTACATTTTTGAACATGTTTATTTTTATTTATTTTTTATCAGAATTTTTAACTGCGAATAATGAAAGTGATTATTTGATATTGAATTTTTTTTATAAGTTAATCTGAAATTCTATAATCCATATTGAACTGAGAAACAAACTTTTATTTGTTTTCCAGCGTTGTATGATGATTAATTTGTTAGGAAATAGAACCTTATAAAAGGAATGCTTGACGCTAACTTCCAAAATTAAGATTTAAAAAATGATTTTCGTCTGTTGAAATATATGCATTATATAAATGGTTTTACATGCTTGATGAGGTACTGGCAGTTCATAACTTAGTACGAACCAAAAAATTTTGCGATCATGAAAGTATTAAATGCTATTTTATCTCTAATGAATAAGTTTATCTCATTTACAAAAAGGAAATTATTGATGCAAAAGGGAAAAACTAAGTTTGAAAAATCTTCTATTCCTTTATAATTTATCTAAATTTACATTAAATGATGTTTTTACAAGTTTGGTCTCTTGTTATAGATTGAAGTCTTTCATCTTGTTCACTCACAGTTCTGATTTCGTTCACACTTTTTGTATGGTTCATTTCCTTACTTTTGTATGATTTTCCAGAAAAAATATTCATTTATCATTTTTCAAAAATTTTTAAGTTTGAAAATAGATAATTGAAGTGTCTGGGATCTCTTTTATTCAAATAAATGCCATATATTAACTAAGTTAAAATGTAATTGCATTAAAATATCACCTAATGAGAAAATTTTATTAACATTTTATTTGTGCTTTATATTTTAAACCACAGTTTTTGTAGATAGAAATATATTTATTCATTAATAAAAATATCACTGCATTGTGGACAATCTAATGGCCTAAGGCTGTTGTAAAGTATTTTAATATTCACTGCTTAAAATAATTTCCGGGCTGACTTTTCGTAGGCTGCGTTCACATGGCGCAACGGAATATACATTGAAAACTCCCGAGCACTCTCCCCAAAAGACGTACATGCAAAAGCACAACATTGTTTTCTCACGGTTCATTAGTGATACAATTTTAATATCCGACAGATATTTGTATTGAAATTAATTAAATAGTTTCAAGAATGCAAAAAGAAGAAAAAGCTTAGATTTTTAAGAAACTCATTTTTAACGATTTAGGATTTCTCAATTTATAAACATTATTTAAAAAGTGAAAAATTGAGCAAAATTTTGTACTAGCTTAACTTATCGAAATAAAAAATAAAGGTATTTATTAATATTATTTTGAAGATCTGAAATATATGTTTAATTCATCAATTAAAAAAATTCCGAATTTTACATTTAGATTTATAAAATAATATTCTAAAACAAATTTTTTCAATTGAGAGTAAATAATCCTAATAGATCAGAAATTTTTTTTTTTTATCTTAAATTCAATTTTATAAGAGCTTGTAGAAGGATACTTAAAGCACAGAGATAAAAAAGTAAGTATATAGTGTCAATTGTGGATAATAATATGAAGTTAAATAAATATGAAATTTTTTGTTTCTAGAGCATAATTTTTCTCAATTCCAAATTTTTTTAAAACTTTTAATATACACTTTATAAAAGCATTCTTTTATGCACTTAATGAATCTAAATTATTTCTTAAAAATGCTTACATGGTCTTTGATAATTCATTATTTTCGATGAAATTCTTTTTAAATCTTCCTTTTTTAATATCGATTCAATTGAGAGTAAAATATTTATAATGAATCGCTTTAAAGTAACCACGCGAATTAAATATATTATTGGTTCATTTATTTAAAATATTGTTTATAATTTAAATTATTGATTGTACTTGTGCTGTGAAAGAATTTTTGTTTTATTTTTTGATTTATATTTGATATTTATTTTAATAAAAAATGATTTAAAATATGCCTTTGATACAAATATTTCTCGTTAATGACTTATATTAATGTATGAAATAAATTTTTAAAAAATTTCATATCTTTTTCTTTGGAATATGAGCAGGAAATTAAAAAAGAAAATCATTTAGATTATTGTAGTTTTAATTCATAATGCTTTATTTTTATGCATTTTACAGCATAATTACCAATTAATAGATTTATTTTTTTCACTGACATGAAAATAAAATAAACGTATAAATTTTCACCATTTAAATTATTATTTACATGAAATTCCTTGATAAATAAAAGGACTGAGTATATATTTAATTTTACAATATATTTATTCCTTTAAGAATGATCCAATTTTTTTTAACTAAGTTCATTTAAAGTTTTATATTCATTATAATACAGTTGTATGAACATATAGAACAAGTAAGAGCAAAAAATATGTCGATGAAATTAATAAACAAAAATTTTAATTTAAATTATTTCAAAGTATTTATGCACTAAGCAATTTTGCTGTCTTACTTAGCTGGAAAGTGATTCGGATCATCTTTCATTATAAATGAAAAATTCTTCGATAGAACTTCTCATATAAAAATATAGTTTAAAAGAATCTTATAACTTTTAATGAGTTTTAAATTTTAAAATTATTCGTACAAATTTTGAACACGAATTGCAATACGAATTTAGTATATATGAAATTTTACATTAATGTTTGGAATAAATATTAATTCCGTAATATTCGAGTGTGATAAATAATATAAAATTAATTTAGAACAGAAATATTTCTTAAATTTTACATTCAGAATAAATAATAAATTGTAAAGTAAAAACATTTGTAATTAAATAGTCGCGTAATGCTTGATTATTAAATCTATATCAAAAATTTGTAGCAATAAAATACATAAAAAGAAGAATAAAACTGAATTTTAATGTATGAAAACAAAAATAAATATCGAGAAAGTAAATAAATAAAAAAAAGCAAAATTATAAAACATGTTTAGAGAAAAATGGAAAATAGTGCTGCCATCTAGAGGAAGAATTATAGACTTAACATGCGCGGTCGTGGCAAAAAGTAAAATTAATATTTTTTTATTTAATTATATCTGCTCGAAGGATAGTAATTATATTGCATAACTTTGAAAATTTGTGTTTAACATAATTTAATGTCAATATAGAATATAAGTTTTTAAATATTGCCTCATAAAATTCAATTTATTTAATCTTAATATATTGGTAGTCTTAAATTGAAATTTCAAAGATCATTTATTTCCACTTCACAATACTCCAAATTTTTTTTATTATTCATATTTATTTACTATGCAAATTATACTTCATTTTTTTACAAATGCAAATACAAGTATTATAAAATATAAAATTTTGATAAATTTATCTGATATTAAATTTAAATTCATCATTTATTAATTATTGCTTACAAATTAAATTTATTAAAATAAATTTAGGAATAATGTTTTTTAATATTAAATATATTGATTATTTTTAGCTTTAAAATATCTTAATAAAAAATATCTTTAAAAAAATATCTTTAAAAAAAATCTTTTTTTGAATTTAGCAACTAAAATTTATTATTAAAAAATTACTTTAAGAAGAAAATACTATGTTGCCAAAAAAATAAAGAGAGAAAAAATAGAATGTTGCAAAAAAATAAAGGAAGAAAGAAAAAATACTATTTTTCAAAGAAATAAAAAAAAAGAAGTCGTTTTACCGTTAAATACCTTTTTTATCATTTAATATATTTTAAGCATGTCAGCTACTTAACATTTGATAGAAGAATATATGTTTTTATATTTAAAAAATAAATATGTGGAAGGCATTATTATTGAGAAAGTTATTGAACAGTTTAATTATTTTGGGAAAAATATAAATATACTATATTATTTACTGTACTTCTTCATAATAACTTAAAAGAGAATTTTAATTTTTTAACTATTTTTCCAGAAATTTTTTTTACGAATTAAAAGATATATCTTCCAGTAAAGAGATCTTAAGCTATCTTATTTATTTTTTAAATCAAATATTAAATTGAGTATCATTATATACTTTATCCTAATATTATTTGATAATATTTGCCACAATATTTTATCAAAAAGATGAAAAAAAATTAAATTCGTTTTTAACAGTTTAAACACCGAAGTTGCTGAGATTTTTTTTGCAAATTTTAGTATTCAATTTTGCTTTGCTTGTAAATTTTCAGAGTAAAAAAATGTTTTACAGAAATAAAGTGTGCTTCATTTATGAAAAGGAAAGTAAAAGCAACGAAGTAGAAAATGATTATTAGAGTATTTCCACACAATCACTCAAAGGACATATATTACTTAATTCTTTCTGCTTGAAAAATAAACAATCTCACAAAAAGAATGTGGCATGATCATACGGATATTTTTTAACATACGATTGCTTCATTGGTTTCAATTTTTTGTGTTTCCTTTAACAACCATGTTTTGTAATGCAATAAATGCATTAAAAATCTTCGACATTTCCAAATAATTATTCAAATTATGAAACGGAAGACGCTCTTTCTGACTTCATTCGCCCAGTTCTAACGGGAATCTTAGGCAAGTGTCATAATTAGCATTAATAACACTATTCAAATTAATATTCTGAACGTTAGAAATATCGTAAAATTTGTATTTAATTTATTCGTTAAAATAATTAGGCTTGTTAAAATAATTTTTAAATTAGATGTAACTGATGAAATAAAATGAATAAAACTTCATAATATGCTAATTAACTATATACACTATTGGCCATTAAAATTTCTACACCAAAAAGGCGACATGCTACAGACATGAAATTTATAAGGAAGAAGGTGCTGTGATATGCAAATGATTAGCTTTTCAGCGCATTCAGACAAAGCAGGCGCCAGTAGCGACACCTACATTGTGTGTTTAAACGAGGAAATTGTTCAGCCGGTTCCTCATACACAAATTGCATTTGAACGTTGTTGCCTGGTGAAAAGTTGTTGTGATGCCTCGTGTAAGTAGGAGAAATGCGTACCAGCACGTTTCTGACTTTGATAAAGGTCGAATTGTAGCGTACCGGGATTGTGGTTTATCTTATCGCAGTATTGCTGCTCGCGTCTGTCGATATCCAATGACTGTTAGCAGAATATGGAATCGATGGGTTCAGGACGATAACACGGAACGCCATGCGGGATCTCAACGGCCACCAAGCACTAGCAGCCGAGAAGACAGGCATATTATCCGCATGGCCGTAATGGATCGTGCAACCACGTCACGAGCCGTGAGTCAAGAAACGGGGTCGTTTGCAAGACAACAAGTGCCTGCACGAACAGTTCGACGACGTTTGCAGCAGCATGGACTCTCAGCTCGGAGACCATGGCTGCATCTTCCCTTGACGCTGCATCATAGACAAGAGCGCCTTCAATGGTGGGATCAACGACGAACCTGGGCGCACGAATGGCGAGACGTCATCTTTTCAGATGAGTCCAGGCTCTGTGTACAGCATCATGATGGTCGCATCTGTGTTTGGCGGCATCGTGGTGAACGCACACTGGCAGCGTGCATTCGTCATCGTCATACTGGCCCATCACCTGGCGTGATGGTATGGGCTGCCATTGGATACACGTCTCGGTCACCTCTTGTTCGCATTGACGGTGCTTTGAACAGTGCACGTTACATTTCTGGTGTGTTACGACCCGTGGCTCTACCCTTTATTCGAGCCCTGCGAAACCCTACGTTTCAGCAGGATAATGCCCGACCGCATGTTCCCGGTATTGTATGGACCTTCCTTGATACGGAACATGTTCGGCTATTGCCCTGGCCAGCACGTTCTCCAGATCTTTCAACAATAGAAAACGTCTGGTCAATGGTTGCCGAGCGACTGGCTTGTCATCAAACGCCAGTCACTACGGTTGATGAACTGCGGCATCGTGTTGAAGCTGCATGGGAATCTGTACCTGTAAATGCAATTCAATCTCTGTTTGACTCAATGCCCAGGCGTATAACTGCTGTTATTACTGCCAGAGGTGGTTGTTCTGGGTACTGATTTCTCAGGATCTATCCAGTCAAATAGTTTGAAAATTTAATCACTTGTTATTTCTAGTATAATATATTTGTCCAATAAATATCATTTTGTTATCTGTATTTCTTCCTGGTGTAGCAGTTTCAATGGCCAGTAGTGTATATATATATATATATATATATATATAT
>JAPDSC010141396.1:356873-378148 GCA_026290005.1 Latrodectus geometricus
AACCGATAAATGTATAGCTTAAAATTTTAGCTAAAAATTTTCAACTAAGAACTAAGCAATTTTATTGAAATAAAAATAAGATTTGAAGGTTTAAGATCTTACAAAATTAATGATGATAACTTTAATTTTTCAACCTTCATAAATGGGTTCAAAACAATTTTCTCATTCAATATGGCAAAAGATATATATATATATATATATATAAAACGGTAAATTTGAAATCATAACAAATTATATTATTCAGTTTTTATTATCTGTAATTAGATAAAACTGTTTAACTAATTACAGATAATAAAAACTGAATAATTTAATTTGTTATGATTTCAAATTTACCGTTTTATTTAATATAATTTAAAATAATATAATTTGCAATAAATCGTAGTAAAATAACATATTTTCTTATATTAATTTTCTGAACTAGGCTAAACACATAGGCATTTATGACACAAGTTTCCAAGAATAATTGAAAAAATTAATTTGGAAAAAGACTATTTGTGAACTTTGCTTTCACCCAAAACTTCAATAGTTGCGCCATCTTGCAGCGGTAATAGGAAACATTCGTCATACTGAATTCTTCTCATAATTCCTGTAAGAAATTAAGCTAATAAGTAAAAAATATATTTAAACAGACACACAAATTTAACTGATGCTTAAATTTTTACAAATGCTTACAGAATTGAAAAACGAATATTTTTATTAAATTATTCATAATATTTCATTTGAACAGAAAAATTATATTTCATAATTAATGTGTTAGAGAATAAATTGAAAAACTAAAATGTTATAAATTTTTTTCGATATTTTGATTTTCATTTCATTTTTTCATTATTTAAAATTTTTTGATTTATTGTGAAATATCCTTTCTTAGTACATTTTAACTTCAGAAATGAGTATTTATAATTTTAAAAAATGATTATAACAAGAATTTAAATTCTTACTTAACTGTATACGTAACTTATTGTGAATTTCTTTAAAAAATGTATTTCACAATACTTTCTTATAAATATTTTTGAAGATGTGCACTTAGCATTTATTATAGCGGAAGTGAAAATTTTTATTTATGGTTTAAAAAAAGCATTATCAATCAAATCAAAGTATTATCACAATTTAAGAATATTTAATGTTTCATATTAAATCTGATTTGATGACAAACATTGTTTTATCTTCTTTTTTTCTCACTATATATAATAATTCATATTACATATAGAGAAAATATTCACTATTTTTAACTTTATTCTTTAATATTACAGAATTGAAAAGTAAAATCAAGTAATAAAAAAATTAATTAAACATGAAATAAAACTTCAATAATTTTGCTTCTGACTGAATTCCTTATTGTATTAAGTTTAGCATGCAATTGAACTATTCACGCATTTTCTTTGTTCAAATTATAAGTATTCAAAATCCCTAAAATTTTTCCAACTAACGCTTATAAATATTAGTCGATAGATGGCGCCACGACTCTTATGAATTCTTAGAATTTTAATGTAATGTTAAACTTTTTTCTGTTGGTAAATTCTAGAAATCGTCTTCTAACATTTAAAATATATTTTATATTTACAATATCATGCCAATATTTATTTTAATACATGTCTGCTAAGTAATTATTTTCTAAAAATACATTATCATATAAATATTTAACTTCATTTAATTTTCAAAAATATATTAAACAAATATCAGTGGTCAAGATCGTCAAACAAAAAATAATTGCCTTTTAAATTTATTTACAAAAATAAACTCTAGATGTAGTTTTTGAAAATAATTCAAGAAATATATTGAAAATTAAAAGCAGTTCATATAAATTGATTTACACTCATTGAATTCATAAATAACAAAATTCTGTAATTGTTTTAGTATAAACATTATTCCTAGAACAGATTTGTAAATAATATATGATTCATAAAAATTTGCTATTAAATTGTATCTGCAGTTGTTTAAAAATGTTAAAATAGATTAATATTTATTTATAATTCATGTTTAAAAAAAATTTGAAGTTTTCGATTCCACAATAATGATCTGTCTAGTTAAAATGCTAAAGCTTAAAGTTTACAATTCTAAGCTTTTATAATTTTATCATAAAACATTTCTTCATAAAATTGTCTCTTTGACAAATTAAAATTAAAAAGTAATTTAAATATTTCTTTATTCTTAATACGTAATAAAAAAATAATGTGAATTCATTATTAATAACGAGAATAAAATATAAGTTCAAAAATTAAAAATTTATGTGAAATAATATAATAAAAAAAAAAAACATTTGTTATTATCAGAAAACATTTTCTAAAATTACTCCCATCCTTCTTATGTGCATCGGAGCATTTTAGGAATAGCGATTGTCATTAGAGGGCGCCACTGAAGTTATAATATTGCAGATGTTTGGAACTTGTCATATGGTATTAAAATGTTCATTTTCGAAGTCTGCAATGAATATTAAATAGGTAAAACTACCATAAAAATGACTGAAACAGAAAACAATCAAACGAAGAAGATTTTATTATTTTTTGATTTTTAAATTAACAGAGTATAAAATTGTATTCAAAGAAAATTACTGATATTAAAATATATCAAGAAATGTACACTAGAAAATATGTATAAAAAATAGTACATTGTATACCTTTTTCTTAGTTTCAATTATTATTTTTGATATTTAGACAGATTGGTGTTAAATACTTCTCTTCAGATTTTTAAATATTATCGGGCTTAAAAAGTAAAAAATATTAAAGTTAGTGTAAAGACATACATACTTAGAAACATTGATTCATCATAAAATAAATTTTCATAATTAAGTTACTAGTAGATTGAAAATTTGATTCATCTCTTTAATACAAATATAATTATTCTATTAATTGCATTAATTACTCTTAATTTGAATACTTGGGACTTTAAGGACTATATTTACAAATCCATGAAATGCATTGTAGTATAACATTCATAAATTATAAATTATAAAAATGCTATAAACTTAAAGTAGGAGAAAAATTATAATCAATCACATAAATATTCTAGATATTTTTTATTTCATCTTTTGTGTGTAACAAAAAAAAAATGATACATAGTGTAGTATAATTAAAGTAGGACAAACTGAAACAATAAATTTTCAGTCAGTTAAAAAAATTCATATTATATTTATTTAAATTTTAATCCATGCATACTTTTTTTATTTACCACCAAAAGTAATATTTAATCATACATTATATCGTAAAGTTAAAAAGAATAAGGTTTTTTTTTTGTATGATATTTTTTATTTTTTAATTTACAATTCTTGCTAATAATTAATTTAAAAGGATAACTATTCTATATACTTAAATAGAACTTTATTTTTATATGATTTTGAAATTTAAAGTATTTATGAATTAAAATTAATGAATAAAAATATTTGATCAGTAAAAAAAAACCTTATTTTTTTTTTTTTTTTTTTTTTTTTTTTACGTTACAAATATATTCCTCTTTTGAAATACTATAAACGTTGAAACAGGAAATTACAAACTGTTAAAAATGTTCATGTTTTTTTTCTTTTAATTTGTTTTTATAATTTGAGACTCATCATTTTGAAAAGAGGAAACCAATTATTGAGTGCGAAAAATAGCATTATCATAACTAACTGTTTGTGAAAAATAAACTTTCTTATAACCATTTGGGAATTCTAATTTCAGAAGACCAAATGTGGTCTAGGGATAGAACTAAATTTTTCGAACAGAAAATTCTGATTCGTATATTAGGGAATGCTGATCTTTAAATTGCTACATGCACATTGCAGGAATTTGAATTTGAAGGTAATATGTGTTTCTCCCTTTGCGAGTGACGAATAGAACCTCTATCTATGAAATGTATTTCCGGAAAGGCATGGCAGATATTTAAATACCTAACTGCTTTTGACCGTGAAACTACACATAATTAAATCTAGATCATAATTTTAAATGACTTGCTATTTACTTTCTCATAAAACGATACCACATTTGCAAAATTATGGAAATTTTATAATTTTTTGACAATAAATACATAAATTTCATTTAAATATAAATTACTTAAATTTTAATGATATATCTTTGAACTCTCTCTTATCTTTGATGGTGTTAAAAAAGAAATGAGGTAGATTTATAATAAAAATAAGTAAAATAAAAGAAGTTAATCATATTTATTTTAAAGTGCATTTTAATGCCTTAAATAGACATATTTAGTTAGGCAACTTTCCAGCATCGGATAAGTATTTTTAAAGATAGGATATAAATATATATATATATATATATATATATATATATATATATTTTGCTGATAAAGGGGATAAATTTTTAGTAATATTCATGAATTATGTATCAAACATTAAATGAGGAAAAAATCCTAGTTTATTTTTCTTTTTAGTACCTGTGATTATTATATTTAGAAATTGAAAATAAAATTAAAAAGCATCTCTGAACCCCACGTTAAGCTCAGTGAAACTTTAAGTCATTACTCATATTTATAAGTAATCAAATAAAACAATAATATTTAAAAGGTTCAAATTAAGATATTCTATTATTTGAATTTTTTTCCATCCACAATTAATTAATTTTAACGTCTATTGATAAACATTTATCAGATTCCAACAATAAATTATAAAAAATTTCCATTTTTTTTCTCTTGACCACTTTAAAAAATCTCTTTATAAAAGATTTTTTTTTGTTTTGCTATGTTATATTTTTATAGTAGGATTCTAATTTTATAATATCCTTATCTAAATACATGATAATGATTTTTGCTTCCTTACTGGCTTGATAATCTCCAATAATATGAATTTTATTTTTATAGTCTTCATGGGATATATTCTATATAACATATTTTTTCATCTGCATTTATCTTTCTTATTTTTTTATAATAAACAGGTAAATATTACGGTATCAGTAAAATGGGATTTAGTAAAATAAGCTTTTCTTCAATACATTCACTCCATTCCAATGCTTGTTATTATTTAGAAATTCCTAAACAAGAATTTCCTTTAACATTGAAGGCTAGAATTGAGAAAATTTTTTCCCATATTGTATTCATTAGCCACTGTTAAAAATTTTTAAAGATTATTTTTATAAAACAGTATCGCTCTAAATATAAAAATCAAATGCTTTATATTCTATTGGTTTAATATTTAATCATTTTTATTTAAGTCTTTATGGTAATCAAAAGTTACTTCATAATTTATTACGAAATTCATGTGTGTTATAACAAATCACGAATCTATGAACTAACAAAATATGGACAAAAATAAAGAAATAAGCCATAAAAAATCATTTAAAATTTCATTCGAAATTAGTAAAATAGAAAAATTTAAATGAAAAGAAGAGTTGAAATAAACAACAAGCAAGAACTTCATTCTTCTTGTTTACAGAGAACATATTCATGTACTTGGAAAATTGATATTTCCAAATAACTTATATGTTTTGAAATTTAAAAGCATTTGAACTAAAAACCTGCTTTTCTGTTATTCTCTGCAATTCGAAGTAATTATTATGTTTGTCTATCTGAATTTTTCTACAGGTGGAGAAACAAAAACTAACTAAAGGAGAAATGATAACAATACTAGTTTTCAATTTTATTTTAAATCACTTTGAAGTTTTCTTTTTTAAGTTATGCAGTTTAATTTTTTTATTCATTTAACCTGTCTTGTAACACATTTCTGGATCTGGTAATGAGAGTACATACTCATGAAATTTCTTCAATGATCCATCAAAATAAGGTTTTTGTTAAGAGCATGTTCAGAGGAATTGTTCAGAGCAATTTTTTAACTATTAGATTTTCTAGATTCTAATTTTCCTAAAAAATTCAGCTTTCTTATCCATTGAAAAATTATTTTTCTGAATTATTCAATCGTATTATATTTTTTCCAAATTTTTATTCAGTAAAATCGCATTTACATTGAAGTTAATTTAAACTAATTTTTAGTTTCATATAAATTGCAAAAGTGTGTTTGTTAAGGCATTTAAAATAAATATTTATGAAAACACTTTTAAAATCTTTAAAATTAAAAAAAAATCATAAATATTGGATACAGTGACAGTTTTCTTTAGAGTGGATTCATTTTATAATCTTCGTTAAAATCTTATATCATAGTTTGTGTGTCAGTGAAACATAATATTCAATATATTACGATTATCGAATATATTTTATTCTGATGGTCTCTGTTAAAAGCGGTTGCAGTATAATATAAATTAATCTTAGTTGAGTATCCATAATTAAATTATTTCACGAAATGATCAGTGGTTCTGAAATAATTTATAAGAAATTTAAATGTATAATTCTTACATTAGACACTTATATATTTTTGTTTACGTGGGGAGAATAAGTAAAAAAACAAATTTCCTATCTGCACATTTTTTGGCTTAGGCAATACAGTACACAGTATTACCTAAGCCAAAAAATGTGCTTGGGTAATACAGTGTGCTGAAATGCCGCTTAAATTATTAATATATTTAATAAATTACTTTTTCTTCATCATCGATGAGATTTGTTCAATTTTTTTTAAATGAAGCTCAAGTTTTAACAATAAAGAGCAATAATTGACATTTCAAGTTAAATTAGTGTCATATTCAGTATGGATTCGCAAGCTGAAAGATAACTATTGAAAAAATATATTTTATAGCACTTTTTATTTTAAATAATTAAAAGAGGTCATGCTTGTTAGAACTAATTTTTTAAGTAGCTGTTACGCGCTAATTTTGTCAATAAATAAAAATTTTTTCCTTGAATTAATGACTTAAATAAAAAAATATTAAAGTTTTGTTCATTTATCATTACCTCAGTTAAATTTCTTGTATAAGGCATTTTTAAAAAATAAATTTTTCATGATCTAATAAAATCATGCTTCAACAATTTTAAATTAGTGAAGAAGAAACTTTATGTAACCATTAAAATTGCAACAGTTCTAATATTCACAGATTTGTTTGTTTACCCCTTATAAATAAATAATTTCATGCTATATTTTTAAATATTTGTTACAAATCTTATAACGCTGACATCGACAGATGTTCCGAATATTTCACTAGAGAATAACATATTTAAATTTATATTTAAAAATAAATTATTGTTAATATTATTAAGAGACTCACATACGCTATTAAAATTTGATGATTAAATTAACAAAAAATATTTTTTTCAAAATTAATTTTATTTATGTTATTGTTATTCAAATCATTTATCATTAAATCAAAATTCAAATCTCATTTTTATATTCAAAAGGATCGTAATTTATGAATTTAATTGGATTAAGTCTACGTTAAAGAACACGAAATACTGTGTCACATTTTTATAATCATAGTCATCACGTTCTACGTTATTATTTTATGTTTGAATTACGTGTTATTCTTAAAATTGGAGAGAGAGAAAATTTTTATAATCATCTTATTTATTTGAAATTCTTTTAAGTTTTTCGTTTAATTCGTTCACAATGCAAGATACCAATCATAAATACCTTCTTGACATGTAGACTAGATTATTTTGATGTCTAGATTAGATCATTTGCCTGTGATAACATCAGCAGCTATATTTCTCCTTTGCGTGTCGCCAGATCATGTTACGCACGACTGAAAAAGTGTCTTGTAACGACAGGTATTAGAGTGTTTAAAACAAACACTTATGCAATTGTTTTCTGAAGCAGATTGTAAGATAAGAACCTGAAACCGTTAATAATGCCTTATTGTTATTTCTTACATTTTTTAAATAGATCTCAACGTGACAATGGCTCTCATAACATTTGTATAAGGTAGTCATTGTTATCAGCTCATTACTTATTTAAAGTAATTATGTAGTCTTTGTTACCAACTCATCCTTTCTTTTTCACTTACAAAATAAAGCACTATTCTTATACTATTACTATTTGAAATTATTTGCTGTAAGAAACGTTGAATTGTGTGAGATAAATGACCTAAAAGGGGATCTATTCAATATTTGCTGTACTTTTTTTCTACTTTGAAATTTTCTGTTGTTGTTTCCTCGTAGAAAAGTCTGCATGTTTAAATCATAAAATAAATAGTATTTCATTTATTTGTTTAATTCTACTTATTGTTGTACATAAGAAGATGGAGTTACGAGTCTGACATTGAAAATCTCTTTTATTTGATTCTTGATAAGATTCTAGAGGAAAAGTTCTTTGAGAAGAATTAAAGTAAATATTTATATTACAGACTTCTATTAAGTCACAATTTTCGCAAGAGAATCCTTGTGCAGTCTGACAAAATTTGTACTTCAAATATTTTAAAATTTTCAAAGAGCTTCTCCTGTTATTATGTAACTTTTAAAATACTTTTAATGACTTTGTACGCCTTTCAGAACTTATGTGGTATTTGGTGGTGCCCAGGCAGGTATATGTTATTCTTTGTAATAAAATTATATATATATAACATATGTGTATATAATTTTTGCAATTAACAGCATTTAATCATTCATAATGAGATATCAACGGTAATGGATGCTTAATTTTAAGATAATTATGCAAATACATGTTCAGTTTTTCTTAACTGTAGTAATTCTCAAAAATAAATTTTAAAAAAGCATACTTTTTAAAATTTATTTTCGATTAATACTGCAGATTTATTACGATTTTTGTTCTTGAAATTATTTTCCTCAGAATCAGAGTAAATATTATTAAAATATAGTTAGTGCTAACATTCTATTCTTTTGATTCCATAAAATGAATTGAAAAAAAATTATTTGAAGCATAATGCTTTATGTTTGAATATCAAGCACATTTTTTTTCTAAATAATACACATTCCGTAGAATTTACAGAAATCATTGTGATGCAATCAGAAGCAGTTTGCTTATAGACTAAGCATGTTATGTCATTGATATGAATACAATTTCATTGCTACAAAAAAGAACAATTTGAGTAATTATCTAGTTAAAAAAGCAAATATTTCAATATTAAAATGTTTTTTTAATTAACTGTTGCAAAATATGAGGTATAATCCATTATGCCAATTTCCGATTTTTTTAAAAGACGTTGCCCAGATGCCATAATTGTGTAATAAATATCTGAGAAAACCTTATGCATCTAAATAATAAATTTAAATCTGATGAATAAAAAGGATAAATATATATTTTTAAATATTAAGATTAAAAAAAGAAAATAAGAATATTAATTAAGAACCCAAAATGAAACAAAATGCTCTGCATTTTTTCGTGAAGGCGTAAATACGAGGATTGCTACGATAGAATTTTCCATATAATCCTTATTATTCGCCATAGCTATAACGTAATAACAACCACGTTGCCAGATTAACAAGGAGAAATCTGCTAAAAAAAATCCCTAAACTCAGAAATTGGCATGATGTATTGCATGATGGACCACAGCAGCTCTGTACCAAGTCTTTATATTTTAAAAATATAATTTCGAGTATTGTGATTTTAATAATATAGGATAAATATAACAAAAAAAGCTTTTTGCACAAAAAATGAGAGGTGTGTAAAAATAGTTTTGGGCTTTTTTTAAGAGTATTTTTTTTAATTTAGATTTTTGTTACTCTTACTTTCTTAATGTAGCAGATCAGTAAGAACAAAAAGACTTTATATTAGCTGCTTTGTTCATTTTTTTATTTTAATTTTCTGTATTTCCTTTAATTTTGTAAGAAAAGATAGGAACTTACAAGAGTAAAGAATCAATTTACTCTTGCCCCGATTCAGATTCATCTTCTTCAAAATATATTTTTTTTAATTAAATTTACATTAATAAATTTAATAAATATTTTACGATATAAGTTTTACATGTGTATCCGAAAGAGCTTTTCTTGCTTCTGATGATTTGGAACTTTTTTTCACACATTTTACTATAACAAATAATTAAAAATATCCTTACACAGCTATGTTTACTACTTCAATTATATTTCTTTTTGAAAAACTGTTTTAGACGATAGTATAGTTCTATCTTATTATATATTATCTTCATTACATTTCATAATGTTTCATGATAGATAGAGTCTAGCCATAAACTTTATTTGATGGTTTTCTTTTATATTTGACTAATTTTTAATTTTTCAGTATTTCGTCAATATAATTATTTGTCAGACATGTATTTTTATATGTTTGTATCTGTTAAACATGAACTAAATTCTCTCTTTTCGATATTATTTGTTAATGCCACAAATTAACATTATTATTTGTTAATACCGCAAATTAATAATATTATTATTTTTCGATATTATTTGTTAATACCACAAAGTTATAAATCTTGCTATATCCTACTTCCCAAGTTGTAATTTGTTTAGGTACCACATATACTAAGTAGTTTCATAAGAAGACAAACATTTCCTATATACATAAGAAGATTAATTTTTATACATAAGAAGATACATACATAAGAAGATTAATTTTCTTATAGAATACTGAATGATTTTGAGCTCAAAATTAGCTTAGAAAACTATCTTTCTTTGGGCTATATCTGAACTATTTCCTAAGCAAATATGGTCTTTATTTTCTTCAAGTGTGAACTTAATTACTTTTTTCCATTACATTTAAAACGAATAGGAACTTATCAGCAATACATATAAGTAAGCTGACATTATATATAACTAAACCGCTCTTCAGACTCTGGCAATATTCATATTTTGAGATTCAAAGGCAAATACTTCTGTTTTCCCTTCACTTGGCGTAAGGCATTACTTCTTCTGCAAGAGTGCTGGAAAATAATTTCGATCAACTAAATAACCCTTTTCCAATACAGTGATATTCAACAGAATACATTATTTGTGACTTTTGCTTATGAACTTTGAAAATTATGTATCTTAAGTCCAATACAATTTCTAGATTTACTTTTTTTTATAATTTGCTTAGAATTATTTTCATGAAAAACATTTTAAAACAATGCTTTACAATATTTCTACTGTCACTGGCTATAAGATAATTTCTTGTTCCCTTCCAACAATTTTATTTGAACATCTTTATATTTCTACTTAAGAGAATAATAAGTAGAAAGGAGTCCGTTTCAATTTTTTGAATTAAGAACATTCTTAATGATATTTGTTTTATTTTACTTGCACATCGCATTATATAAATGTTTAATTTATATTCCTTAATGCTCAAGTAGTAATTTTCGGTATTCATTTAAATTGGATAATATCAATTTTATTCAAAATTAACTAAAATGTTTTTATTAAACTTTTTCATTGACAAGAATATATATATATAATTTTAAGACTATCTTTCATGTTCAATAGTCTTCTTTGAAATTTTAGGACACTTGAATAGCATTAAACATTCTAGTAAAATACAAAAAAATTAAGGTTATTTATAGAAATATATAATAGTTTGCAATATAACGAATTGACACTTCTTTAGGATACTTTTCTACCTTCACAGTTGTTATTAGCTTTTTTTCTTTATATTGTATTATTAATTAAAATATCTTGGGAGCAGCTAGATTGGTCAACATTTTTGATAAAAGTAATCAGGTCTGTGATTATTTATCATCTTTGAGCTTACAACATCAATATAGTTTTGATGGAATTCAGGAATCCAATTTTTCGTATCGTACATTAAGCAAAAATGTGTACTTTCTTCTTCATTTAATATGATATGTTAGTTTTCCATCGAATATATATAAAATTTTTCAAATAATGAATTAATTTTATGAAATTAATATTTTTTGTTTAAAATCCATTAAAAAGAGAATTATAGAATTATGAGAAAATAGCATTAAAATCGTTATTAGATTCTGCACTGCCCTGCATCACTCTTTTCATTTTTATAAAAAGCAACTTGTAAATTTTTATTCATTAAATTATTATGCTAGGAAGCCAAAAGTTTGACACTTAGATCAGAACAATTCTGTTAAATGTTCCCAACTTAGTTGAATGTTCAATGACACATTGTGTTTTAGCTCTATTGATTGATTATTTCTACTAATAATATGACTTGAAAAGATTAGATGATGTTAAGCAAGTTTCATTTGATTTTATCAAATCATCTTATCATAAGAAAGAGAAGTTTGAAAATATTAAATGAAAACTGGGTTAATTTGTGCTTTAGGTCCCTTACTTCACCAACTCGTGAATTTGATGCGCTTTTTCGCGCATGCTCATTAATTATTCTTTTATTTTAGTCTTTTCATTGGTCGCTAATTAAGTTTCACTTTGAAATAGCGGTAGAATTTTCGCCATGGTATGTGTGATTTTGAAAACTCGTCAAGTAGGGGACCAAAAGCGCATTCTTAACGAAAATTGTTTTATTGATAATCAATATATAATTAAATTACATTTAGTCAGACACTTGAGAAATGCATTTTATACTTGAAAAATATACTTTATAAAGTGTGATTAAGAAATTCACATTCTGTTGTGCATTGGGTGAAAAATTTATGACAAAAGAAATAAAGCATTAATAACAAAAGAAAAACATGGATGCATGCGTGTGAAAATTTTGTAATGTTGAATATACATTCTCTGATTATTTTTATTATATTTGTGTCTCGTAATATTAATAAACTACTATTTCAAAATATTTTCCCTCACTGGGTTGCTGGAGCTCCGTAAGTTGGGGACGTGATCACGGTAATCTGTAACGTCCAAAGTCTTTCTGCTGGTGTAGCGTGGATATGGAGAGGAAAGTGCTAGCTCAGATGTGACCTCGTTACTAGACCGTTGTTCAAAATTACGAGTCGCTTGGTGATGGTGAATATTTAAAACCCGTTAAGTTTAGGGTTCAGACCAAGGCTCACCTGCACCGCTATTTATATATATATTAAACACATTGATTGTGCATTTCCTTATGATTTTTATTAGTAAGATTATTTTTTGATCAACTTTCATGTAAATAATCCATTGAGGAAATTACATATTATTTAATAAAAAAATATGAGTAATTATATATTTGTATATTTAATTTGCATTAAAGTCTTTAATTTAAATGAATTGGAGATTATTTCGCAAATCCTATTTTAAAATAGTATTCAAATTTTTTAAAGTAAAGTAGACAGAATTATGTATTTATGAATGTCTGTACTTAAGGATAAGCTTCGGAGTTTAAGATCTAAGGAAGTAAGTTATTATTTTATCTACGATATAAATTTTTGTTATAAAATATCTTGAAAGGAAATTTTATTGGTAGTCAGGATGAATGTAGTTTGAATAAAGAAGCAGGAGATTTTTCCTGTGGGAATTTTATTCCATTTATTTCAAAGCAAAGTGTTAACTCATACACTCTCTCTTTTTAAAATGTCTCTTAAGAATTCACTCTTCCAAGGTGAAGAATTATTGTCTTAGTAAACTTATAAGACCACACACACAAATTGATACATATATGCGAACTTGTAAAGCATAACTACTATAATGTAAATTCAAGCACTTGGACTCACACCGACATTAGATTGTACAAATTGGCTATCATTTTATATTTTTCCAACACCAATCCTCCCAATCTTGAAGCAAGAATAAATGACAAATTTGGTACTTGAGCTGTCACTTTCTTTTCAGTTACCCCACAATAAAATATGGACATAAAATTCTTTTAATAATTAATTACTTAAAACCCTTTCCATATAAAGATTGTAATGGATTTAAAAATGAAACGAAATCATTAATGTCTGCTGATAACATCAATCCCTTAGAGTATTCAACCCATATTCACATTTAGGAAAAATGTTAAATGGCAGATTATAACCAATTATATTTAATCTCTTAATATGTTTCCAATTATGTGTCTGTTAAACTATTTGAATAACCACAGAGCATTTGAAAAAAATTCGTTCATTTTTCAAATTAAATAATGATGTGTAGATATGCTTAAGCAATTAGAATTATTTAAAATGAAGATTTTGTTATTTGGGTCTGTACTGAAAATTCAACGTTTCATTAATTAAATTTATCTTTCTTTGTAAATTAAAAGTTAAAAATTTTCAAAATTATGTCCCTGGCATAATGTTAAGACAGTCCTCTTTAGAGTATAAGGTTCCGAGTTCGATCCTAATCACTGGTGAATAATAAAAGGACGAAAGCCCTTTACGTGGAGAAAAATAAAAATGCATTATGGCGGCTTTAAGCCTTTAAGCTGTCACTACGCTTATCCGTCATCCAATTTGCAATTTCAGTTAGAAAATTTAAAGTTCTTTTTAACTATTTGAAATTTTTCAATTATTATTACTATCTTAGCATATTTGGAAGAATATCTAGCGAGAGTTATTTGAATATATATATATATATATGAATTTAGGATACATGTATATTGATGTCTATTGATCATATAATGAAAATTCTTCTTAAAATTTAATAGCAAAAATATCAATTTAATATTTAACCCCCAAAGTCATAATTTTCATTCATAATTAAATAAATAAAAAATGAACTGCTTTCCCATAGACTTAAAAGCTGTTGTCAATATTAAAACATACTCCTCTAAATTGTAAGAATGTTTTAATATTTTTTAACTTTTAAAAAATTTTCATATATGATCGATGATTATTATGGGATGATTATATAATTAATTCTAGATTTAAATTTAAAAGGAAATTGAGTGTTTGTGACAGTATTGTTTCATTAAGAACATCACATAGATATCAGCCAAACAAATTTCTTTTTGGAATATTATAAATTAATTCTAGTTCCAATACTATTTGAATGAACTTCTCAATACGAATAAGATTCAGATTTTAATATCTAGAGAAGTAAGTTATTATTTTATCTACGATTTAAATTTTTGATCATGTATTCAAATTTTCTCCTAAGCATAGTTGTGAGATATAATACATCTTATACAATTTTTCATGATATTTTATTGAATTTTCTTATAAAGTATTTAATTAAAAATTTAATAAAATGTTTCTTTAAATTTAAAAATAAAGCTGTTCTGACTAAGGAATTAACATTTTAACCAACAAGTCTAAAGTGAGATTTCCTCTTTTTCGTACCATATCTTGAAATTTTATTAGCCAGACCAGAACTTCGTTATAATGAAGTTCAGTTTTCAAAATAATCTTGCAAGCTAACTTCAATATGCACATGAATGAACTGAAATTATATATAATTTTACCAATATCGTCATGTAAAGTTGAATCACATTTCAAGAAATTCAATTACTATAGTAGTTTTACATCTCATTGATGTAATTTGTTGATAATAATTTGTTAATTAAATTTCAATTTCAATGCAGCTAAAAGTATACTATTGGCAAAAACCAAAAGTTCGTGGTTTTCTTCTGGTTTTTGTTTCAGGAACCAGTATATTAAAATCAGAAAACCAGTGTGCTAAAACCAGATAAATAAAAATCAGGAAATTGTGATTTTCTATTGTTTTTTCAATTTCTGTATTTCACAATATGAATGCATTTGTCTTTTATGACTCAAAATCCTATTTGTTTTTCTTATGATAATAAGGTACATCTTCATTGTCTTTATTTACTAATGATTTTCCTCAATTCATATAGTTTCATGTAGGATAAAGCTGTTGTATTTTGTCAAACTGAAATGTACTTCACTTTTTTAGGTCGGTGTCCCATTATTCCAAATCCTAAACCAAATAAATAACAGAACATTTTTTGAATAAACAAAATACCCAAAGTTCAAGACATATAATACTATTTTCATTGAAAAAGTAATTCACAGACTCTATAAGAATGAACTAACCATCAAATGAATATCACTTTAAGTAAAAAATACAAGGAAACTCGACACACATATACATATATGTGAAAAATATTAAAGTAATTTATATATATATATATATATATATATATATAAATATATATATTTCATTCAAATCAAACACATCTAGTACTGAAATTAAGTCATTTGTTTCCAAACTCCTCTGGGACATTGTCAAAGTTGGCATTTATCTTTATTTGCTAGAAGTTAAAATATGTAAAGTTCGGTTTGTTTGATGTTTTGCTTTAAATATACAAACTCAATGCATAAAGAAATGATTACCCTTGACTTAAAAATAATTTTAAGCTGTTAACTTTTCGCAAACGTGACTTTTACTTTTGTTAATCATCACGAATACGTGACTCTTCATAAAAGAAAACCTGAGTCAGACGAAATCCAGAACTTAAAGCAAACAACAAAAATCACCTTTTGCAAGCAAATACGCCGAGGTATGTGTTACGAAAACCAGATTTCTCTTCAAAAGAATGTGTTAAACACGGAAATGTGAGTGCATTTAAACGCGTTTAGGTGGGCGGTTTCAGCACGAAAAACGATGCAACTGTCACTTTTGAATTTACTTAAATTAGATTTATTCATCTGGGCTTGGTTTCTTCGTGTGTTCTTCGTTTGAATGAAATATTTTAATCCTTTTTAAAATTTTTATATTGCAAGATAAACTTATGTTTATAAATCTTTTGGGATTTGGTAGATTGGTATCGATCTCCTACTTGGAAAATTGCGGATTTGATGTACAATCTTGCTACTGACCAGAATACTGAGGTGATCTGTGGAAGCTAAAAAAAAAAATTATAGAGTGAAATGTCTTTTTGTTAATATGGTTGCGAAAATTTAAAGAGTAAGATGCGTCAGCTCAGACAAAAGTCAGCCTTGTCACTTGATCATAATTTAAAATTACGAAACGATTGACTGAGTTTAATGGCTTAATTGAGCAAAAAAAAATATTCTGCAATGAGTAAATCCAACTATACTTTTAATTTTAATTAACTTCGATGAAAAAATTAAATTTTAAATCATAAAAAATGTGAATTATAACTTTCTACCTAGAGTGTACTGATGTTATGTAAATATTGTCTTCATACATATCAAAAAAGTAAATTGGAACATGTTTCAGTTATATAGTTCATTAAATGCCAATTATACTAAAATGTAGTGAATTATAATTGCTACCTCATTAATGCATACACCTGTGTTGAAAAGTTAATTTTTGACTACATGTGTAAATTGTTTTATTTGTGAATCTAATATTTAGAGCTTTCCAGTTTCTAGAATAGTTTTTTGTTCGCTAGCAGTTTTGTTCTATTGTATGTCAACTAAAAATTAAGTTACAGGAATTTTAAAATACTTATCTCGTGTCTTTTGAAAAAGGAAACAGGAAGTTGCATTTTGAAACTGGAAGTGGTAAAGAAAAATAAATTAAATTTTTTTTACCAATGTATTAGCTTATGTTTTCTACAATGTGCTGATTCATAGCCATAAGTATAAGGCTGTTATTTGTCTTATAAATTCGGAAAAAATTGGCTACATCTTTGCTACCACACACAAGCTAGACTATGACTTTAAGGATAATTTTCTCAAAGCTTTGTTTTTCTCGAAATCTCCAAACAGTTAAAACGACATCTCAAATAATAAGGAACGATGTATGAAACTTGACATACATCGTTCCTAATTAACATGTTTTAAGCGTTATTATCAGTGAAATGAAGCAAAGTTTTGAATATGCATGAAGAACTTTTTTTTATTTCAGCTAAGGGGATGTTCAGTAAACACAAATTGCGGTAAATTTTTAACCATAGATTTTTTTCATAGATTTTGCTTCATTTCAAAGAGCATTGTTACATAAACTCAAATTAAATTAAGATTGAAAACATTGCAATTTTTCTGTAAAATGTTAGCAGTTTTGTTAAAATTTCACTAAAATTTGCCCGAAAATAACCGATTTTAGAAAAAAATTGCTATATGTAATTAAAACTTTTGGTTAATTTTATTAATGATAAAACTTTTGGTTAATTTTAAAAATTACAGCATAATTTATATAAAAACAAATTAAAAGAAAATCAAAATTAACTTTTAAGAAAAAGTTGCCTCGAACATAGGTGGATGGATACCTTAAAAGAAAATGCACAAATCGCCAAGTTGGTAATCTCAAAATGTCGTACAGAATGAATTCTCATGGGAATTGATTCATATAAGTGTTAAATAGTGTTTAGAGGAATATTATACTATCCTTCGTGGAGATATTATGAAAGTTCTTGTTAAGAAGCCGGTGGAGGATACGAATTCCGCAATGAATGCTTTAAAATAAACCTTAATGATTCTATTATTTTGAAGTAGGGTGACTGTTTCAATGTTAAATAAAATGTTTAACATTGAAACAGTTGTTTCTCTTCATCCTTGTGTTTATCAAACCAGGATTGGACAAGTCCCTCTAATAGATAGGTGTATTATTTGTAAAATTCTATCTCCTCCAGTTTGCATCAGAGGATGGACCTGCGCATCTAAAATTTTTCTATACTATTCCCAAGTGATTCTTCCTTTCAGGGTTACGATTTGTCCAGCAGAAAGCAGCGACACGGCTTCCTATATATATATATGACAGATCTTCTGCACGTCTGATAGTAGGAAGGAGAAATCACGATCATACGCTAAAGCAGGTGTCCTCCAAAAGTGCTCAAGTCCTGTTATAGGGAAAAGCGTGAAAGACGATTTGTCAAACCATATTAATTTCTTCCACTTACCAATCTACCAAATTTTGTGAGTGTGACACCACTGTGTATGACGTTTTGGCCTTAACTTTTGTGACAAATGACTTGGACATTACTACTCTGCCATAATTGTTCTGTTAATGGAGTAAAGATGCCTTCTAATTATAATATTTGACAATGAGGAATCCTGATGCTGATTTAGCTCTGAAGTTCACTTTTATTGCATAGTTCGCTTATTAGACCTTACAAACTGCTTCAATATACTCGTCGGTATCTTTCACTCTTTCCATCTACTATTTTGCTTTGCCTCGTTGTGAGTCTATTGTTATGAATCTTGACATCATACCTATAGAAACGCCTAGCAAATGGGATGTTTCAGTCGCACTTGCTCCAACTAGACAAACTTTTACAGGTTGGCTTCTATGAAAATATGAGTGATCCGATATTTTACGGTTTTGGGGGGGAAAAAACACCAAAACTTACATAGCTTTATATATTTTAATACTATGGGTTAATAGAGTTATACCCCATACTATTAGAATATGTACGTTAATATTTATAAGTATAAAAAAACTAGTAGAGAGTTGTTATTGTCATATTTTTATGCTTACGAAGTGCATTCAGAAATGTCACTTTTATTCACAGCTGTTTCCATTATTTTGGTAACTACAGTACATTCAATTTAATCATGATTATAATGCTTCTATATTTATTCATGAAGATTCATGTGCTACAAATTTTCTCTCCTGAATACGAAAAATCTTTCTTTGATGATAATAAGAATAACAAATGAGAGAAACGTGATAGGGATGATACCAATTAATTAACGAATAAAATCTCATCATTGTCAAATATCTCATACTAATGAGACATAAATTATCAGAGATGAGATCGACGTTTAAGTTAACATATCCGTCATTTCAACACTTCATACTAATGAAGGTATAAAAGTAACTGTCGTTATTTATTATAATTTAACCCTTTCAATATTGGTGTCTATAATTGGTCAAATAACGTCAAGCGATTTCAGAACTATAACCGATATTTAAATCAATGTCTCAAGAATATCAATAGTTAGGGAACAAAAAGAAAATTGTTACCATACTTTGAATAACAAACAGAATATCTTTATTCTTATTTTATGAATATACCAATTCCAGTGGAGGAAGTCAGAAAAACTGTTGCATAAATTTGAGGAAAAAGGTTTACAATAATTAACTCTCTTGACATAATCTTTCATCGAAGTTCTCCTTGCTCTAAATTTTATATAATATCTTGAATATTATATGAATATGAATATCATGTATAAGAAAAAACAAATTTCACTCATTATAATTAAACCAATCATTATGATTTTAATACTTTAAATTGTCATTTTGATAGAATTGCATTGCGGTAATTCTTCTTCTAAATATAAATTTTTATTTATGGAATTCAGTGGACAAATTATATTTTTTCATGTATATTAAAGGTAGTCAAATAAAATTTTATGTGCAATATGGCCCAAGTATAAAAATGACTTGGATTATTTCGTACAAGAAATTGCTGAAACATGATAATAAAATACAATTCAATTTTAATTGTACTTAGCAAGTCATTTATTTAATAATTTAAACAGATGTAAAAATCAGAAAAATATTCTGAAAATCTATCCACAAAAAAATTTTATATATATATAATTTTGAAATAAACATAATTTTTAACATTCAAGATAAGCTTCCGCAATTATTTAAAATAGAGAAATTCATAGAAATTATTTTTTAAATAAGCTTCTCTTTAGCTTATTATTGAAATTTAAATTTTGCAATTATTTAATGGTGAGAGTAATAAAAATAATTTTTAAACCATCTAAAATTATAAAATTTATTATTTTGTTATTTTGCAATTATTGAACAAAAGGAACAAGATAAACAAAATAATTTTCAAGTCAACTATAGAAATTATATCATTCAACTTGAAATTTTCGTAGTTGCTTATAAAGAGTAGTTTTAAATAAATAAAATAATTCTTCTGCTTTTTGATAAATCTGTCAAGGACTATGTCTACATTTATATTAATATATGAATGGAAAAATAAACTATAAATAGAATTTCTTTTTCAATTGTTGAATTTTCTCAAGCCATTTTATAAATAATAACTGTAATAATAAAATCGAATGTTCGAATATTTAATAATTCTTATATGTAAAAGTTTCATTTTGTAGTTCTGCTCATTCAAATAATTCATATTTAAGGAATAAAATATTTTTTAGTGGTGATCTTAAGAATTCAAAAAATACTCTTGTTTTTATTATAAATGGCTATTCATGAATTCTGAATATTTGTAATAATAAGTTATTACTGATTATAACATTACATTTTATTTATAAAATTATAGTTAACATTTTTTAAAATATAAAACAATGTTATATATATATTTTTTCTAAGCCACCATTTATTTAGATTTTGAATTATATTATTAGTGATAAAGAAAGTTATTATTTTTTCTCAACATTAAAAAAATTGTGCTTTAAATTATTCAAACAGAACAAGTTACTAAGCATTTCAAAAGCAGTAATTTTGTGTAGGACAAATTCAAATGATTTAATAGTCTAACCTAGAAGAAAAAACTAAGTTGTTCTAAAAATAAATACCGTCTCAAACTTCTGTAAATATTTTCCTCTATGCTAAAAAGAAAATTTTTCTATTTTTAGCAGCCTATATTTTCTCATTATTTTTGTTAGAAATGCTTGTGTTTCTCCTAAGGTATTTATTTTAGTGCGTTATTTTATTATTTTTTGGTTAAATTAAGAGGGTTTTAAAAATTATTTCTTAACGTTTAGAAAAAGTTATTTTCGCTAATATTTTATTAAATTATTTTACAGATCATATCTATATACTTGTGTATATATGTCTGTAAATGCATACCCTTTACAAAACTGAATTCTTATAATTAATTGAATTAATTTATTTGTTATATTTTTCAT
>JAPDSC010141396.1:378548-453931 GCA_026290005.1 Latrodectus geometricus
ATCTCTGCATTTTCTTAAATAAATTATTCGAAAGGTTTATATGATACTAAATATTTACGCTCCAAATTATAATTTTGTATGTTTTTATATTTTTATTTTTTTCATGTTTTTGTCATATAGACATTAGTATACCACATTTAACATCATTCTAGAATTTTAAGAAGAATAACCAACATTAAAATATAGATATATATATATGTCAGTTGAAAATTTATATAAATAATGAGCATATTTTATTTTTAATCATTCCGTTTTTAAACGTTGCAATTATATCTCATTGCTTGCAATTCGCTGTTTATCATAGATTCTTGTGTACATTTTAGCATAATAACTGTATCAAAAATTAGGTTTCTTTAATTGGTGCTTAGCCCCTAGTGATGCAGTTTCGAGATGAGAACATGCTTTCCTACCGGTAAAAACCACATAAATTGGATGAAAACAGCACTTTTAGAGAGAGGGGTGCTCCGTCTTCCTCATCCCCCGTCTTTGTGATGCCGATGGCAAAAAAGGCTTTCCAGACAACTCATAACTTATTTCTTCCCTGGTTCCAAGATTTATTTGGTGTAGCTCTTTTCACTGTAGAATTTTCTAATCCTGTTAAAGTTTTTTGCCTTTCCCTCTCGTTCACTTTCTTTTTTGCTCTCATTTATTTATTCCTTTTCTTCCGAGAACTCATTATTTGTCCAAGTGAACTGTGACCAATGCATAGACGCCAGGGTTGAATCCGGTTTCGAAGGGTGAGGTATTTCGTGGACCGCCTGATGGTAAAATGCTAATAAAAATAAGAAGCAACAACTTGAAATTCTTCAAAAAACGCAAAAAAGTAATATATAAATAACTTCGGGTGAGAAGCAACTCCTCAACATGGTTCCCTAATTTGTTGATTATTTAAGCAAATGGATTCAGTAAGAATTCTGAATGTGATTTCGCAAAAATTCGCAGCAGATTTTCATGAAATTTATGCCAGATTAATAATTATATTATTTGGGATAAAATATATCGCTGTTCACGAAAAATGGTTTTAAAATTAGAACACAAAATGTCATCAAAATATATTCAATAAACGTTTTGCAAAATGCTATGCCATATATTAATATGTATGTTTATGTATTATAATGATATATTTAATTTTTCATAAGTTAAGAATGTTAATTTAAAAATTAAATGCATTTGTAACAGAGAAAATTTCCTGAAAAAAATATTTAAATCTAAAATTTGTGCAAGGTGTTTTATTTATTACATAAGAAATGGATTTTTTTTTTATAAAATTAATATAGCTTACTATATTTTTTCACTCCACTTTCACTTTCTTAATTTCTTTCCAGCAACTCAAAATTTTTATCTGTTTATACGAAACTATTGGATAGATGAGATTATTTTCAAAACATTGATGAATACATTTAAGTTAAAACCTCAAAACTACAATTAAATAAATATCGGATAAAAATTCATTGCAATATTATTTGATTTAATGATTGAGAAGGGTGTTGATTATTTCAAAATAATATTTTCTATTGTAGAGAAATCCTTAAATTATGAAAATGATTAAAGCATTTTTCATATATTTAATCATTATTTTATAGGATTAAAATACAATCTTCACAGATCCTTAAAAGTTAAATATTTTAGTACTGATTAGGCTTTTTTGATGTTTTAAATTTTGTGAATTTGGATTACTTTTAGTAAGCTTTGAGTTGCTGAATCAGTGAAGAAATTAAAAAGGAAACAGTTGCTGATACTGTACTAAAATTAAAAACCAGCAGTAAAAATTACTTTTGAATTAAAAACTCTCAATATAAATATCTGCATATCAGTTTTAAATTTATGATGCTAATTAGCTATACCAGTAGACTTTTCACTTGAAAGATTAATTTTGATGATTTTATCATTTGATTGAAAAAGAAATAAATGATAAAATTTTTAGAAATATATTTATTAGTTTGGGGAAAAAGTAATCCATTATTTTTTCGGTAGACGTCTGTAGTTATTAATATCTCGTGAGGTATCTATCAAACAATTTCAGATTTATGCTCGTTCGAAAGGTGACATTTGACACTAAAAGATCCCCTTGTGGTTTTTTGTTTGATTAATTCAGTTACGAGTACAAGGTTTTAAAAATGGAAGACAACAAACAGAAAATTCATTACATTTTAGTTTTTCTTTTATAATAGTAAAAATGTTAACCAGGTACTAAAATTGTGAAAGGTGTTTATCATCCTTAAGGGTGTAACAACCAATTACGTACAATTTTGATTTCGTCGATTCCGTTCGAGTATTTTTGATGTTGAAGATGTACCTCGCATAGATACAGCATCGTCGAGAATGTCTATAAAATATCAAAAATTATCGAAGTTGACCGCATGTCAGCAGTCATAGTTTCGCGCAAGACCTAAAAATCTACATGTAAACTGTTTTAAACCTTTTTATAAAGTGAATCTGAAAGAATACATACAGTTCACGTAAAAATAATGGATTTCTTTTCCCCAACCTAATATAATTACATATTATATTTTAATTTGACTAAGTGACCCAATGTAGAATAAATTATGTCTGCATTATTGAATATATATTTTTCTTGGTTTTGTGATGACTTTCATTGAATTCAATTGCTGAAAATAGTAATATTTGTACTATTCATATAGTAGTAATATCAAAATATTATTTATATCACTATGCAGGAAAGTTTTATAGTTATAAATGATCAATTTGTAATGTTAAAACAATATATTCAATAGTTATAAATAAAATTTTGAATGAAGGATGCATAAAAAGAATTGATGGTTTTAAAAATCAAAACATATCCTTAAAAGATAATATGAGATCAAATAAGCTAGAAATATATATTTTAACATCAGTTCAAGTACAATAATTTAAAAAACAAAATTTACGATTGTATATTGAAAATTTTGTGTGGAATAAAAATATCCAATTGTATTGTGAGGGGAAAATGTAAAACTACTCATGATATGAAAATTTTAAATTCAGTTTTATTCAAATTATAATCATCAATAGGACAGTTATTTTATTTGTAAATGAAATATAATTTTAATTTGTTTGGAATTTTCCACAATTTTAAGTAATTTGTAGTAATCTGATTTTGATATTGCACAAAAACGTACGTCACTATATGATATTTAATTAATTTATTCATTGGTATAAATTAATCTAACTTTTAAACAGATTTAATGATACAAAACAAATATAATTTTTGTTAACTTTATTCTTTTTTCATGGTGCATTCATTTCGTTTTACAAAATATTGATACATTTGAAGAGAATTTAAATGTAAAACAGGCGAGAGTCATGTTTCCATTGTTGCTTACATTAACGTGTTCATGAAATACTATAATAGAATGGATTATCGATTCTATAATTGCTATTTATATTTAATTTAAATAACATAAAAAGCGAAAAAATGAGTTTATACTTTTTAACACATTTTAATAAATACTTTTTTAAACATATTCCCCCAAATTATAAAATTTACATCTACTGTAAGCAGATATTTTTAAATTTTCCTGCTCGTTTGTCATTTGAGAAGGAATAAATGTTGTGTTTTAGAAGTAGAGTTGCACTGATTTCTTGCACTATTATTGATAATGATTAAAAACAGGAAATTTTATTATATTGTTTTTTTTATTTATTTAATGAAGCATTCAAGCAGAAGTCAGTTTTTAAATAAAATAAAATTCTTTTTTTTCTTCTCATAGGCTTGCTGTTGGAAATTTTGTAGAATTGAAATCATTTTTTAAAATTGCAATCAATTTTTTATTGAAATTATTACTTGAAAGAAGCAATTTTTAGTATTTCCCTTCTTATGTAATCGTTTTGATCCGTCATGATAATTTTTAATTTGGGATTTGCTTAGAAACATAGCTCTTACTATTATTAAAAGAAAATTAAATTTTTCTATAGTTTGAAGATCCAATTTTAATTTGTGGAGATAGAAAAAAAATCTCCTTAACAAAATCCTTAATTAAAAATTCCCTAACAAACATAATTGTTAAAAATTATAAGAAAGTATATTTAAAAAACAGATATAGGTTTCTCTAAATATGAAGATCTTGGGCAATTATCTTACTAGCCCTATAGAAATTGTTCTTGGAAATAAAAATTTTAAAATGCTAAAAAATTTAATTTTTAGCATTAAGAGATTTAAATTATTACTCAAAGTTAATATAATTTTATAAAATTCTAGTATATAGCAATAAATTTAAAAGATACATATTGATAATATTTCCTTTTAGACCATTCACATTAATTAGAATTGTAAGGCAATCTATTTATGTATCAAACAAATATCAACTTTGAAAAAATTTATATAAAATTACTTCTTTAAACTTTTGCCTTTTCATAAATGTTCATTGTGTTATTTCAGGCTTTCGAAAACAGAAAAACGCTATTAAAAAGGATTATATCTTAAGCATTGGAGCAAATCTCCGATTTGTTACAATAATATAATATCTGTAGTTTCGATTTTAGTATAAAGCGTGAAACAGAAATCAAAAAGTTAATACGAATGATCATATCATTATTATGAGTTTAAAATGAAGTAATATTCTCTTTATGTTTCATTTTAAGGTCACAAATTTCATGCTTATATTTCAAAAAGACAATAAAAAATTTGTGACGCAAAACAAATGTTCGGCCAAAATGATCTTTTCCTTGTTAGAAAATCGCAGAAACTAAATGTTTAATTCTAATTCTTTATATTCCATTTACAGCTTTGAATATCATTTCATTTTTAATTCAAATATTATATATAATAAAATTTTTATCTTTAAATAATCTAATTAATCTATTTTATTATAATTTACATTACAAAATTATTTCAATTGTGATTGATTATTTTAGTCATAAATAAATCTGATTTTTCTTAACAGTTCAAGATATTTTTTCGTAGAAGTGTATATTTTTCTATAAAAATGTATTTCATTAAACAAATGTATATATATGTGTGTGTGTTTATTATAATAATATACTATTAAAAGATAAAAATAAAATGTGAAATAATTATATTATAATGAACAACATCAATTTTATTGACGTATTTATTTTCCTTTCATCATATATATTTATTTTCAAAAGGATGCTTTTATTAAAAAACTTGTAATGATGATAAGATTTATGTACAAATCTAATATTGTTTTTCATGGATTTATTCGTTATGATGGGATAAAACGAGATGATAATAATAATAATAATCTACTCCATTATATACAGCAGTAATTCCTAACGTCGACAAATCTTTAGCAGAATGCGTGATCAAAGCTCTTCCATTCCCATGACTGACAAATCACCCGCTGCTTGTGGTGGGGGATCTTCTAGGCAATTAACAAGAGCTCACTCATAAACTACCAGGCTGTACCACTCAACTTCGGGTTGGGTCGAAAATTGCCAAATGCAAGATTTCGTCTGAAGAATGGAGACCCTTCTGCTCTCGATTTCTATTATTCTCTTTCAACTCTTTTACGAATATGTGGAACGTATTTTTATTCCTTCTTTCGTTTTCGGCCACAAACGAGTCTTGTGTATTCGAAACCACTGAAGTGAATAGGCGGACATTTGTTGTGTAAACTTACTACATTTTGGAACATATCGACTCTGAAAGGACTTCTCTGTTATTCAGCTGAACTGTTGAAAACGGGGAAATATGTTGTGTTGAAGAGTGAAATGATGTGCTTTCTCACTATTATTTTTAGTATTTTTCGAAGGAAAAATAAATAAAAACTGAATTTATTTTAGATATTCTCATACGTAGTAAGAACGATTTGGTTTAGTTATATTATAAAATAATAAAAAGTTTAAGTTATTTTCAAACATTATAAAATTAATAAATGATTTGAATTAACAATATTTGAACCCTTAAAACATCATTTAATATAATTTTTACAACTAACTTTACTCATGGATTCTTTTTGGTTTTATTATTTAATTTACTTTGTCAAAGAATTTTAAGTAAACAAACAGTAAAAACAGCTATCCCTTTTTATTAAACATTTTATAATGTTATTATTTGCTGTTACTTTTGATAAAGCATTTCGTAATATCCTCAATCAAGTTTACAATCATACAATTTTCTAGTAAATCCATTATTTTTATTTCCTTTTGGCACGTGTCAACTTACAGTCTACTGATTGTCTCAATAACTTTTTTTTATTATTCATTATACATTAAAATCAATTATATAGAACAACAGTAATTTGATATGATAATATGAAACTATATATTCACTTACTGAGAAAAGATTTTTTTTTTGTATTTCTTTTTTAAACAAGAAAAATATTTTCTGGCAATATTTTTCTTGGTTGCATTATACTGTGCATAAAATTATTTTATTCAATAATTTCACATGGATTTTTAAATATAATAATATGTTTTATTTTAATACTGATACTTAACTTTTATTTCATTCTTTAGATTTGAAATTGATTTATTAATTAAAAATTTAACTTATTAATTTTAATATATAGCATTTTTAGATTTTTTAAATGTGAAACGCATTAAGCGCATAATTTAAAAAAATTTCATAACACAAATTATCGTAAATTCAAGAATACTTTGAAACTTTTTCATGAATAAAAATCTACAAAACTTTCAACATAGAGATATTTTGAAATATTTGTTGATGCAAATTTTTTTACTGTTCTAGCAGTTAACTTTTCCGCCAAGTTTTCTTGCTTGAAATCTGTGAAGGTCATGAATTCTATTGGATATGTTTTTCAACAATAAATTATCACCGACAATAAGGAAAATTACGAATCTTTCACCTCAGAATCATTTATTTGCCTATTTTGGGGTTATGTAAGAAAGGTTTCTTAAGTAACTGTGGCATGTACCCAGTATAATACCTCTACAGGATTTCGCGATATTTGTTCAATCCCATGAGAGTTAAAGCTGCTCAATCACCAGTCATGTTCAGCTATTATGCCAGGATCAGTAATCCTTCACTCTCAGCTGCTGCATCCAGATCTCGAGGGGGTTCCATGAAACTGTGTGCTATGGTTGGATACCCCTCGTGCATAGGTGGGAACCTGGGGTGTAAATCACTCAGGGGAGCTAAAACCAATTGGTAGATGGGGCTGTGGCCCACAGAATGGGTGCCCTTACAGAGGAGAAGAAGGGGGCTTGCTTCAGGTAACAGCTGCGGCCCCTTCGGTTGGGGTATCGGCCTTAGAGCAAAGGTCCTGAGAACAGCACTAACGCAGCCTCCCCCCTTTTCTATCTCACCTATAAGGGGTGGGTGAGCTATTCATGGATAGAGTGATGGTGATGGGAATGAATTGGCCTGAAATAGTGCCGTTGTAAGACAAACATTTGAATTGACGATCGTTTTATGGTGCAAAAATTACTTTATGCATTTGCAGTTTACAAATCTTTAATGAGGTAAAATAAAATAAATTTACCCAGATCTCTGAAATCGATTGATTTCTAAACGAAAAATAAAAAGCGTTGAATTTTTTTTTTGGTTCTTTAAAATATACTGTTAACTATTTGAAATCCTTATTTGATATAGGAAGTGTGGAACTCAATAATGAATGTATTATTATTAAATGTTTTGAATGATAGTTAATGAATAAGACATCATAAAATTCTTCTAAAATTTGAGTTGCACTAAAAACTTTGTAAATATTTTTTAATTATGAATATAAATTTCAACTAATGTTTAATATTCTGTATAAACAAAATTCTTTAAAGATTTAGTTTTGTAAAGTGTATGAAGTAGACAAAACATAATTTAATTCTCTGCGAACAAAAATAAAATAGAATACTTCATTATTGAACTATATAACAAACAAATATTTGAAATACGAGTTATTACATATATATGCTTAAATTAATCAAATTAATATATTAAAAATATTTTTGACATCTTATTTAATTTTGTAATTACATTGCCATTTTAAATTAACATTTATTGATGATCCTTTTTGAAATTGAATCCCTTTTTATTACGTAAAAAAATTTATTTGTATTATTTACTTTTAATTTAATTTTGTAATTCAATTTTATTTTGAAATAACAGTTTTAAATAACTATCGTTTCTATATAAAACTTTCTCTTAGATACATAAATTATATTTATTTATCAAAATAGCATTAAAAAATAAAATAACAAAAATTCAATTTAGATTATCCATATTTCTTAAAATACAAAGACACTCAAATATAATCACATAATAGAAAATAATATTAACTTTTAAATATAATGAATTCAATATTTTAAGAATTTATAGCAGAAATCTTAAGTATATTTTGTTTCTCATAAATACAAATTTAGTAGTCTGTATATTTTAGAACCCATAACTAATTATTTTGTCAATATCCTTAATAACTATAACAGCCATATTACAAATTGTATAGCAAATAAATTTTAAAGCAGTCCCTTAGTTTGTTCTTCAAAATTTTAAATGCCAAGAAATAATAACAAACAAATAACAGCACCCAATACAGTACGAAAAAATCCTTTTTTCAAAGCAAAGCAATGAACAATAGGCACGGTTATTTTTTTATTTTTTTTACTCTCTCTCTCCCTTCTTTCCCTTGTACATTATCCCATGTAGTTAAAAAAAATGGAAGAGGAACAGCTCTTCGCGTAAGTAGGCACCACGGGCGTGCATGGTTTCTATTCCCCTTGAATGGCGGCAGGATACAACAATACAGGAAAAAGAGTTCGGAGCGCTCTGATTGGCTGGGAATCGACCTTCCGGGGTTTAAGCCCAACCAGCTACGTCTCGCCAACCCCGCGCCAGGCCGTGGGCAAATTTAATCCAACATTCGGGTGAGAAAAAATATCCTTCGAACCCCTGACACAACCAAAATATCCCCCCTCCCATTCTCTTCGCATGCTGTGTGTCCGCCTCTCGAACTCTGGGTGATACCTTTCCCGTGGTGATAGTGATTTGCCAGTTTTATAATAAGAATCGTATTTTTTAAGAAACACGATGAACTCGTATTTCGAGCAGGGTGCTTTCTACAACGGTGGAGCCACTACGGCAGCCGAGCCACAGTCGTATCGTTTTCCGCAGAGTTTGTTGGTATCGCCGTACGGCCAGGGCCCGACTCCTAGAAACGCTCATGAATCGACCCCTTATGCTGATGCTAATGGAGGGCCTAATGGAGCATGCAAGCTTTATTCAGGTGGAGAACCTACATTCAAAGCAGAATGCCTGGCCAAAGAAACCAATGGTTTCGTAAAGGACATGGTGAACTGGCCGGCCATGGCAGCCAGGGTAGCCAATGAGCAAATGAGGTCATTTGCATCTGAAAATTCCGCGACCCCTAGGGCTAGTGAATCATGGCAGCAATGCTGTCAAAGTTCTCCGGCCATTGGTCAAACTCAGAGCAACACATTTTATCCCTGGATGGCCGTTCAAGGTCTGTATCCTATATTACAATTTTCTAAAATAGAGTTTTCTAAAATGTTTTAACTCGAAAAACAAGTTAAATACTTAAAATTTCAGAAATTCTATTAATATTAACATTTATTTTTTATTGTGCATAGTATTCATTTCACATTTTGCATTGAATTAGTTCCTTTTAAGAGGACATTCAGTAAGAAATCTTAAAACGAGCAAAAAAGTTTGATAAAACTTATGTTAGACTTTTTCTTCTTTTCATTTTTGTTTTCTGTTTCAGGTGAAATTATAGGTATTTTAAAAAAGCTAGGTTTTTTTATTTGTAGATTTATAAGAAATTGTAGATATATCTAATCTTTTACAATGAGTGTATGCTGATTGAACTGAAATGTTCAGATGTATATTTCCCAACAGAAGGGAAATAAAAATCTTTATTACAAAATCTTCTGATCCAAAACTGAAGTTTCAAATCAAAACCAAAAGTAATTTTGATCTTATCTTGTTCAGCAGTGATATGCTTAAATAATTTTAAATAAAAATTAATTCATGCTTCACAATGTGAATAATTATATGTTATCAATGTAAAAATTTCTATTTTTATAGGTATTACATTTCTTTTCTGAATATATATATAAATGGTGGAATAGTACAATAAAACATAATACATATAAGCACTCGATATAAATACTTTCATTATTTAAAAAAGTTAAAAAATTAGAATATTTTAAAAGTATTTAGTAAATGTGCCATAAATTGAAAACAGGTAGCATAGCCAGAATTTAAAAAAAAAAATTATCAAAAGTAATTTTATATAAGACTCACCTGCAGTGAAATTCAAATTTTGTCAATATATGTATTATGATAAAACTTTCTTGTCAATTTAAGCATAAATCTTTAACTTGAACCGATATGCAGATGGTTATAAATTTTAAATATGTTAATTTAATTCAAATGAAGCTTACAATTGAAAGTTTATAAATACTTGCATTTGTGAACACAAATGAATGCATACATATATATATATATATATATATATATATATATATATATATGCAATTATATTCTAGAGATAGAAATTTATTCAAATTGCAACTATATAAAAGATTTCTTTGTCAGAAAATATAGTTACTAATATATTCCTATACCAATTCCATTTTAATACATTTGACATGTTATTTCATTATTTATTTTTTTCATCTGTAAGTTTAGTTCCTCATAAGCTCAATATTTTAAGTTATGAAAAAAATTCTCACAAGTTTATTGTTTTAATGCTTTGTTGAAGAAAAAAATTAATATTTTCACTATTAAAAAAATAAATAAAAGAATTCAAGTCATCTTAATCATGTCTGAGTGATAAGATGGATTAAAATGTGGATAAACAAATAAATTATCTGTTTTGAAAATAATTTAACATTTCAGAAGACTAAATGTGATACACATGTGTAAATATACAACACTGTAGATGATAAATATTTTAATAAGAAATTAAACAATGTGAAATAATCAGTATTTATTACATAAATGCTGTATTCTCAAAAAAACATATGCTGCTTAATCTAAAGGAGGTACTTTTAATGCATTCAAAAACATGTGCATTAATTATTTAAACTTGATTTATATTGTGTGCCAAAATAAAGATCTTCTAATAAGCCTGTCAATTAAAAGTAAATTTTTAAAATAAAAAATATATTTTATGTAAACCGTATAATTTTTTCCATTAAGCGAAACATATTTCCTTGAGTAATGTAAGCAAAATTATATTTCAAACTTCAGTGCATTATTAGTAAAAATTTTAAAGTTAAAATTAAGAATTTATTTTTAAATGCTTTAGGGATATTAAATATTAATTTCTACTTACAAATTATGTTTGTTGCCTTTTAAAATTAAAATACTTTTTCTGACTCTACATTATTTGAGGTTTATTTATATTGCAATTTTAAATAACATAAATTGTTAATTTTTATTTAAAGAAATCGAAAATGGTATATTTCTTTTTTTAGGAAACTCTAGTTTCAAATGTTGTGATTTTTTTAATACTTTTCTGGTATGTAAAATAAAGCTTATCTATAATATAGTAAAAAACAGTGAGATTTGTAAAATATCCAGAAATATAAACAAATATATCTAAATAATTAAGTTAACATAATCCCGTTATAATTTTTGCATTATAAATTTATCCTATAAATAAATGCAAATCTCTTTCTTGGAGCACTTTTTTTTATATTTTTATTAAAATCAAGCATTTGCCATGAAATTAAGTAGATTGTAGAATGTTCTTTTGGTTAATATGTTGAAAATTAAATTCGATGTTACTCATGAGTATTAATAATAATTATAATGAGCTGTTTTAAGAATTGTGAGACGTTCTTCTATCATAAAATAAAATTCTTATTTATGTATACACAAACAGCAATAAAAAAAAATAAATGAAATGTGGTTCAACAATAAGATTTTCTTGTTTTGAATGCAATAAAATAATACCAATTTATATATATAAGTGTTTTTCTTACATGTATTATCATAAATACTTTTTATTATTTTTTGTAAGTACCATAAAACATAGAATTTATAAAGTAAAATACAAAAAAAAAAAAAAAAAATCAAATTCAATTAACTGTTTTACAATTAATTGAAAAGAAATCTAAATGAAAACTAGTTAAAAATGAATAGGTACCTTTCTCGAATCGTACGTTTTCAGCTTTGTTCAATATTAAATCATTAGGTTTCATAGATAAAATATGAGGATATTGACATTTAAGACTCCTAATAAAGTCTATAAAGATGGTCAGAAAGGCTTCATTTGATACTAAGTAGTTTATTTATCTTGTAACTCGATAGTGTGATTTGTAATCTGTAATTACCTGTTAAACGGTCGTTTATGGGTGCTTGGCGAGATTTTATGACGACCGTAAATTCTTGGCATAGTCTTTTCAAGTCCTAACCACTCAGGTGCCTGTAAACATCACTTTATTGCAAGTTAAGTGTTGTAGAAAGCTGGTTGGATTGGAAACTATTTTGGGGCTCACCCTTTCACCGTTTGCTGTGTGGATGGGCCATAAAAGTCTCCCTCCCTAGAGAAACCCCGGTTTCTCTCCCCCCATCCTCCAGAATCGTCTTCAAAAGCCACCTTTATGCGTCATTTCGGATCCCGCTCCATTGGCGGTCGTCAAGGCTCCCAGTTTTGTTGCAATTCAGAATCCTATGTGTTATTATTTTAGCCCATTATTTCGGATGAAAATGCTCGGTCACGACTGATAGAATAGGAATTTTTTATATCTTAATATTTTCAAATTATTTACATATCACTATTTTTATGATTTTAGATGGGAATTTTATTATGAAAAAGAAATATAAAAAAAGAAGCTAGTGCACAAAAGATAATTAAATATGTGAATATAAAAAAATGTGTAAATTAAATTCTGCATTATGTAGCAGAAGGTATTTAAATATTGTTATTAGAATTCGATGGATCAAATAGAAACATAAAGAATGAGTTATAAGAATAAATGATATTTCATGATCATTTATAATATGATATCGAAATAAATTTTTCAAACATAAAACCAAAACTCATCTTTTTACAAACTACTCAATTCGATCTCGAAACTATATCCAGCAAAGTTTTGGACAATGTCATGCATCGAAACAAAGCAGCACTTAGTTAATCATGCATATATTTATATATTAGATAATTATAATGTATTATTTTTTAAATGGTGATTTTCAGATTCTCTCAAATCATAAAACTTAAATACATAAATATCTTAAACGAAGGAATTTTCTAAATTATAACATATTTAAGGTTTATAATTACATAACAAATTTTAAAACAAATAACAAAATATAATAACATAACAAATTGTAAAAAAAAAATAATAATAATCTTCCAATATTGAAAGGAATCAGCGAGAATAATTTGAAAATTTCAAGGAGCTGTTTCAAATTGAATCAAAAGTATCTAAATAGAATATGATTCATAATGCATAGAAAATGCACATTAAATACATTAAAAATTATTAGAAAATTATTAAAAATTTATATTCATTTCAATTTGAAGTATTTTATTTATTTTTGCAGGAAAATTAATTTAATTCCTCTTATATAAACCTTTTAGGGAATGAGTAAAAGTTTCTGTCCGATCTTCATCTACTCATCCTACCGAAGATTTATTTATTCTCCAAATATTTACCTCACTTGACCCTAAGACGAAACGATCTAAAAATAGGCACGATCTCCTAAGTTTCTCTGCTCTCTGTGTTGTCCCATGCTCCCACTTAACATTGCAGATCACGTAAACCGAAAGAACGATGTTTACGCGTTTCAATGTCGTTGTCGATCACGCTCGCGTTTCTTATTCTCGTATAAGAGAGGGGATATTACATTCCCGACAGGTGCCGGTCGACCCTGCTTGTCTTTTAGGAGCTCGTTTATTGGCCCCTATCAGCTGGATGCCTCTTGGATTATGGCAGCTCTTGTGTGGCATCAGATGTCAAAGTCGGATCGGCTCTCAACCTTCTTTTTAGGAAGTCCGATCTCGTGTGGATGGCGCTATCAAGGAGATTATTTCCGCACCCAATAAACTAAGTGCTGCTATGTTTTGATGCATGACATTGTCTGATACTTTGTTGGAGGTAATTTTGTGATCGGGATGAGTCGTTTGAGAAAAGATGAATTTTGCTTTTATGTTCGAGTAATGTATTTCGATATTATATTATAAATGATCATGAAATTTTTCCCGGGAGGATTTTATCAATGCATAATCTTGGATTATACTAAATTTTCATCATAATTTTAAGGATAAAGTACGAGAAACTAACTATTTAATTCAAATAGTTCATCATCGTATTTATATTTTAAAAAAATACTTAGAATATAAACATTTAAAGAGATATTTTTTCTTTTTTAACAATACTTACTTGTTTCATTTATTAGATAATGGAATTATAATCTCGTAATCCAACAAAGATATCTTTTAAAATTGTATCGTTTATGACGCACCCTCTTATTTAGTATAAGAAATTTAATTTATTCTCTTTTTATGAATATATTGATATACACTTAGAATGTATTAACATCCTGTTGATAACACTTATTTTGAATCTTCATTTTTTCAAACTATAATAACTGTTTCTTTTGACTAGCTATAACAATTCAAGAAGTTGATTAAATACATTATTTAAAATATTGTGAAAATATACTTGAAATAAGTAAAACTTCAAATAATAGTCAGAATTAAGACTATCTTAAGTACTACGCAATTAATAATAAATATAAAAGTAAATTATATAATATTAAGATAGTATTCATTTCTTAATGAAGTATTTTCCCTTTATCACCTAAAAATTTTACATTTTGAGTACATGTAGGTTACAGTAGTTCGAAAAAATTATATTCAGAAATAAATTGAAAATGATTATACAAAAATAAATGATCTCATGTCATTGTTATGATGACATTATTAATACAAAATTAAATATACAATTAATTTTGGTTCTTTAAATTTATATGTGTCATATAATTAATAGTCATAGAAGCAGAGTATAAAAATATTATTGTGATTTATTTAACTGAGTAAATTATTAATATTATGAATAATATGTATATATATTGCATACATGAAAATAATCTTTATAAATTCATAAATTCAAACAAAAACTCTAATGATTTCTGAGATAAAAATGCTTGAATTTACATAGTTTAAACAAACATTTAATTTGCCTTTTTTACCGAAAATTTCTTTGCAGAATTCCTAATCACAGTTGATCATTTTTTAATGAATATTCATAGTTTGCTCAATTTATACAGCATAGGTGTAAAAAATATTGAAAAAACCATAGAATTTCCACATTGTAATGTTTATAAATATAAAACAATTTATTACCCAAATATAGATGCTTAAAAATAAATAAAACAAAAAGTGAGAAGAAAAATTTTGTAGATAAGGATACTTCAACAGCGAATACTGACTGAACTTAGCAACAGTGAATTTCTTTTTCATCATGTACATTGTGTACTAAGTATAAAAGAATTATATACTATATATAAAAAGTATGTCACGAAATTTATACTTTTTTATAATATACTTTTGAATTACATAATAATAGAGTTATATACTCTATGGCGAATAATGAAAGTTCTACTATAAATTGGTTGTGGTATATTCTAAATATCATCATATTACTATTAACTTGTTTGTTTCTTTTTTATATATAAAATTGTGTTTTTCAATTGTATTTTATATAAATGATTATCGTGTTAAAATATGTGCTACAACAATCTAAGTAATGTATTTTATTCACAACATGAAGAATTAAAAAGGAAAGAATTGCGTGAAGATTAAAAGTATCGCTATTTAATGAAACATACTTTGTAAAAATTTTACATTGTATAATGAAATTAACTTTTCTATAATAAATAATACTTTAATATAAGGAAAATAATACTTTAATATAAGGAAAGTATTATATACTCTTTTAATGGCGGAATATCAACTATAAACTAGTATTAAATTCGAAATATCATATACTTTTTGCCTATTCGTTTCGTTTTAAATATAACGAGGCTATTTATCTTTTGAGTATAATTTTATGCAAATTTGTATTTTAAAATATGCTACAATCTGAATAATGCCTCAACAAAACAACTTTCCTCAACAAAATATAGTTATGGGGGAAAAAACTGAAGAATTACACAATTATTTTATTTCAAGTTTAACCGAAATTTTTAGCAATCTCACACGTAAACTGCTAGATTATTCCCGAGAAGCATACAATATACATGAAGCTGAAGTTTTAAATATGTATGTGTACCATGATGAAAATTTAAAAATTAAAAACTTAAGAATGTTAAGAATACCGCTGTGTAACAAACTCCACAAAAAAAAGCAAACGAAAATAGATTCCATTAAAAAAGAAAAAAAGAGCCCCGCTCTTAAATGATTGGATCTTGCTGTGGAAGGGTTGAACGTGTATTTGCATCATGAGATGGATTTTCACTGGAGTGTGGGGGAAAAAAAGAAAGGATCTAAAGACCTGAGTTAGGGATCTCATTTTCTCCCTGCAATTTATTTTGCGCCAGGAAAGGGAGGGGGTGGAATGCAGAGCAGTAATTTCAGATCAAGCCTTTCCAAGTGAGAAGGGTGAACTAGGAAAGGTACACGGCTTGCTAATGTCTCTCCTCACTCCGCCATACGTAATGCCTGCTGGGGTTATCTTGCTTGCCTTTTTTCTACTTCCTAGTTATCTTGCCCCAAGGAGCTATTAAACATGCTGCTTGCAGTTTTTGCTATATGCAGAGGAGCAGAAAGTGTTAAATGACGAAAAGGTGAGAAAACTGTCGTTTAGGACTGCGATTACATACATTTGGGCAGCCGTTTTACGAAACGTTGATCTTGAGTGTTGGTAGTTTTGGGTAATTGTAATTGAATTAAGTGGATGTGGGCAATTGTTTCTTTAATTATTTATAAGATTTTAACATTTATACTAATAAATCCTTACGCTACGTGAAAGAAAATCTAGGGTATAAATTCCAATAATATTAATTGAAATATATTCTTAATTTTCAATCATAGAATCCTACATTATTTTAGATTTAACAAATTTTACATATAAATATTATAAAATTAACATAATAACAAGAGTTTGTAAAAACAAACTTACATACATAACAATTAAAATATAATCTCTTTCATATTAATTTTTCACTCTCTGTTTGTTAACAAAACGGTTAAGATTTTTATAAAGTTGAGATATGCAAAATTATAACAAGATTAAAAATAAACACGATTAATTTATGTAAGTGACTTTAATAATGAAATACTAATAAGAATGATTCCTAAAGAAATAAAAACGCATGCCATAAATTAAACTATCCTTTTTTTTCTATCAATTTATCATCTCAATATAACTCAGAAATTTGCAAAGCTAAAATCACTTAATACATTATATCTCAATTTTAATTTAACAAAAATTAAAGCATAATAATTAAAATAATGTAGATTTTGCATAATATAGTTTAATGTGTAAATAATTAAATTACTGTGCCTTCTAAAATTTTGACTGTTCGAAGACAAGAATATTTATCGTAATAGTTTAGACAGTTCAAAGATGTAAGAATATATATCTTAATTTATTATCACAAGGCTATTTTATTAAACTACTGAACATATTACACGAGTTATTAATCCTTTGAATTATATTTATCTTACACAGTTGTTAGCAATTTGAATAGATACAGTGACGCAATTATTCATTCTATTCTGAATTCAATGCAGACTTACAATTACACAGGATATTCACACACGATCATCTATTTTCGCGCTTCGTTGCTTTGAAGATAAAAGCATGTTGCAATCACCATAAATTACAAATTTGTACAGAAATCACGATTCCCATACTTATCCTTTATTTTTTCTTTATTGAATAAGAATGAATAATTTTTGCAGCAATAAATATTTAATTTGTAAATCGATAAAATGTTTTCTATTAAATATTCTTTTAGTTCCCTGCGTTACAAAATAATAAATCTCCCCCCCCCCATTGTAGTCGAATTTTAAGTAGCTTCAAAAAAGAGCAAATTTGAATTTTTAAAGATATATCTCTGAAATTGAATCATTAAACAATGATTACAATAAAGATAAGAAAAGATAACATTAATAAATAATTTTTAGGATACTAAGTTGTTTCTTGAATTTAGAAGTGAAAACTGAAATCGGTTTTTTATACTTAGTTGCCGTTTAAAAATAATTCTTTTGAATTAGATGAAATATTTTTCTTTTGCTCATTTCACACACACACACAGCTATTAATATGTCATCTGAAATAGCAAATCATTCTAATTATTTTAATTTACGATTTAACATTTTATAGTTTTATTTATTTCAACTGCTGCATTACTATAAATTCAAAAGATGACTATATAAAATAGAAAATTAAAATTCACCATATTAATAAGAATTTTAAAAAGACATTTTTACTTATAAACAGTTTCATTGATGATAAATATGCAACAAGATTTTAATTTAGCATATAAATAAATTTATAGTTTTAGCTTAATATAATAGAATAAAATGCAAATAGCTTATTATAATATTATAAATACATTTGAATGAAAATTTTATTTCAAAATTTCAGTATCTTGAAACTTTTATGTCCCTTAGTAATAATCCTTTATTATTCATTTTATTCAACGAAAAAAACAGGGTTATATTAGTAAAAATTTATGTGTGTGTTAATTTTAATATATATAGTATATTTTTAGTCAATTTTTCCTAAAATCCACAGACTTGATTGCGAATAATCCTTAAAACCATGGAAAAAAAATCAGTACAAATATTCATTTTAACAATTTTTACTCACAATAAGTCCATAACATATTAATAGTGTGAAGTAATAAAATTATCCACTTACAAATTTTAGATCATCTTTAAAAAATCATTCAAAATTTTTGAATTCTTTGTCTTAAATAGTTCTTTTTTATAAGGAACTGAAAAAATTTTTGGCGTTTAGAATCGCGAATTATGTCGAGAATTTACTGTATGTTAGGTATATATATATATCTAAATATGATCTCAAGATATTCAATGAATTGTCATAAAAGTATATATTACAAAAAAATGAAGAAATTTGTTTGATTGTAACTTTCGTAATCAATTTATGTTAATTTTAATATAAAAATTTAAAAGATATATTTGGAACATTTTTTAGAATTACAATATTTTAATTGTTCAATATTTTACAATATTTTAATTTTCTATTAAAATATTTCTTTTTGAATGCAAAAAACATGTTTGAAATAAGGAAATAAAATGAATAATTATCAAACCAGTTCGAAAAGCTGTACTTTTCATTTATCAATCAATAATAAAAATTGCCATAAAAAAATTTAATAAAATTTTCATATTTTCGTTTCACTACAAATTTATTACTCTTTTAATTTTATAACGGTTCCAAAAAGCAAATCAATTGGGTTATTAAAATGTCAAAAGCTTATATTACATAACTAAAAGCCTGATACTCGTGTTAGATTGAATGGGATAAGCCAAACGGCATTTTAACATTCGCAAATAAAGAATTTGAAGTGTACGTGATCGCATTCATGAATGTGTTTGGGAAAAGTTGATGACGGCATAAAAGTTTTACTTTTCTATCAGATCCTTTCTATCACACACACATATTTATATAAATCATCATCCTCCAACACCTGTTTACATTTATATTTCAAAGCTTTCAGCTCCGGCAACAAAAATAAACATAACGAAAAAATTATCTACAACCAGAGTCGGTCTTTTTTGTTCATAGAAAATGTTCGTTGAATGCTATCTACCATATTGCTTTTTAATGCGCTGCCTTCTTTCTTCCCTTTTTTTATTTTTTAAATGTTCTTTATCATTTTCTTAATTCAACCGACGAAACTTTTATAGCAGTTTCACAATCTTAAATATCTAGTCAACGCCTTCTAATACTCTCTTTCTGTGAAGAGGCTTTTGATCTCTAATATTTACAAATCTTAAAGAGCTATTTCCTAACAATTTGGATTGAATATTTAGTTTCCTCTCAAAACATCTATCATTGACTTGTTCTTTAAAGAAAATTATTTAACGTATTAAGAGTGCTATCAGATTTTAATTTGAATTCTTTGCTTTATCCTCTACGCTTTAACTACGCCAGGATATTTTTTAAAGGAATATGATATTTAATTACATTATATTTATAACTGAAATGAGATTATTTATTGTCTATAAAAATAAATATTTACTAAATATTAGAAACAATCTGATGCATGAGAAATTTAAATTATTAAATTTACCTTTACATTTATTTTCTTTATAGTCAGAAAAAATAATTATTTTAAATAATAAAGTTATGATTTCTTAAAGCTATCAGATTCCAAGGCAGATAGTTTTAAATAGTAAATAGATTTTGTTAAATAGAAGCATAGTCATATCTATTCGATAAGATTTATTTTTCGTTAACCACTGAATAAAAATTGTTGATTTTCCATAAATGCAGTTTTCATTTTTTTCAAAAATAGTGTTTATTTTAAAATTTTCTAACATCAATATGTGAAATTTAAATTTAGGAATAACATAAATAATAAAAATATATTTTTAGCTTTTTGGAGAAAATTGTATCTTTGGCTTTTTCATTTCATAGCCAACATGTTGAAAGAAAATCTACTGAATAATGAATACAAACAATAGAACTATTGTTAAATAAACAAGCAAACACACAAACAGTTCTTTTAAACCATATCTCTGGTTTTATTATCTTTTAATTTTTAAGAATGCATATAGAATAATAATAAATTTATTACCGATTATTGATTATAATAATTTTGACTTCCAAATCTTTTTTTTTTAAAGAAATGTTATGCATTGACGTTAATTAAATCTTAGAAAGGATTCCAAAAATTGAAAATATTTAGATAAAAGTAGCTAATTAAATTAAAGTTTACTTGTAAATACAATCAATTTTTAGTAAAGCAAGTGTAAGCTTAAAGATAATCATTTAACTTGAGCTTTTTAATATATTACGAAAGTTTTTATCGAAAAGTTTACCTATTATACGAAAAAGTGATGATGACAATTAATAAATTTCGACCAATAGTTTTGGTTGTTGTTGAGGTTAATTTTTATATTAGATTTTAAATGATATTATACGGGAAGACTCCTATAACAGTTTTTGTTCTATAAAAAACAAGAGCAGGTTTAAAAGTTAGATATTATTTCATTAGAATAAAATGGGGGGAAATTGTTATTGTTACTCTATAGATAAGTATTTCTGAAGTTTTTGTTTCTGTAATAAAAAAGTACAATTTATTTATAATAATAATGCATTGCAAGACATTTGAAATTCACTAAAATAACTAAGAACATCATTTATTGTACACTGCACTCTTCTATTGGTTGTAAAAAAAGAGTTCCCACTGTGTTAGGAAGGTTCTTCTATATTTGGATTGGTCTCTTCACTTACTGTTTGTTATGTTTGCACCGCCTCCGAACATTATGTTTTAGTTTCTACTTCAGCTAAAATACATTGCTATTTTCATTTTACCAACTCAAAAAATAATATATTATGAAAATAATCATTATCTTATCAATCACTTATTATAGAACATAAAAATCTAAAAATATTAAAAATATATTCAACGTCAGTAGAACACTGATTATTATGAGTATTAACCGCAAAAATATCGCAATTTATTTAAAAAATTTAAGAAACAAATTAATTTTTGGTTGTAATTTAATATATTAAATGATTATTTCAAAATACTTTTTTGGAATAATATGTTTAGTCAAAAGATTAAATGGAAATTCTAGGTTAAATGGTGAGTTAATATCATAGTATTATTCTACATTGCATATTCATTTTTATTTTTAAAAAGTAAGCTTAGTTATATTAGCAAAGAAATTAACTTTTTGCTGACATTTCTATAAAAATAAAATCAGAAAAATTAATGCATTATATATATGAAGATAACAAAACGTTTCGATAAATTTTTTTTATAAAACTTAAATTCTTGTTGGTTCTCCTGCACACTCATGAAAATTATTCTTAACAATACTAATTTTTTCTGATTTTACTTTTAAAGAATACATTTTTTAACGGTATATACATAGAGCTTCTCAACATTAATACACTGGAGATGAATTCGTGATTCATAAAATGAAATAATTGAATTCATTGTAGCTCATTATGAGTAGATTGCAATTATTAGTCAAAAATCCTCAAAATTATTTCTATCTTTTCTCTATTAATTCGTGAGACCATCTGAAGAATTGGATGCTTTACTTTCTATGTGTAAATTGTATATTGTTCATTTAGGTAGAAAGAAGAAGGGGATTTAATTTAAAAAGATACTTTACTGAATCTGAAAAAGTTAGTTTACTGTATCTTTTATAATATGTATAAAGTTAAAAAATAAATATGATAATAATGATGGGCACATAATAGATAATAGAACTTAACTGAAAACTATGTGTTGCTATTCACTCTTTTTAGGGCCATAAATTAAAATATGAGAATTTCGTGAAATTTTAAAATAACCACATTTTAAGGAAACAAGAGTATAATAAAAAATGTTGAAATTTTTAATTAAAAAAATCCTTAAATTATTTAAAAACATGGAAAATAATATTCGAGTTAATCAGTTATTAATTTAGAATTCTACTGAATTAAAATTAATACAATTTTATAAAAAAATTTATTGTTAGCAGTCTGTTTTGGTTCTTTCATCCAAAAAATTTTAAATCAATGTTTTCATCCTTAAGTTTATTTTAAAACAGTTCCACTTCATAAAATAAACAGCAACTAGTGATTGGTTTTTTTAGAAATGTAATATAACAACTTGAAATGTTAATTTATTTAAGAAAAATTAAATTCAAACGACAATTTCAAGTTATTTAAAATAAAAATATTTATGTTAATAGATTTGCAAAATCATCCAAAACGGCTCATTTCTTAATGGAAATAATTATTTCCTCATTGAAAGTTTTGGCTTTTTTAATATTTATCTACACAATCTATAGTACTATATAATTAATCTATAATTTTATTTACATATATTGTTTCGAATACATACTTCAATTAGTCGCACGAGAAAACTTCTGTGAATTTTTTTTAATCTCTCTTTTTAACTAAAGTATTGGATAAAATTTTTATTATTTAATGAAAATATAAAGAAAATAAATAAATGTAAAAGCTAAAAATATACCACCTTAAAAGAGAAAAGACATACTAAATAAATAATTTACAAAACCATATTATGCCTCTTAGAATACTAACTTACGCACAATTTATTTAATACTTAATAATTTAAGTTGTATGATTTTGTATTACTAATGAATCTAGCATTTTGTTTTTAGATTACTTTTAAATTTTTACATTTACAATTTCTAAGGATTATTTATCGTTAAAGAATTCAATTACTTAATTTAAATACTTCTCCATCAAATTCAAATATTTATTATATTCTGCAGCTGAAACTATTGATTTTTTTAAAATAACATTGAATTTCGTTATGCTTTTGCATCAAGTCTACATATATATTAAGGATATTTATAAAAAAAAATTAATACTTTAAATGTATAATAAATAATGTTTTTGACTAAAAGCAGTTTCTTAAAATCACTACAACATTTGATAAATAAAATCCAACTGTAAGGTATGAAAAATCTAAATGTATATTCTTCATTAGAATGCACTACAATAATTATTCTACTATTATTGTAATGCTTTCACAAGAATACATTACAATAATAGCAGAATAAATATTTTATACATTCTTGTGAAGGCAGCTTTTAAAAAGTGGCTTACTTTTATGAATTAAATTTACCTTTAATTTATAGTTTTATCATATAAAAATATTTTCTCAAATGATTACTCTCTAATTTTTGTTTTATTTGCTTATTTAAGCAATTACATTTAACCATAAGCATTATGTCAATTTTCACAATTTTTAGAAATTTTTTTGACAATTTTTCATTTGTAATTTGAAATAAGTTAGCATCTATAAATGGAAACAGCGTTTATTTATTTTTCGCTGTATAAGCATTTGCTTTACTCATGGTAGTTTGTCAAAAATGTATTAATTTTAAATAAAATGTTTAATTTAAAATGATAAGTAGTTTAATATAAATTTATTTGATTTAAAGTTATACTTTATTTTGTAGTACATCTAACATAAAAAATGCAAAAAATCAGATTTGACTCATTATTAAACTGAATATTATGTGTTAATATTTATAAACCATTAGCTTTTCGCTAGAGGAATGTTAATCTTTTCAAAACCTAAATAATAACTACTTTTAATTAGGTTTTATTCATACGAATTCAATACTACTACTTTTTATTACAAAAAGTTTCCTATTTTAAATTTAATCTCTGCATTTGATAAAATATTATATAACACATATCAAAACTAAAAATTTCGGGACATAAATTCATTTAAACATTTATAAATTCAATAATATTTATGCAAATATTTTTCGTTTCGTAAATAAATTACATTTTAAGTTAAACAAAAACTAATTGATATTGACACAAATTTTTCATATACCGTCGATAATTGAGTTTCAAAAAGATTTCCTAAAATTTTCTAATCTATCGAATAGGAACGAGGGAATACATTATTTGAATTACATATAAATTTCTTACTTTTGTGAGACATAAATATTCCAATTTCTACATTACTTATAAAGTCATCATCAATTCAACAAAAGATCTTACCTTTCTAAAAGTTACATGCATCCCATTCATAATTCTATCAATCAATCACCGTTTCACTATTTACAAGATTTCTATTCACATATTATTTCGAAAACGCGCAAGTATTTTTATTTTTATCCATTGTGCAATAAATATAAAGCAAAAAGTTAATCCTTTTTTATACAAAACTTTCTAAGCCAGTCTGTGCCATGAGAATCTGTTTTGAAATATTTCGGCAGCAAAATATTCTAGCTACTGTTCCAAACCATCAAAGTTGGGGGTGGGGGCAAAAGATAAAAAATAATAATTATGTTCATCAAAGAAATCGCCCTTATCTCCTTAGAAAGGATCCCTTTCTGACATGTCCGACATCCTATCAGGACATACTGACGTCACGGGGTCTAAGATAGCTACTGTAATCAGTATAAGAATATTTTTATGTTGGTCAAACCTATCCGAAGCTAGGATTCTATTTCCATCTTTGGTGCCGCTATCATAATGTATGTTTGTGACAAGTATGCATTTCTGGGTAGGCGGAGCCTTAGGTACATTTCTTTAAAGAACTTCCAACTTCAGTTTGCCCCCAGCATAAAGAAAGTTTAACCGCCTGAGTTATAAGTGTATTACATTGTTAGAAGCAATAAAACCATTGTTGATCCACACTGAATTGGAGGATGAGCTCTTCCGCCCAAGTTAAACCTTATGATCTTTCTATGCAGCAGCAGGCCTACCCTTTGTGGCTGCAATTCTCAGGTGAGTTCTGATGGCTATTATGCCTGCAGGTGTATCCGAAAATATTCATCTGATATAAAGTTACGTAATTATTTTGTGAATTTTTTATAGTCTTTGTCACCTAATGTGTGATGTTAAGCATTTAAAAGTTACCAGTATCCCAAAAACAAAATAAAATATTACTTATTTTAAAATGTACACTTTTGAAATTAAATTCTTATGATGAAATATTGTGATTAATGTACTTGTGTAAAATTCCAATTTATCTGTTCTAACTTCCATATTACCACTATTTAAATCTTGTAATTTCTTTGAGGTTCTTTACTACGGCGTTTTCTGTCTTCCAAGCTTCTCTTAGCTGAAAAAGAACAAAAATACATCGACAGATTATTTATAATAATATAAAACAGATTATTAATAACAATACATTCTACTTTAATGTTTTACTGTAAATTGCAAAAATATATTTATTAAAAATTTCTTTTCTTTAAATAATTAAATAAGGAAGAAATCTCTAATACCAATAATTTAAGTTGATATCAGTTTAATATTTTGCTTTGTTAATAGTAAAATTATAAAAATAGCGTTAGGGATTTTTTGAATAAATAAATTTTCTACTTAATTATTATGCATGTGTGTGGTGACATGTATTTCCCATTTGTTTGGTAATACTACACTCCAGTGAAACTATTGTATCTACATTCAATTTATGCTGATTTAAATTTTTTTAGACAATTTTCTCTTAAAGTTGTAAGTTAATTATTTTAAAATAAATAAAAGTGTTCAGAAGAAATAATATTAATTAAATAATCCTTGTTTAAACGATAAAATTTTTAATGCATATATATAGCGTAATTCTAATAATGTTAATATACCAATAATAAATTTTAGTTTTTACGAAGATAATTTCCTCTTGTTTAACTATCTTAATATAATAATTTCAAACTTGATGTGGGTGTATGAACTATTCAAATTATTTAAATTTTTTCAAATATCTAAAGAAATTAATTTCATAATTTGCATAATCTTTTTAGAAACTTGCTTAGATAATCTTCAATAAAAGCTGTGTATGGTATCTGATTTTTTGTGTAAATAAAAGTGTGTTCAAACTAAAAAGTTTCAAAATTTAATGAGATTTTTATCTAATTATATAAATTAAATGCTAAACACTAGTGATATTTGTACTAACTACGTAATGTGTAACTAACTACGATCTGCATAAACGACAATAGCATATTATTTTCGAATTTTTTCTAAATTTTATTAAATTTTCTAAAATGCAAAATAGGAATTTTGCTAACTAAATTAATTCATTGAAAGTTGAGTTTCTAAAATGTTAGATGGTAGATTTAAATGCTTTATGAACAACAAAAGTAAGAAGATTTAAGGTTTTATGAATAAATCTGTCATTAATTCACTTTGTAAATATCGTTCAAGTATATAATAATTATTAATAAAATTTTGTCTTAAATATTTAATTGTATAATATAAGAGATTTTTTAATTTTTTGAATTTATCATTTTATGTAAAATGATTGATACTCGTAAAACAGTAAAAATATATTACAGTATAAAATCCCTGTGTGTCTTAATCAGTTGAAAACAGCTGCTGGGCATTTGTTTTGCAGCAGATAATTAATTAATTTCCTTAATTTAAATGCAAACAAATGTCTGTACGTTATTAAAACTTTCTAACTTAAAAAGTTGCAATTAGATAAGTATTAATTATTGCGTTAGAAAGTTGGTACGCAATAATTAATATTTATCTTTTTAATTTCCCCAGAATCCGTACAAAAAATTAATCCAAAAGTAATAAAATAATATAGTATGTTTTTTTTTAAATAAATGTTCCATACTTAAACATAAAATTTAATAATTATTCACTATTCTGCTTTTGATTTTTTAACAAAGATTTTTTATAATTTTTTTTTACAGTGGTTTGTATTTTTGCAGTCATGAGTCAATTCAGTTAAAAAAAATATCACGAAATTAATTGTGCAAATTCTTTTTATTTACTATTTATAGAAATATCTGTTAATGGAGATTTTAATTCGATAATATATTATATAATATATAACTCTTAAAATTCCTTAATTAGGAGATATTTCGATCCATGTCTTCATAAAACGACAAATATTATGATAACAATTTTCTGTTACAATAATGTCATGTTTTAATGAGGATAAAAGTTTTTGTTGTGTCGTTGTTACCTATTCAAATTAAAAATAGCACTGGCATTTATTATTTTTCTATCACATTTTCATTCGTTTTTTTAAAATTAGTTTTATACCTTTTAAGAGAATAATATCCTATAATTTTGCTTAGAAACAAGCTGATAAACGAACTTGAGTAATCTCGAAATTATATCATCATCTTAAAATAATTGCTTATTGCTATTATTTCTGTTTTTAGCTAAAAGTAGAAAATGTTTCATTATTTAAATTAAAAAATTTTCTTAAAGTATCAATAAAATACCGAAAAATATATATATAATTACATAGTGTGACTCCAGTAAGTTAGTGAATAGAATTATTTATATTCATGTCTTATTCAATTTCCCGGAAATATTAATCATAAAGAAAAATATTCATTGTTTTCCTAGAAAATGTATTTTGATTGCCATCAGTATTAAATGAATAATAAAGGTCAATATTCTTTGGATTACTAAAGTTTTCTTTACAATGTTAATCAAAATCACGATTATAGATCTGTACAGGGTTAGGATTTTAATTTGCTGTGTTGTAACATTTATGGTTGTGAACAAAAGAATTATTAATAATAAAAATTAAAATTAGAATTCAATTAATTTAATTAAACTGAGTTCTGTATTTTTATATTAATTTTGATGAGCCTTGATCTGTACGATATAAATGATTATACATTAAATAATCAATGTCAATTAGTTTAATTAAGTGTTTATTAGTGTGTAACTAAAGAAGTTAAAAGAAATTTATGTATTATAATGTGTTTTTCCCTTTCTTTAATGAATTTAACGGGAAATAAAGGCTTCTTTTCTTACTTTAATGTATATAATATTTATATAAAAGCGTTAAGTAGTTATGCTTTTAATTGCATTAATTGTCAAAAGTTTTTATTATGTTGCATTCTTAGCAGACTTAGTTAGTATACTATGCTTATTTATAAATTTTCCATGACCATGGATTATTGCACTTTAAATTTAACAATATGAGTTTTTCATTGTACTCTGCTTTTAGTAAATTGAATTTGTTTTAAATAGTCCTGACTGGCAATAATTTTATCGGGAAAAAAATTCCAGTTAAAACCCATAAAAGACATTAATTTCCTTCTTCAATTATAAACTGCTTAAAATGCTTTTAATTTTGTAATTAATTCGTTAGTTATTCAGAAGTTATGTATTTTGCAATGTTCGTAATTCTTAGATTTTTCAATTATTCCTAAAAATTCTACAATTGTAGGAAATGTACATGTTTAACTAATTTAATGATTTTTCAGTATATATTTTGATTATATATTTACATTTTTAAATATATTTTAGCTTGTTCAAATTTATGAAACACAAAGAAAAATATTATGATTAAGAAAGAAATTGAAGCCCTTTAATTAATAATTTAATAAAATATTGTAAGTAATGTAAATAATAAGAGAATTTGTGAATGTATATTTAAAAAAGGATAATCCATAAAACAATTTAAAAACTATTTGCTTTATATTTTATTTAAGATATTAAATCCTATTTTTTTTAAAGAAAAAGCTAAGATTTGAGTAGTATATTTAATAAAGAATATATTTAGAAAATATTTGAATTATTCGTTGTTTTGAATGCTTGAGGTGTAATTATGAGGTGTAATTGACTTTCATAGTTTGCTTTTATATTAGCTTTTTATAAAACTTATCTGAATTAGCTAATATATCTTGTCGAGTAAGAGCAAAATTTAAGAAGAAAAAAATAATTTTTGCAAGCCTTTATTTTTAATGTATATAGTACATGGAATTTACATTTTAGTGATAAGAAAGTTTTGATGAAAAATTTGATTGAAAAAGTTAATTTAATGTTATTGATTTATATAGTTCGTAAAACGCAATTTTTTTACTTTAAATTTATATTATTCTGCTTGAAAAGAAAGTTTAAAGCAGCTCAATTGAAATAACTCATTTTTTTTTTGTGTTTTAATATAGTTTGAAACAAGAGATGCATTAACAAGATTTTAAAAATTGCAAATGTATATGAATATTATGATATAATAAGGGAAACTGTTAATTAAACCAAAAAACTAGTTCCTTTGGTAAGAACTTTCAACTTAAATCACCTATAAAACTTGGCAGTAAGTTTTAGGTACATTTTTGTAACATTTATATTTATAGTTTAATTAATTAAATGACTATTTAAACAGGTATTACATAATATGCTTTCTTTCCACGAAGTACCTAAATTTGATTGTTAAAGAAATTTTCTATACAAAAATTTTTCCGTTAGATGTTTTTACAAAAGTATTCGAAGAATTTTTGTTTTTATTTTTCTTATTTAAATATGTGATCCTGAATTCTTTCATTGCAACTTTGCTTCCTCAAAGTATGAACTTATATACAATATCGATTGGTGTATAGCAGGGGTGGCCAAGACGTCGACCGCGAAGACATTTTAGGTAGCCCACGCGACCATCCCGATATTGATCTCAGATATTAACAATTTAATTTATTATTTATGACATAGAATCAATGAATTATTTAAAATAAAAGTTTACTACAGTCTACACTTTAAAACCCAAAACAAACAGTGCAAAGATTTAAGTTGTAAAAATTTATGATTAAAAGTTTACGATTTAAAACCTAAAACGGACATGATGAACGCGATTAAACATTAAAAAAAAACTATAGAAAGGTATGGATCTCAATTAAAATAACATGAATTGAGAAACTTCAAAAACATGGAGGAAGAGTGTGCATCCATAATCCAAACCGAGACTTCAAAGATTTCACTAAATACTTGTTTTGTTTGAAGAATTTGAAAGAAGATTCGCTGACATAATTAGGTTGAAAGAAATACTCAATTTTATGATATTTCTATTTAATAAAAATCTCAATATTGATGGAGTATCTGAAAAAATAGGACATTTAATAGATATCACATCAGTTATGGTCGAGGAAGAAATTATTAAATTAAGATGCGATATATTTCTTAGATCCAGAGCATATTTAGCAATACTGATTTTTAGAAATTAATTTCTGAGGAAACGTTTCCAAATATTTACAAATTGATTTTGTATTTGAAATCATACTTTAAATCCAGGTATCTTTGCGAATCTGTTTTTTCAACCATGAACAAAAAACAAACATTGGTTGCATTTAACAGATGAACATTTGATTTCGTGTTTATGCCTTGCAATAAGCTCGTATCAGCCACAATATGTAAACTTGTTGCAAATATACAGTGCCAAATTTCAACACCACGAAACGATGGCCAGTTTGTGATATATGAATACTTTGATTATTTTCGTCAGTAAATTTTTATTCTGTAAATATTAAGTTTTTTTTAGAAAATTACATAATTTATTAATTTATCATTTTTTTTTGTTACCGAAAATAAATATGTAGTACGTTAATCTAGCTCTGCCATTGGTAGACCGCCTTCGATTTTTTAAATGCTGAGTAGACCCCGAATCCCAAAAGTTTGGCCACCCCTGGTATATAGTATACTCAGATAAAAAAATTACCTTTAATTTTGGTACATGTATTTTAATATTTATTTATAATAGCATGAAATTAAAATATAGCAAATCTTTTTATGTCTATGTACAAAAACTAGCAAAAGATAGTTTTAAGAATTCAAAAAAATTAAATTTAATTTTTGTCAATGTGAGACAAATAATTTTAATTATAAGCTCTGCATTTAATGAATATTATGCTTATAAATTAGGATTTCATTTTAAGTTAATAATAATTTTTATTGAAAAATATTTCGAAAACAAAAAATTGGATGAACACTATAATTGCTATAATATCCATTCAATTTATTTTTTAACATACATATAATTATCGTATTTATCTACATTTTAATTCTTAACGCCTTCTCATTTCTTTTAAATTGTATATCCTTTCAATGAGAACAAATCTTTTACATACAAAATAAATTCATTTATATCTGCATTATGAGAACTACTGTCATAAACTGATTTAAACTAAATTTTTAGACTTAATGTGGATTTTATAATTTAAATACTTTAAAATTATTTTGTAGTGTTAGTATTTATATTGAAAACAATAAATGCATTGAAACTGCTCAAATTTGTTAGTGGAGTATTTCACTCTAAAAAATCAATATAATTTTCTGCTAGTCTGACGGAGAGTTTTGGTAACAAGAGTCTTGGTTTATTTTTTGATTTGGTCACATAGTATTGACCATATCAAAAAAGAAAATGTTATTTTTGGAAATCGAATACGGAAATCAGCTCATGCCTGACATTCAAAAGTACAGGATATTTGAATTTGAATATAATTTTTAAAAAAAATTATTAATTGATTTGGATAAACATTACGCATGCACATTTTTGACTCTAGTTATTTAAAAAAGTCTTCAAGAATTATTGAAATGTAGTGTAAATTAATATTTTGATTCAGATAGTTTGTACGGCTTAGCAATTATTTCATTTTATAGGAGTGAATATTTATGCTCTTTAATTAAAAATTAATGATTCTAATACTTCTATATATTAAGAAAATAAATTGTCATTCGAATTCTTTGTTTCTTGGTTTGAAGCAATTTGTATTTTTTTATAATTTGTTTTATATCAATATAGCTTAATCCAAGTACCTACTTTTTGTTCCATTACTCATTATTAGAATTTATAACTTTAGTTTGCTTTTGGGATTGTTAGTATGGAGCAAATATACAGTTTCTCAGATTATTACTCAATGATATCAATATTTATCTGAATATAATTCTGAAACTCTCTGGCGTTTAATTTGGATTTTTATTAATAAAATTGTTTTAAGGAAATGAATTATTCTAAAGCTGTGATTTAAAAAAAAAGATTGAAACCAACTTCTTTATGTTTCTTACGATTCGTACTGAAGATAGAAATAAAAAATTAACTATTTATACGTTTTAAAATTAAATAAATTCATACAATAATTATTGTATTATTTTTTTAAATTATATTGTATTTCTGTGACATATTGCATGAATTAATGAAAACCATCTGTTAGTGAATTAATTTTTCATTTCAAAATTTATACATGGAATAAGTAACCAAAATTCTATCTTGTTCAGTTATATATTTTGAATATAACTAAAAAGCTTCCATACTCTTTAGTTGACAAAATAAATTTAAATAAAAAATTTAAAATGAAGGAGTATTTATTAAAGTTCATTTTTCTTGTAAGTGTTTTGCTAGTTAATTCGTTCTATCCTAATTACCCGTTAGCATTCATTTATATTGCATTTGTTTAGTTTACAACATTGAAGAGTATTGACAAATTAGTTGCATTGTGACACTTTTGTACTATTTTGATAAATCAGTTTCTCTATTCTTGATAAAAATGCTTTATAATAGTTGTTCCTCAATAATTTCACAAATAACCATGGTAGCTAAAAAGTAACTTTAAATAATAAATTTGAAAGTCACATTTAAAATCAAAACTTACGTTTTATTCTTTTATATTTTGATCAAAAAAGAAGTAAATGTGCATCTAATTCTTATTGTAATAAATATCTTACAGATTATTGTAATTAATTTAGATTATATAGGTAATTATTAATGGTTGTGACTAACATATGAATTTAAAATTATTATCTATTTTCATATAGTGAGAATACATTTTTTTAAACATAACGCTTACAAAAAAATTTAACTATAAATTATAAGCAAACTGTTCTTGTCTTAAAAATTGTATACTATTTTCTGAGTAATTTGAAAATAATTCAATGGCAAGCAAAACCCATTTTACAAATATGTTTATGCGTTAAAACAGAAATATAATCCAATATTTAAAAAACTATAATTTTGGAAAATCTGTAAATTTAAAAAGGATAACCTAACTCGCGCACATTTCTGAAATTATATTTCTAATTATGAGCTTATTTATTAATAAATCCATAAAAATATATTTTACCTTTGCTGTCATCCTATTTATTTCATTTAAACAACAAATAGCATTTAAAATTTGAGGTAAGACGAGTGCAATTAACAACGAATCATTGGTGCTGTTCTTATGCAATCATTCTTTGCATGTGCAGTACCTGAAAAGGGATAAAAATTATAACAGTGAATTCTCATGATAATTTATATACATTTACATAATAAAATAATTGTTTGAGACTTGTATTTTTTATAGAATAATCTGCAAAAAACTATAATATACTGATATAAAAGTTTTAGATTTTTTCCATATTATTAGCTGTTATTATGATCTCGTTAAATACACAACTTATAAATTTTTATCAAAATTGTTTTAATTTTCACCCATTTGGGAAAAATAAAAAGGTTTCTTTGATAAATTAGTGAAATAATAGGATTGTTAACAAAAATTTGAAACCGTTTATATTATATAAATCATAACTTGCAAAACAGCTATTACAACTTAAATAACAATACAAAATTTATAAATTTTGTATTGTTATTCTACATGATGCTATTATCATATTATTCTGCATTTTTCTTTAGAACTAATTAATTTAAAATTCAGTCTCTCTCTTTTCAGATTCAAATTATGTATAATCCTAATTAATTTGATGAATTAACGATTTTCCCTGTACAATATATTCAATTAACAATTTATTTAGAAAAATAATATAATAGTATTATAAACAACAATAGGAATTAAAAATTTTGTAGAGAAAACATCATTTTTCTTGTTGCACTTATTTGACTAAAGGAAATGATTATTTTTACAAAGAAAATAATTACTACAAAATTTGGTGAAATGTAATTAGTTAAATTAAAAAATTAAGATAATTTACCTATATATATAGATTTATAGCTATATGTCTGAACTTTGAAATGAATGCAAAATAAAAGTTAAATGAACGGAGGAAAAAAAAAAAAAAAAGATTCGTGTTTGGAAAATTTTAAACTTTTTTCTGGCTTAGTGAATTTACATTTAAACGTTTTAAGCATTCTTCCTTACTTTTCGGATAAAAATTAAAAATGTACCAAAAATGCATTGCCTGAAATATTATTTTAATTGCTATTTAAAAATATTACATCATGCTTATGTAATTACTTTTTAAAAAAGTGCATTTTATTATTTTTTTATCAATATAAACATATTTTTCTGCAAGAAAAATATATTATGTATTAAAAGCAATAGATTTGTTTAAAATAATTTATCTTATTAATGTAGAAAAAAGGCAAAAAATTTCAAAAAATTATATTCAGCTGCCTATTTTATTGTTTTTTTAATATCTTCTCAACTTTTTTATAGATCTTATGTAATACTATAAGAAAATTATTTGACACTATCTTTACTTACTCTTGATGATGTGTCTATATCTTAAAAATATAGAACAAATACATATAAGTTTCATATGTAATATTATAAGAAAATTATTTGACACTATCTTTTCTTACTCTTGATGATGTGTCTATATCTTAAAAATATAGAACAAGTACATATAAGTTTCATATGTAATATTATAAGAAAATTATTTGACACAACTTTTACTTACTCTTGATGAAGCGTCTATATCTTAAAAACATAGAATAAGTACATACAAATTTCATAGATAATAAGTCTACAATAAGATTTTAATTTAAAATGAGTTTATAATTTTAAAATGAGTTTATAATTATTAGTATAATGATTTTTTTAATAAATAAAATGTTTTTTATGTATTATTAATTTATATTTTACCTTAACTTCCATTAAAATAAACATATTTTAAATTTTCGTTGCGCTTTTCTATAAAAGATAAATATTTGTTACTTTGAGAACTGTTGTTACAAAGACATCAGTTTTATCCAATAATATATATATATATATAAAATAATATTAAATAAATTTCTATCATAAATAATTTTAAAATTTTATACATATTTTAATTTCAAACCTTTAATATGAAATTATTTTATATCATGTACCCTTGAATAAAAATTCTTTAAATGAAAATATTACTTCTGAGCACTTTGTAATTCCTTTAATCTTACTTTGACTATATTGTAATTGCATTTTACATATTTTCTCATGTTTTCTTAATATGTAAACAGTTTGATTTGAGGTTGCGATATTCGTAAACTATGAATAAAATTCAATGAAAAATAGTCAAGGTACTCCTTAAATTTTATCATAGTATTTAAAACAGAACATTTTACATCATAATTCTAATTACAATTTTACAACATAAATTCTTTGTCTGTTTAACCTAATTTTAAAATTTCATCTCACATAAATAAATTAAGAACAGACCCTAGTTTTGGTATATTTAAAGGTAACAGGTGAACAGTGAAGACTCAGTTGATATATTCTTATATTCTAACTCCCAAAATTAAATAGAAATCTATATATACTACGTAAATTTTTTTCCACTAAGGAGAACAGTCAATTTCAGAGAATTATGAGTACGAGTATTTAACGCAAAAAATTCCTTCACAAAATTTGTAATTAATTTCACTAATTTACTATGTTTTATTTGATACAAATTCTTTGTTTGTTGCATTATTATTTGATTTTATTCCAATTATTTTTTATTATAGATACCAATTAAATTTCGAAAATATTTCATAGTATATGTCATTATATAAAAACAGGTCTGCAAAATAAAATATTATTTGAAATATCATTTAAACATAGTAATAAATGCTGTATCGCCTTCAGTTTTCTAATACAGATTTTATACTTCGACTGTATTTGTCACCGGCTTTCATTTTTTCAATTCGTCTACAGTGATTTTTGGACTCTGAAAAATAAAAATAATATTCATTTTAAACAATATTATTTTACAATATAACTGTCAAGAAATGTTCTTACACATAATAACATCGTACATTTCTATTTCGTTTAAAAAATACATAAGTTTTGGAAAAATATATTAAAATTAATGATGTTAATGGAGTAAAATTTGTCTTTAGTGTTTTATGTAGCTTGTTACTTATTCATTTTCAATTTTAATATAATAGTTTTTCTATTTTTGGAAGTAAATAGTTTGTATTTTCCTCAAATTTTACAGATTGGTTATGAGAAATCTGTCATCTAATTAAATGTATAAAACCAGAAATAGATATATAAAAGAAAACATATTTGAAATTTTTGATATCATTATAAATAAATATACATTTTGTTAATGTTAATTTCAGAATTGTTATATATTTTATCCAGTACTGAAAGAAATCTGTCTAAATAAAATAATTTGAACTGTATATAAAATAATAAATGAAATTTTATTTTCAATAGTTAAAGCATAATAATCATTTGTTAAAGCATAATAGTTAAAAATAAATATTTTTCCTGATGAAGATAAGCATAATTAGATAAAATTAATCTATGAGATTGATAAAGACTCTAATTTAGTGGAATTAAATCAAAAAGCAAAAACTTTAATTACATAACTTAATTATTCTTGTATTTCGATAGTTTCAGATTTTTTTGTTATGTTTAAAACAGCATCATCACGTTAATGAAATTCTTTAATTTTCTGATATTTGGATTGATTAAATCAAGTAATTGTCTAATTAGAACATTTTTTATTTAAATTTATGAAACATATTCTTATTCATTATTCATCGTAACGTTTCTTTTTTTTTTATTTACAATTTTAATGGAATAAATAGGATAAAACATGCAAGTTTAATTTATTGTTACTTGCAATTATTAAGGAAAAATACACGAAAGAAGCTTGATGAAGGAAAGAGATTCGTAAATTAATCTTAATTCATAAGCTTTTGTATGTCGTGTAGGACTTCACATAATTTTAAGAGCATGAGAAATGTATTTTTATTTTTAGTTACTAGTTTATAAATTTTAAAGTTTATCATTAAGAAATGTTCTGCAATTACGCACGATAGCAGTTACAGTTTTTTGCATAAACATACAATTGTATACTATTTATAGATTATACAAAAAAAAAGCGTGTTTCTAAATTCGAGGTTAATTAGTGTCTCTAAGATTCTTATTTTGCACACAAGGACCAATTGTATGACTTCGAGAATAAAAAAAATGAATTTGTACATTATTTTACCCAGTTATTTATAGCATTGTATTAATTAAGTATGTAATTTATGATTAATGATTTTTCTTGCATTGAAAAGTTCACTAATATTGAAGAATAAACTTGGGACTTCATATAATTTATTTCCTTTTTTTACTATTTTCCTATCATTTATTTACTAAAGTTAAGATTAAGCACTAAAAATACACGTAAAGCCAAATGTAATTGTCTAAAATACGAAAAAATCTAGAAAGCAACATATGAATAATACTGTGTCTTTTAAAAAATAATATTTATTTCAATAATAGTTTTGGGTTCTTTTAATTATACTATTTAACTGCAGAATTAAATGTTTATTATGTTTAATTAATAATTAGGAAGAAAAATAAATTGTATCAAAGTACTAAATGTGAAAGAAATTTGTTTTCTGTTTTTAAATTTCTCATTTTGTTAAGATTTCGAAATATTTATAATTATTAAATATTGTTTTTCATTGCTTAGCTGGATTTACTAATTTTTTAAAAAAAATATTTTGTCGCACAAAAAGTTGTTGATATTTTTTAATTATTTGCATTGATTAATACGATCATGGATATTACGTTTCATTGGAATTATCTGAAAAATGTCAAACATTATTTTAAGCATAATTTATAATCATTCAAGAAATGTGACTAATATAATTGCATGTGAAAGCCATAAGCAAACCGTTATATTGAATTCGATGACAAATTGTAAAATAAATAAGTATACAATCAAATGTAATATTCACATTTTATGAATTTTACTGTAGTATAAAATAATACTTATTGTAGTAAAATAAAATGTTTTAAATTTTATTCAATAATTGTAAATTTCATTCAAACTTAAGAAATTGACACTATAATAAAGCAATTAAAGTTTTATCTTTGAATGACTTGATTATATACTTATTAAAATATCAAATAAATATTGAAATTTCTCTGTTAGAAAATATCCAGCAACTCAACCAGTATAGTAAAAATTGCTTAGTTAATAACATGTTGTTATTGCGAAAAAAATTACAAAACAACTCAGCCACTTTAAATTTCAATCTCTCAAACAATTGAACCTACAAACATTAAAAAGCACTTCCAATATAACCAATGCATTTTATAAAAATGCAGTAATTGCAATTATTATTTATAAAGTCGAGTATCACCCCGAAAGTGCTTAACCATTATAAATTTCACTGCTACAAAATATGGTTCACCGTGTTTTCTACGTTATCTGAAGTATTCCGATAAGTCCTCCGTGTTTTTTCTGGAATAAGTAATGAAAAATAGAAAAATAAAGCCTTTTAAATCTTCCGTTTTACATTTGGAGCGCATAATAAATCAGGGAGATAGCGAGAAACCAGGGAAGCTTTTCAACTGGATTTTTTTATTCTTTTATTTTCATTATTAAAAACCCTTCTCTAGAAGCTATATTTTCATCGATTTTTCACTCCTCCTTTCCCGTTTTCTCATAGGTTTTTAAAAATTCAACGTCGTAATTTATTTTCACCTCTGCGTGTGAGATAAGTGGCGGGGAGAGACGAGAATGGGAAAAAAATATATAAATAAATAAACAAGCAAATGAAATTCGTGGCAACATATCCTCTCCCCCTCTCCAACTTTATCTAATTTCAAACAAAAACTCTCCTTGTCTGAAAGTTCGGCTTTGTTTCGCTTCGTTACGAAAATTATTTTTTTTCTTAATTATTTTTTTAATGCGGTGCATAGCATGAAACATGAGAACGACGGAACCATTAAATGGGAATTTGGAGTGATGGTTTTTGTTGGAAAGAAAGTGGCAACAACACACTCATGTTGAAAACTACGCCCCCTTTGTCCAGAATGAACCTTCCTTAGACGGCGTTTTTGGTCTGCGTATTTGGCTTTGTTTCGTGAAGATATCATGTTTTTTTAAACATTAAAACTGGGCTTAAATTGTTTGTTTATACTTTCCATGCAATTCAGTTTTAAGATGCAATAAAAATATTTTTGAATATTTCTTTAAGTTTAAATTGTATTTTATAAGTAAATGTAAAAAATAACTAAGCAATATGCAAAATGAAATTAAAATAATTAGAGCTTTTATGTAATGTTAAATATCTGTATGATTAAAATGTTTTGACTTCTTTACCCGTCACATTAGTTACGCAAAATAATTTGGTGTAATATTTACGTTTGAAGAAATAGATGTATTATAAATTTTTACTTCCGTTGTGTTCATTGTACAGTTGTACAAAAATGCATTCATGCTTTAGTCTTGGAATTAATATTATATTTTTCTGATCACTCACACACACCCAGTTTAAAATTCTTTAATGAAAAAGATGTTAAATTTATTTAATGAGCTTTAAAATGTTTGTAATTTTCATTGTTTGGTAAATTTAAAACTTCGAAATAATCTAAAGTACAGGAATATTGTTTCTACAGAAATAAAAAAATTATTGATCATAATTTTATATCGAACTAGAAGGATTTTATCACTATCATTTATGATGATTTTAAATCTAAAAAATTGCAGAATCATCTTTAGTTTTCTTGATGTCAACGTTTGAATTAAAGTTATATTTTTCTTTAAATTAATGCATTATTTGTAGGATCTGTGCTGTTTATTCCTGTTGTATTCGAATATTTTGTCATAACCTATAGATTTGTTGTTGTTGAACCAGCATGCTTCCCTGTACCTAACCCTGACTATTTATAGCCCAGATGGAAATTGTCAGATTGGAATCTTCGTAATTTTGAACACTCCCCCTCTCTCCCGATTACTTTACATGCATCCCCAAGAGGTATCATTTCACTTGGAGGGAGGGCATTGTGATCGCGACATATTTTTAAAGTCTCCCAGTCACCTTTAATGAACATAATTCTATGATTAAACCGATATTTGACCGCACTAACTTCCAATAATGAGAATGACGCTTTAACTAACCAGGCATTCATTCGATCAACAGATATGTAAAGATAAATTTTTTTTATTTAATTTGTAATTTTATTGAAAATTAAATTTCGTTACTACCGTATTTTGTTAGGTTCGGAATTTTTATAAAACCTGTGATCGGAAAAAATGACAAAATAAATTTTTATTTTTGTAAACTAACAAAGAATATTTTTACTTCATTTTTATTGCCTAAAAAATAAAGTTCTAAAATTTTAATTAAAAATTGTGAAATAGAATAATTTCCCACATGTTTTGAACGAGTCTGTAAAGTAAAAATTAAATTTTCATTATTTATTTTAAGATAAATTTTTATTAACTGGGATTTTTTTCATAAAAAATATATTTCGCGTCCCTTATAATTGAAATTTCTTCCTAAAAATAAAATTTTCGATTATGTGACAAGAATTTTATGGCGATTTAACTAAGAGGTCTTATTGCGCTCATTAATTTCCAATAAAAATAAATATTATTTGAAATAGATTGTAATTTAATGCAATAATTCTGTTGAAACGCTAAAATAAACCCAAGTTATTCTTTTCCCCCCCTAATTATTCTCATTATCTCTTCATTCATTTTTTTTTTATTTTTTATCTTTGCCATTGGTATTGAAATCTTTTCGTTTTATCACTTTAAGTACGCTAGAATTCTTTATTTATCCTTCAATTCATTTTAACTTTTATAAATATTATTTATGTATATATGGATAGTTTTTTTTAAAAATATATCTAATAATCAGGATATAGATGTTTGCAAATATTTTATTTCAAAGAACCAAAATAAATTTTAAAAATCATAAAGCTTGAATTAAAATTAACTAAGCTTGAATTAAAATTAATAGTGCATAAAAAATCCAATTTATTTTCAGTAACTATAAAAGAAATTTCATTTCTTGATTTTGATGGGGCCTTCTAAAGGCATTTGTAAAATGCTTGTATTGTTTATGTATCTTTATTGATCTTTGTTATAATTAAAAAAAATGCGAAACATACTATTAAATATTTTCGCCATTTTTATTTTACAAAATTTAAAAAAGAAAAAAAAAAAAAAAGAAATGAAAAGCTTGAACTTTTGCAACAAAAATTAAGTAAATTTAAAGTGATTTTTCTATGGTGTTGAATAGATTGTGTATTGTTTATAATTATTAAAAAGTAATTTGTAAATAATCTGCCTTCACATCTGCTTTCTAATAAACAAGTTTTCGAAATAATAAACTTGAAATTTTTGTTAATACTGTTTTATTTCCATGTTCTTATGTTTCAAAAATATAAATCTAAATAATGATTATATTAAAATTTTAATCGATTTAAAGCTTAATGTTTCATATTGATCAAAACGTGTCTATTAGGTAAATGAGAAACTAAATTTAAATTTAGTTTCTGAAAATTATGAGTTCTAAAATACTAAATTTTCTAAGTGACATTCACTACAGTTTTATTATTCTTATTTGAGTATTTATTTTCATCGTATTAATTGAAAAAAATAAAAATCTGTTAAGAAAAGGACAATTTATTTTATTATATAATCGCCCTTTTTTATGATAGCACTTTTTTTATTAATAGAAGTTTATTGAGCTACTTTTCTCATTAATTTACAATTTAATAATTAGAATCGAGTGGTACAATCTAAACAATTTTCTTGAAATTAACTAATGTATTATAAACAAGTTTTGCAAATATTTAGCAAAATGTGTAGAACATAAAATTTTCGTATTTTATATTTTGAAATACTTCCTTAATAAACTTCTATTAAATAATCTGTAAAGTATTAAAATACAATAAATATTAGAAATAATTTAATTTCATGTAACATGCATGTATATTTCCTATTACAATTTAATATAAATTATTAATTTTTAATCGTGCAATCAAACCTCATCTACTGACTCATCCTCACCGACTTAATAATTATATTCTCTATGCATTAATGAATTATTTTTATGTTTAGTCAAAGATATTTATAATACTTAATTTTAAAAATTTACAAAAGTTTATTTCTAAAGTAATAATTTTGAACATAAAAAATTTTAAACAAAAGAAAAACTCTCTAAACTTTAATCTCTAAACTTTAATTTGTATTATCCTATGCAAATACTATAATTTTTAGTTTTAAGTAAAACCTTGTATATTTTTTTCTAAAATGAATTTTTAATTAACTGCAAAGATAAATACCTTTAAATTTTGTAATAATTACGAAATTTTTTGATACAAATACTAAACCCCGTTATCTGAGCTACACCGAACATGTAAAATTTCAAAACTGTTCAAAATTTGATATGGTAGGTTATTATATTGAAATAAATGTATGTAAAATTATTTGCTTCCTATTTTTCATCTTATAAAGCAAAATAATGAATATACTTAACAACAAAATAAAATGTTAGGAAAAAATTTGAGTAACACCGATGAAATATCAGTATTATTTTTACTTTGTTGATAAAAATACAAAATATTTTTTTTAGTAATAAAGTAAGAACTCTAAACTTAATGTTTATTTACAGTTCATCTTCATATTCTACTTTATCAAGTTGCCAGAGAAAAATCGGGAAAACTCACAAATTTGAAAATTATCCATGTATTTTTAAACTTGTAAGCAAAAAGGTACAAATCATAAATGTAACCTTTAAGTTCAGCCTTTATTCTTTTCAATAATTCATTGACTTTCAAATTCTAATTTATATCATTATCGATTTTTATTTCAATACAAAACCTTCAATGGGAACTTTTAACATACTTTATCACAGCTTTTTTGTATTTAAACAAAAATTAAAAAAGACATTCTAACTCAAATTAGCTGTTTATATTTATTTATTTATTTTCACAAACTTCTGGATTGCCCAAAAAAGAGAGAGAGGAAGACATAGGGAGCACAGAAATTTTCATGTGTAAAACTTCCATTCCTATTTCCTTCAATTTAAAATTTGATTAAAATCTACATTTAAAAGAAATATGAAGCGCAACATTAAAAACTATGAAATTGAATTCTTTGCCCAGCAGGATATATTAAAAGTATTTATTTCAGCTATAAATTAGGATGAATATCACTCCTTATTCTAATTACACTAAACTGACACTTTCCCGCTTAAAACCCTTTTTGGGAATTCAACTCACGGTCGCCGTTGCTGGGTCCAAAACATGACTGCATGGATCAGCGGAGAGGTACGCCGACAATCTTTATCTGCAGCTACATAACTTTGATTATCGAAAAACTGCTTGTAAGAGAGATTGCTCCGCGATGCTCGTATTTCTCTTTCTCCATTGCCTCTCACCCATTAGTTACCGCGGCGTTGGCAATAGTGGGACAGGTGAGATACGAGGCGTGTATTATAGCTTCTTATCATTTAATGAAGGTGAGGTCGCAGATAAGAGGAGTCGGAGTCGCTGACAATGGGTAGATGCGCCTGCGAGTCTGCCGAGGGAAGAGGGCCGCATAGATAAGAACCGCCTCGTCATTATGGATGCGGAGAGTTTGCTGAAAGGGAGGGATGGCTCCCTTAGTAGGAAAAGAATAACGAATCCTCCCTTGGATTCGATGACACATTATTAATTAGCTCTCATTACGGAATATGCTTGGAGATTTATTAATAAAATCGGGAGAGAATTTTGGATGCACAAACAAAAGTATAAAATGAATTTCCGCCTTTGCGCATACAAAATGATTAAATAATTGAAATAAGCATCCCATATTTATAATACTGTGCTTCACCTTTTCAATCGACCTTATGTGCATTGCAATTTTAATTACAAAAAATTAATAATCGTTATTGATGAAAGGAAGAAAATTAATTTTGACCGTGTTTTTTGCAAAGTAACACAAAGAATAAAAATGTGGTTTTTAGAGTTAAAATTTATAATATCCAAAACCTAATAGGAAATGCATTACTCTAATTGAGGTAATTTTAAACTCGCTCTTTTTCAAGAGGATATCATTTTTGTTTACAATCCTGTTCATGATAATTCTTGGACATTTTCCATTGTTTTTCTCCCATGTTGTATAGTTGATTACACACGGAAATTACCTCTGGGAAGTAAATCCCTGTTAATATTGAAAAATTACTTTAAATTTTGAGCTTTATATTATTTATGGAGTATCAAATTTTATAGTCGTGTTTTGTGTTAACTAATAACAGATCCAAAATTTGATCTTAGTTGTTCATAACAGATTCGATATTCTCTATTAGAAGAGAGTGTGTGTGTTTCTATGCATAATTTTGGTAGGTAGGACTGTTAGATTCCGTTTTGCAATTTTTTCTGTTTCCTCCCATGTAAATAGTGATAAGCCCTACTATTTACAAGACTTATTCTTTGTTGCAATTCTGGAAAACTCTATGGAGTTAAAAATTACTTATAGCAAATTTCAGCTACTAAACAATTAATAAATTGGTGTAATTCTTTATATTAATTCTGAAATTAATTAAAGCATAATTGTCAAAAACTGTCTTCTTAAAAAAAGAAATTTACATAAATAATATTAATTTTCTACGTTAATAAGGAAAACACATAATTTATTTTTAAATTCTAAATTATCACATCCTTACAAATAATGTTTTCTAAAATGAAATGTGTCACTCCTAAATTCCATCAGAAGAGAATCAGTATGCAAGTTTATAATTATGATAGTAAAATAAATCCATACGCAATATATTCAACCAGAAGCATAAATACAACAAAATTTATAAAATGTCAATATTTACCGATTTTTATAAATTGTGAATTAAATTATTAAAATTACATGTGTGATATTTCGGAATAATTATAATAAACAAAAAATTATCTTATAAATTTTTTGTTGTCAATTGAATTAAATTGAACTGATAAAAAAATTCTAATAGTGAAAGAATGTTTTTAAAAAAATTTGATGTTTAGCAGTTACTATTTGTATACGTAGCAGATTTAAGGCAAATTGGACAGAATTAATAGAGGATTTAAAAATTATCTCAATAAGATTAAAGCAAGAGAATCAAAAACACTCAAAACATGCGTTTAATGCAATTTACATTTATTATTATAAGCAATTTTCACACGTATGATATGATTAGAAATTTATATGCAGACCAATTAATATTTGTATTTAATTTAATTTTCATTATAAATTATTATACTTAAAGCCGCATGCTCTCATAAAATTCAGCGAAAATCAGAAGTTTAGATAAAAATATTTTTCTTAAATTATTTACTTAAAAATTAAATGAAGATAATTCATCTTATTAAAATTTAAAATAATGAAATTTAATATTAAGCTAAATGAAAATATATTGTTATTATTAGTCAATTAATTCAAATTTATAAGAGTTTTACGTCAACAGTAACTTATTACCAATCACCTAGAATAACATAATTTAATTGAAATAGTTCATATACAAATTAAAAACTTAACTCAAATAATCTTGAGCCTTCTTAAGAAAATCGTACTTGACAAATTCTAGGAAAAATTCATTAGTCTTAATTAGACGTTCAGTGAAACTTCGAACCTAACTATTTGTAAAGTAAATTCAAAACAAAAAAATGGGTTAATTAAGCTTTTTTTTTTTTTTTTTTTTTTTTTTTACAGGAAAAAAAAAAACACGAAATTTTAAAATGTAGAAATTCTGGAATTTTGTTTTCTATGTTTTGACGTAAGTGTTATTTGCAATTAATATCATATTATTCATACAATTTTAAGAGAGACAGCGGGCGATTCTTGTTAAGACACCTCATAATTTTGAACCATAATAAAGTCAAGTAAAAATTTAAAAGTTTGTCAACTCTTTAAATTTCTAACTTTTAGTTTAAACAGTGAAATTCCATATAATATAAACAAATATTTTTCAATTCTTTCTTGAAAAATCTTCTTTCTTGTTTCGGAATAATACATTCATTATTAATCATTATTAATATACATCATTAATTATTGATGCCGTTTCGCTTATCCGTCATTCATTATATTTTATAGTATGTTTATACAGGAGTCGCATATTTAAGTTCTTGTTTAAATCTAGGTATAAACCTAAAAATGTTTCTTATTTATTGTATTTTTTTAAATTTTAGTAAACAACATTTAGCAACCCTTGTGTCAGTAGTTGTGAAGAAGTCTTATTTATAAATTTATACATAACTCTATAAAATAATAATAAAATTAACTACTTATTTAGAATGCAGCCTCAATTGTTCAAATATTTTATGAATTATATATGTCATCAAGGAAGACATATCATAGCTAAAAAAATAATAAAAAAAAACTATTAAGTTGTTTTCATGATGTGAACATTTTAATTTTGTTTATTAATATGAGGTCTTCTGAAATAAACTAAAAATAATATCAAACCTAGATTTTAATTAAGTAAGAAATGAATTTTTTTTCTAAAGTTTAGAAAACTAAAGATGTATTATTTATGAAATCAAAAAAATAAATTTAAAAGCATTAAACTACCATTCAAAAAGTTATAAAATTTTTTGAATGCCATGTCTTAAAGTATATGATAATGATTGTTAATGAAAATAACTATTTTTGCAATGTAAACGTAAATAATTTATTCAAAAGCATTTTCATAAAATATCTATTAGTACATTTTAATGTCCTCAAATACATTAAATGTTCTTAATTCTCTACTTATTGTTTAAGGTCAAACGTTAACACTACTTCCAAAAATATATAGTTGTATGAAAAACTTATTTTTGATGTAAATGTTTATTTATTTATATTAAAATAACGAAATATTTTAGAAAGAAAAAAAAATTTAGTAATGGATTTACTTGAATACTTTACGTTTCTTTCTAACAAAATTATTGAACCTAAAGATGCTCTTGAAAATATAATTGCTTGAATAATTGTGATTTAATTCCACAAAATCTTACTCAAACACATACCTACATGTTGCTAAGAAAATAAAAAATTTGTAATCTATAACGTTTTGTGAAATTTAATATTAAGTAGAGCTCTATAGTTGCAAGAATTGTGTTAAATTTATTTTAATGTGGAATCACACACAGTTAAGAAATTTAAATTAGCAATGATTACATTTCAATAACAGTAAAAAAAAATCAAATGAGATTAAAATTTTTATTGCATTATACATACAATTTATAACTGTTAAATAAAATCTTTGAAATATGTAGGTTAAATTGTACAGGAACACATTTTTAATATTTTAATTCTTAATGATCTGTGGGTTCTAACATGCATATACTTTTGTACTTATTTTGTCTTTTAATATTTAACTCATTTAAATTCATATTATTTGAATAAATGTTGCTAAATGAAGTAAAAAAATGGCTTAAAATATTTTGCCCATCATTGTTAGTTCTATTGAAACCTAATGCCTAGGGAAGAAAAGGTCGATTAAACAAATGTTAGATGATTAAGATTTTTCTACAATAGTATTGCTATGTGCAGATTTCTGTGAAGCATTCTTATTTTCTAGTGAATAAATTAAAATAAGTGAATTAATGTTTAAAAAAAAAAACTGATGTTATTGCAAATCAGTTTCCGTTTATTTATTTCAACGCATGCTCGATACTTCACTATTTCCTTGAATTCCTCAAAGGATGAGAAAATGTCCTTTCTTCACACCTCGACTGCGTGAATGACATTAGTCATGGCACGAAATTGTATAATGAATGCGACGACGTTAACAGCCAATTAAAATTCGACCTTCCCACTTAGCTGGGCTTTAACCTCCACCACTGCAGCTTTGGGACCTTTTCAGGAAATTGGTCCTGAAAGAATGAGTCATAATTGGGGAGGACTATTAACTTAACTTATAGTGTGAAAAGAGCTCATTATGCATCTATTTCTCAGAAACAGAGACTTATTGCTGTGATGAAATTGTGATTTCGTACTCATTTAAAGTACGATATGAATGAAAATTTCAAATCGAAATAGGATTTATCTTTATTAAACAAGATAAACACAAAATATGGATAATTTTTTTATCACTTGAAACGAAATGAATGGTAAAAAATTCTATTATTAATTAACTTGTAACGTATTAAAAATAGATCGCTTGAAGCGTAGTGTAATTGTTATTAATAATTTCAAAACTAAATTTATATTTTACGATTCACATAATAAATACCTCAAAGTTTCTTGGAGCAAAATTATATTTCCCTAACCACTTGTTATAATTGCCAGTAGAAGGGAAATCTCAATGCTTTGGAAATGTGCTATATATTTGTCTTCCGTGAAAGTAACTGATTGAGTAAGAGACAAAATATAAGCATGAAATTGACCAAATATCCCCATTAATAATTTTTCTACATTTCATCGTGCCTGTTTTTTTTTTTTTTTAAACTAGAAATTAATTGTACTTATAAAGTTATAATTATACTTATATACTTTTTTACATGATTAAAAATATTTTCTTTTAATATTGTTTATTTGTTTGACCTGAATTCGCTATTAATCAACCAACAGTACGTAAAGCTAACCTTTCAGATTGTTTTGAAAAATTACGAAGAAAATAATTAATTGTTGAGTATATTTTCTTTAGATATTACTTTAAAAAAATGGAAAAAAAAAACCCAGCTAAAACTTTCATATTTTTTTAAGCTTACTATAATTAATTTGTAAGAAATATTTTTAAAAATAAAAGACATGATTCAAGTTTACTGATTAACATTAAGTAAATAATATTATGCAGTATTATTGATAAGAAATGGTTCAATATGTTAATCAGGAAAAATATTGCCATGTATTCGTGACTAAATATTTGGTAATATATTTTGATTTCTATGTTGAACCATTTTTATGACATTTTAAGTATTTCAAATTTGTATTTAAAAAACTAATTTATTTAAGTAAATATTTGCAAAACTTTGGAATTCAAGGTAAAATTTCGATGTTTTTCTAATTGGAATTGTTATTTTATATACCATTAAATATCAAGCTTTGATAATACTTTACATTTTTTTCTGCTTTGTGTACCAAATAAAATAATTTTGATAGCAGAAATTCAAATTAATGCAATTTTTAATCATCTGTAAATGTAAAATATGGATAAACGATACAAAAGAACAAGAACACAGCGTATACAATATATATAAAAACATGATATACATAAAAAACTAATAGTTTTCATTTGATATATTTTGTTTATTTTGAATTTACTATTGATATTCAAATAATTGAAGCCATTTAATTTATAAATTAATGCAAAATTATAAGACCTATGAATTTTTGAAGGAAAATGTGTAAATAAATACTTATCTAATCAAATTATTCTTTACTCTTGATATTTTTGTATGAGATGATCTTTACCAATTATTGAATTATATCATCAACATGTCACCTGCAGAGAAAAATATTTATTAACATATATTTGCTAATAAAGACGAAATTTTAAGCATATGAGCAAAAATTATGTTTTATACCTATGAACCTTGAATTCTTTTCAGAATTATTTTGTAATTTTACAGTATAAAGAAATGGAAATTGCAATCATATTCGTAAATGAAATGATTAAAATAATATAATAAAAAATAGTTCTACAAAAAACAATTTCCTATTAAAAATATATGCCTATAGGGGTCTTTAATGCGTAAATATTTTATCACTGGTTTACAAAATTGATTATACAGCTTTAAAGCAAATTTTCTAGCCATACGTAATTTTTATTTCATAATTTTATGTGCGTTTTGCATTAATTATATCTAGATACTCCATTACAATTTGAAAAGTCATATATTTAAGTATTCCAAAATTTAAGTTAATTTTGTTAGCTTTGCCGTTTCATATTGATTTAGTAGCTACATATTAAAATTTCTTTTCATAATTATGTTTAAATATTGTAGTGTCCATCACTACAACATTTAAATAGAATATGAAATTATTAATTATTAAATAGAATATGATTTTTACTGAGCTTTTGTTAAGAGACATTTATTCTTAATAAAAGCCAGTAAAAATCGATGTTTATTATCTAATAAAACGAATCAGTTTTTGTTCTTTTTATTTTTCTATGATTTTGATACTTTGATAAAGCATCTGTTTTCTTGGCCGAGGTTTCTTGGGTGCGAAGCATATGTCTCGGTAAGGTGGTCAGTCTAATGTGAAACCTTTAGGGTTTAGTTCCCAAACATGCTTGGTATTCAGATTTGTGGACCCATTGAAAGGATGAAAGGCTGAGGCGAACTTTCCCTGCCCGAGAATCCAGCCTGGAACCTGTGCGTTAGCGCGAAACGCTACCAATTCGCCGCTGCACTTGTGACATGAATCCGTTATATTTTAATTCAATGTGTTGAACAGATGCACTTTATGAAAAACAATCGGATGCTTCTATATTAACTTTTATAGTAATAGTTGAATAATTTTAATTTATATAAAATTGTTATGGAATTTATTGTTTGTCCTAATTTATTTTTTTGTGACATAGAAATTTAATTCATTAAGATTTTAACTACTAAGTTTACGACTGCAAGAAACTGAAAGTGATTTGTTTCGATTCATTTATTTTTAAATATTAAAAATACCCTGCAAAGAATTTATTTTATGCTGGGAAAAAATTTGACTATTATTTTGCAAATTTTTTCCCCGATATAGATAAATTTATTTCATGACTTTCAAATTTATTTTAGATTTAAATAATAATTACTATTGTGCTAGCCAAAATTTATAGAAAACAGTTATTTAAAAATCTAAGTAAGTCGGTGGCATTAATTTTAAGTCTGATGGTTTTAATTGCTGCTGACCTTTTATGTTTGAAATTCAAATAAATTCCTAATCGTGTATGTAGTGTTATTTAGGACAGTAATTGAATTTATTACTGTTTTATGTCATCACCAAAAGAATTATAAATTATTATTCAAAGCAATTTTATTTCTGCGTTCAATTATTCAACGTTATTTCAATGCATCAATAGTCATTATTTTAATAAATTTAAAGCCAAGTTTTGAAAAAAAAAACAACTGTTTAGCATCTTTTAAATCATTCAACTGTTATTTATTAATTTATTATTGATATAAAAGCATTTTAATTTTTAGGTTTCATGCAAAGACTGTCATTTGAATAACAGAAATTAAGTGTTTATTACCAGTATTATAAAATTAGTTAATGTATAAAGTATGAAAAGTTAGGCTTGAAAGTAAACCATGATTAGTAAATAATCAAAAAAATACCAAAATGCAAATTGACAAAGTATATAAATAGTATTTCTAATGACATTTTTTTCTCTTGTGTAAAACAATCCATTACATTGTTAATAACATTCCGTCTCAGACAGTTTTCTCAGCAAATATTATAATTTATTTTATGTTGTGTAAAAAATTATTATTTTGTTCCAGAAAATATTCTGGCTTATTCACATAAGATTTTTAAATATTTCTAAATTTTATTAAATTTTAGATAGCAATTATTTGGAATTTATGACAAAAATTGTTTACTAGTATTCAGTGTGAGTGATGTAAAAATCTAACGTGTTATTAAGTTCCTCTCACACAAATTCTAAAACTAATATAAAAAAAATTATGGGGTTTAAAAGTAAAGCTCATTGAGAGCAAAACACATGTGAAATAAAAAAAATGATATTGAGTGAATCTAAAGGATTTTCTATTTTTGATATAAATCATGCTTATTTAATGAAGGTAAATGATGCGTAGAACATTATGTAAAGTAGTGTTAAGAATATCATGAGAAGTTGCGCTGGTAATAAATCTACAGATAAAAAGATTTATTGCCAGGAGGATAGTGATAAATAATAATCTGAATATGCAGAGATAATGACATTGGATACTGCGTGCATCACATTTGACTCAAAACTGATAATATTATTCTAGGTAAAATTTATCTTAAATTTATAATGAAAATAAACATAAAAAAGCATGAACAGGAATTTAAAAATATATTATTCATCCTATTTGGGAGCTTTTAGCGAAATTGCTCTTTCCGATAGACCTGAAAAGTATGACAGCTGTTTGAATATGGCATATTGTTCCTGGGTTTTCAAACACTTAAACATTTTTTATTTTAATTTCAATTTGTTCCTAAAATGTTTTCAGGAAATATTCTCCACTGAGTTATTGTACAATATACAAAACACAGTTCAGCAGTAATATCTGAAATACATTGTAAATGAATTTGTAATTTGATGCAATTCAAAATTCCATCCTCTGTAATTTTGCAGTTAAAAAAAATGTTGATTTGCATTTACTTTTTTAAAAAAATTTATTTATTCTTGTTACTTAGATATTTTCATTATTATTCTCCAAGACAAGATTTTTGTTTTATGAAAATATAAACAATTAGAAAGTCAAAATGTTAAGTATGCTTTATATAAATTATAATAGTAACTAGAATGAGAGATATATTATTTGCAGAAAATCTAACTGATAGTGAAATTGATTCATTTTATTGTAAGCGAATCTTAAAAATTCAAATTCATTTCTTATGACTTCATTATTGCAATATACTTACCAAAGATTTTACGTGTGATAATTTCTAAGTAAATTAGCTTACAGATTAAATCTGTGTCAATATTTTCACGCTAAAATTGAAATTGTGTACTTACTGACAAATTACAAATAATAAATTATTCTTTGAATATTATTTTTGCAGTAAGTAATTCCAATTACTTTTTGTGTTTTCTGAAATTAAAAATGAATGAAATTATTGCTTAAAACAAGCCCATAAAATTACTTGGACAGTCTAATGAGCTTATGAGTGAGTTTTCAATTGAATTGAGCTGAGAACGGCTGTACGGCATGGGACAATATAACGTGTCTAGTATATAAAACTATGTCTGATTAACTTTAAGTAAAGAAAAAAATTCATTTCGAATTTTATATTTAACTTAAAACCTAACTAATACTGGTTTAAGCTCACTGTAAATTTGCTTATATTGTGATGAAATTAATTTAAGGGATGTTACTTTCACCACTCCTGAATTCTTTCTTCTCGCTGCAAGAAAGAAGTGTGTGATTCTTTTTCTCCCTTTAAAATTACTTAAGCATAACACTTTGAAAAGAGAAAAACATTTATGACATCTGATTCATTTTACATATCCACAGTGCAACTTTTATTTTAAAAATAATGGTACTTATAGTAACAATGCTAATTTTTTTCCGATTTTCGAAAAATTAAAGAATACGAAAGTCTTTGCAACGAATACGGTTTCAGCTTTCCCAATAAGTCACTATTCAAAAATGCATTGGAATGCGAATGAAGAGAGATCCAATTTTTATGTTTAATAACTTATTGTAAATATAGTGAGCAATCGCGCATTTTATATCTCATTTAATTTATTTTTAGCTAATTTACACGTGAGACTCTTTCTCCTGATGCGAAACTTAGTTCTGGGACCTTGTTATTTAAATTATTTTGTTATAGGTGCACTTTTACATATTAAACTGTAGAATTTCATGATTTAAAATGAAACTTTAGTAACTTTTCTTTAATTTTTTGTAAATAATTTCTTTTTTGTGTTTTTCTATATTTTTTATGCTACGTAAAAATATTTATATTAGTTCTTTTTTCTACAAGGTAATCAGATTAAAGAATTTAAAAGGCGTTTGCTTTGTGTATACTTTCATGTTTTTAGAAGTACTTCATGGTTAAACTGAAACTTCAGTTAATGATTGAATTTTTGTTAAATAACGTATATTATATAGGTAAAAATATCTAAAGTATTTTTTTCAAAGTAAAAATAGTTCTCAAAAATGTAGGATCTCTAAGATCTAGGTACACGTTTCACCCGGGTAAACTCTAAACTTATTAAGCCTATAATAGTAAGCTAGGTGCCAGTTGTAATTAATTGTATATGAAATGTTTTGAATGTGGACACACATCAAAGAGGGTACAATCCGGTGGGTTTTTTTAAAATACAATTTTCAGATATCTTTAGAAAAACCAAATTCATCTTTTTGATTTATAAGTAAATTATTATATTATGCATGAATAATATATATGTTAAGTACATTTTCAACTTTTAAAAAGTGATGTTTGATACTTCGAAGTACAATTGTAAGCATTAGGGGATCATATTCACGTGTCACAAGTTAAAAAAACCTGGAAAACTCAAGCACACTCATATAATCTTTCTATATTACCGTCTGTCGGGCTACATAAAAAAATTGAATAATATAATAGCTATAAATTATATAGGGTTATATATGGATTATGGTGAAGATATCTGAATAGTAGTACACATAATATAACCAACTATATGTTTCTAAGAAATGTTTCGAAATAAATTTATTCTTGAATAGCATTGAAAAATTAAATTTTGAACTAATTACAAAAGAAAGAAATCTGATTTTTATTTCTTGAATTAAAAACCTGAAAAGAATCCTTTTTAATGAATATAGAAAATAGATTTATGTACCATTCATATAACCCAATTTTTTTTTTAAGATCTCTGTTGGGTTTTATTCCTATGACAAAAATCATCACATTATTTTAATTATATTGGTGTATATTTATTTTGAGCAAAAACATATTAGAATGAATGTATTTATTCGGAATCACATTAAACAGTGACTTATTAAAACTGAAACGCAAACATTACCCACCGTATTGTATGAAAAAAAAATCATCTAAAATCGTGACTATTATATTTTACCCAATTCGTTCCTGAATAAATCAAATATCTAGGTAAGAAAAAAGTTAATCGAGTGACTGTAAAATCCAGCGATCCTTGTCAGTGGTGAAAGATTTTATAGCTCTGTGACTTCTGGGTTTATGGGCCGTTTGACAGGTTATTGTTCCTTTTTATCGCTTTCCAAGTGGCTATAAGCTCTCTCTGGTAACAGTGTGTAACAGTCACTTACATTATGTTACATCCATATCATTATGTTTATAACCGATAAAAAAATAATCTTGCCTTTAATGTTTAAGATATTTGATATTATTAAAAGACGCATTGTTACTATTAATATATTGTATAAGTGGGCAATTTCTTTCTCTTTTATGGTAAATAAAAAATATTACGTTTTCTGTTTAGTGTAGAAAGATTTTTGATTTAAAGATATTTTTTATTTAATTGAAGTGAATTTATATCATTTGAGCAAAATAAAAAATTATATTTGATCATCGTTGCATTTAGATTTTAATTTTCTTTAATTATTGAACGTTGTATTTAGAGCAATCTGTTGTTAAGAGACATTTAGACAGTTTAATATCAATAACTATAATTCGCTCTTTTTTGTTTTATTTTACAAATAATAAACCTCTATTGTTAAAGTATTAAAATTCTTCTTAAGTTTTTTATTTATATAAATTTGATATTAGTTAATATTAAAGTCAATAGAAAAAGAAAATTTATGGTTTGTCTTTTTTTCCCCCCAGGACCTAATGGAATGAGGAGACGAGGTCGCCAAACATACACCAGATACCAGACGTTGGAGTTAGAAAAAGAATTTCACACCAACCACTATCTGACTCGGAGACGTCGAATCGAAATGGCACACTCGCTGTGCTTAACCGAGCGCCAGATCAAGATATGGTTTCAAAATCGGCGGATGAAACTGAAAAAGGAGATCCAAGCCATTAAAGAGCTAAATGAACAAGAACGGCAATCCCAGCAAGCCAAGGCTGCTGCTTCATCGGGAAATAATGCGAATATTAACCACGCCAATTCAACTAACAATTCCAGTTCTGCCAAAAGTGTAGACGTCAGTGCGCCAATTGCTGCCACGAAAACATCCTAATTTTGAACATAGACGCGCGACGCATCACTCTTCAGTTCAAAAAACGTTTTAATTTTAGAGTGTTTTTAAACTCACGTTGAACTAGCCGTCCTTTAATTTGCATCCTAAATGGAAATATTCAACGGGCTAGACATTCGTAAGGCAAACTATGCTCGATGTGTTATATCGTATAACACTATTGATAGAACAATGACCTTCGGATTCTGACTTTGTATGCATTATTGGAGTTGTACATAATATATGTCAGAAAAACATTGTTCTTTCTATTTACATTTCGCATTTCATTAAAATGTTCTGTTTATTCGCCAACGCACCTACATTGTATTTATTGAACAGAAAGTATTCTGCATTTCTCATATTAACTGCAAACTAACTGTAATGTGTATATTTGAATACTTAACTCAAATGATGTAAAATTTGTCGCTGTGTATGAGATTAATTTTTTAAGATGCCAAATAATATGAGAGAAAGCACTACTTATAAAAACCAAATTTTGGAAATCGCATGGCCCACTTGTTATAAAAAGTCTATTTTAAAGTACAATTTGATGGTTTATTTGACCACTGCATTGAGGAGAGGAATGATTTATATTGGAATTTTAAAATACTTAGTAATTAAAAGCTATGCAAAAATATATTGCGGCATACTTGAAAATTTGAACTTAAATATGTATACGTATTTCACACCTCAACTCATACGTACTTTATAGCTTCTATCTATTACTAATATACGTACATTTCTATTCTAAATATGCAACTTTATTCAAGTTGAATGTCAACTAGATATTAAGTATAAACGTATGCATGTATCTATATAAATTTCATTTGAACCAAATCATAAAATGTTGATAGTTAATTCAACGTAATCATTTTTAATTTCTTTTACTATAGTTACACATTAGGAGATACTTTTTTAAAAAAATTAAAATAAAATTGCAATTAATTTCGAATGATAGTCGTTGATTGCTTCAGAATATAATACAATTATTTTATATATACCGTTTTATTATACAAATATTAGTTTCATCTCGAAATTTTGCTGCCAACCCCCTTTTTATTAGATATTATTATAAGGTTGACATATACTTTCATATATATCATACTTTTTCATCAAGAGTAATAAAAAAACTTGGTATGTGTTAATAGTTTTAAAATACTAATTACATTAAATATAACCTTTTCCTGAAACTAAGAATCTTGTGAAATATTAAAATATGTACATATCGATTAATTCAAGTATATTGAATAAAATAGTATATCTTACCAGTAATTTAAAGGGATCGAGTTCTACTTTTTTAAAAATACTTATAGCTGAGTATTTGTGATAGTAAAATTAAATGTCAAATATTTTAATTTTTTGTCTCAATATGTAAATCATCTGTTATTATTTATAATTTTAACACAAATTATTTTTCATTTCCTATGTTTAATTTCGAAACAAAATAAATAAATTTCACTTTTAATAATTTAAATGAAGGATATATATTATATATTTTCACATGTTATTGATTATATTAATCTGTAAGTAATTGATTCCACAAATATATTTATTTATGGTTTATGGGTATAATTTCAGTACGTATATTTCACCCCCCCCCCCCATCTATGTAACCATGATTTTCTTTTAAAAAGTATTGATCGGCAATCATTTCGTCAAAAGTTAAGCCCTTTTAAATTTAATGAAATTGTATTTTAACTTCAAAAGATAACGATAAAAAGAACAAATTAATCATTATATTATGTTTTTGAAAAGTCAGTAAATATAATGAATTTTTTATAATTTTAAATAATATATTATATTTGATTTTAATTAAAAATAAATTGAAAATAAGGAAAAATACTCTGTTCGTATGCCTATTTTTATTGATATGCATATGAAACAAATAAGAATTTTTATACAATTAATATATTTTTATATAATTACCTATTTGTTCAAAGAGTTGTTGATAATGTAATATATAACTTACAATTCTATTTCACCATGTTATGGTAAAAAGACAGTTTTAGAAACTCGTCTCTCAAAATATACTTCATTAAAGTAAAATAAATTTAACTCTATTGTCTGCAAAACTATTGAAGCTAAAAAAAAATTCTGAGCTATAAGAATATAATCAATATTTTTTGTTGTACGTATATATAAGAATATATAGCTTTTAATAAATTTGCTTATTAATTTTTTATTTCCTTGTTAAATTAATCAAGGAAAAAATAGCCAAGTATACCTTACATATTTATTAGCAACCGTTCTATAGTGTTTGAAATACCTAACTTCCAGTGATCTTATCTAGATTTTAAATACGAAAGTTTGTTTCATAACAAGTGGGTTTCTTGCATTTTCTGATAATGTAGAACTGTATCTAAATAATTTGCCATATTAATGGCATAACGCAGGTAGGTAATCGCGGTGTGATGGCCAAAGTTTTGAAACTTTCCCTTGTACTTAAAAATGCGCCCTTCAACTGGATGTTGAAGTCACTTGTTATACGTATTTTCATGTGTGTTATTTAACCACAAATCAGTCATCTATGAGTGAGAACAAAATCGTAATCAGTATTCTGTAATTCTAGTAGAAATGTTCAATCGATTTTCTTAAACCATGTAATAATATACGTATTTGCTGTAATTGAATTTCATCTATTGTCCTTATATTGTACACTGTGTCAGGTGCAATCAGGCTGCTGTATGTTGTATAAATTTTGAATAAAATGTATTTACTCTTCAGTGGTTTTGGCTTGATCTTTTATAGCACTATAAACTATAAAAAAAAATTGTGAACAAAATAGCTGAAAAAAAAATCTTCCATGAATTCGGGATATTGTTGATTCTTGTGAATATAGACACAGCCGAAATGTTTGTTATTTCTACTAAATTAAAGTTTATAATATTTATAATGTTAATGTGTAAGACGTTAAAATTATAAATAGTATAAACTTTACTTCAGTAAGAATGATAAAAGTAATACCTAATACATTAGATAAAAATAATACCTAATACGCATCATAAATAATTAATTTAACATTGCGAAAAAAGGAATATAAATGTATTATGTTCGACTTTAAAATTTATAATTTTAAGTAAAACGAAAAATAAACATGTTATTTTTCTAAAATATCTACTAGCAAATAATTTTTGCATTTATACTTTAAGTGCTTATGTATTTTATGTTAGTTGCCACACTTTCCTGTGTTATTTTGCCTTTATTTTTCCTGTCAGTGGCCTTTGAATTGGAAGAAAAAACATTTTTCTAAAAAAATTACAAACGAAATTTTTTCCTGAAATTCTCGTTTTAGAAAATAATTTTTTCTTGAATTGCCTTTCTTTTTTAAAGTATTGCTTTAATTGTGACATATTTCAAAAGAATATACGTTAAATTCATTTCAGATATCATTCAGAAAGAAAAATTTATGTACCCTAAGGAGAGAATTTATACAATCGAAAATAAATATCAGATTGAATTGATATTTTTTTATTTAAATAGATCAAATTCATCTCTAAACTTTTTCACATTAAAAACACAAAAATTTTTATTTAATTTAGAGAAATTAAATAAAATTCCATTGGTGTCAAATACTTTGTAATTAGTTAACTGAATAAAGATTTGTTTTGCATCAAACCAAAATTTCAGACTTTTTATTGCATTTGAAAACTAAAATCAGATGTTATCTTTAATGATCTAACTATTGCAGATGTAGCCGCTGGATTCAACAAGCATGATATTATCTGTCATATACGAAATTATGTATTTCTTCTATATGATTGATAAGATTATATCTTATTATAAAGTAACTATATTAATATGTGTCAAAACATTGAATATTTTTTGGAAGGGAAAATAATTACGACCTTATTTATTGTATAAAAATTATTTAAAATATGTTAAGTAAATAGAATATGTCCTTTCAAATGCACAAATCAAGTAAATCTAACATAGATGATATAATTCAATAGTCGAATGAAGCCTAAAGGTAGGGAATCTGTAACCCAATCATAAGTCCACATTTTTTCGTAAGTAAGTTTATGATTTGTTACCCATGGCCGATGGATTTTATATTGGTTATATGGATAAAGTACATGATCGAACTATGCACAGTAATTACGTTCATAAAAATAATGGTTTATTATAATCTTATTTGTTCCTGATATTAGGATCCTTACATTAATTTTCGTGATAAAAATCTCACCAAATCATCTAATTGAGTTTTGGTGAGAATTATTAAAATCAGTAAAGATTTGTATTAATCTACAGTACATATCCAAAACATATTTAAATATAATCCACCGTAGTTCAGACTGCAAATTTTATTATTAGCCATTGTTTCCTAAGATTGATGAAAAAAATAGTTTTAAATTATTTGCAGAAATTTAAAGTTAGGAAAAAGTGCAGATATTTGATAAAGAAATATTCTCTTACAGTTGAAATGTTTGAACATTATACAATAAGTACACAGTTATGTTTGCATATTTTTTGAGAATATAATTTTTAAAAAATATTCAAATAGTGTTTCTATAGATAGACATATCTATTTTTAATTATCTGAGTAATTATTAAAGTATTATTTTTATAATTACTCAGATAATTTTTGTCGAATTTATATTTGAGATTTCATATCCAATAACGCTTCTTTCTCATTTTATTATAAATATATTAGACGCTCGTTGTTATGAACTCTTTGGGCTCTTAAAAAATCAAAAGTTCGTAAAACAGAAAAATAAATGTTGGTACTTGAAGGTTATTTTTTGCCACATTTCTCTTTCTTTATAAATAAAGTACTTCGCGCGCGGCAGTAATGGTACTTGGTTAGCAATCGATTTTCTTGTCGAAATTTATGATGAATAATTACTTATTATTCACTTGTGAGTCAAGCTAAATCCTCATAGATTTATTCAGTAACGATAGTTTTCTCTTTAATAAAGCTTCTAGGTCAACATTACCTTGATATCGTTTTTTCTGCAGAATCATCATAAGCGCAAAGAAAGACAATTTCATGAAACGATTGTCAACCATGATCACACTCCTTGCAAATGTAACTTTCAATATTTTCAATTGATTATACTCTATTCTGTAAGACATAAGTTAAATTAGAAAGGAAAAATTCCACATGAATTGCTTGAAAGAAATCCGGAATTTCAACATCAGTAGTGCAATTAACTGCCAAAAATTTTTTTGAATTTTCCGTTATCAAATAAATAAGCCAATCCAAGTTTCTAAACTACGAAAATAAAATAAAGCACAGACGAAAGGTTCATCAAAATTAATTCACAAAAAAAGATTTTTCAAAATTTTAATTCGTAAAGGAGAATTTTAAAAATTTATCTGCTTATAAACAATCATGATAGGGATTTCCCTAGTTCGCGTAAAATCGTAAATATTCATAAAATAGAAATTCTAAAAACAAGCACATACTACACATGTATCATAAATTAAGGAAAAATGACGATAACGTAAGAAGTTAAACATAGCCCTCCATTGATCACGCGCCCAGTGAACATGATAACATGCCCATTACACACATCCCTTTCTATGGCGTGACGTGAAAGGAACGCAAGTGTCTGGTCGTCCCTCATGAAGACCATGTTCGTGAAACTTTAGGTGCACGCTTCATATTTATAACAAGCTTCCGGAGCCTGCAGTGAGGAGTATGAGTTCAGCCGGAAGTGCGGTTCTATTTCATTGTGCGCATAATGACAAATATCGGTCGTCAGCACTAGTGTTAGCGCATGATTGTCCTTGGCTGAACCTCTTGAATGTCGAATCCGTGGTTAGAAATTGTTGCCAAAATCTATGAATCACAGACGGACTCACATTCAGCCATCTAGCCACTTCTGATTTGGTCCTGCTTCTAGTCTCCCAATAGCTTGCAATCGAAATTATTCGGTCAAATGATGCCTGATGACCATTGTTACGATTTCGCTATACCAGATTTCTCACCTCAGAAATGCAGTGACATTTGCCGCCTTGCTCTAAGACATCCATTTTTATGCTCTTCGCAAATGAAGTATTCCTACAGCAGCTCCACTATTTTGCATAATGTCATATTGTTCAGTTCCTTTTACCTTACAACATATTCAAATTTTATAGATATTGGGTTATTTTGGGGAGAGTTATTGCTATTTTTGTGATATTTCCTTACTTTTTAGTCACAAGTGTTTACAGCAAACCGTAATGCAAGGAATAAAAAACCAAAACTTCGATGAATAAATGGGGAGAAAGAGATATAGTTAATGAAACAAAGTTTGATTGCTTGATGTGAGCTGGCTGGAAACATTTAATTCGGAATACCTTAGCCCACCCATAAAGCTATCACGCCGCAAATAATGCATTAGAAATTTTATAATTTTAAAATTATCTTATTGAAAATTATATCAATGAAATACAATAAATTTGCACTTGGAATACAATAAACGTTTATTTTTCGATAATAACAATAATAATATCTTTGAAATTTATTTGAAAGATAAAGTCAGGAAGCTGATTATAGTTGAGATTATTTATTGAAAATAGAATGTTTCTTAAGCTGACTATAAAACAATTATGGATAATTAAAGCCTTTTGTTAAGAAAACTTAAAGCAATGAAAGAAGTGGAGAGTTAATAATTGTCTTATATCACACCCATTATTTTAATATTATATAAGGAATTTAAGCATTTAACTGTTTATTATAAAAGTAATTTCTCAGAAAACTCAATGTAGCTTATATAAAAGTGATGAAAGTATGTGTATAAATGAAATAAAAAAGATATTAATTGTAAATTGGTATTGCTTAAAAATAAAATTAATTTATAAATTATATTATTTCTAACTACAAAATGTATCTTTTTAAAAATATTTTTCTTTCGGTAAAAATAAATAAATAATCTTGTTATTACTTGGGCAAATAGTTAAATTCTTATTTTTTAACAGTATAATAGGGGAAAAGAAATCCGTAATTTTCAAAAATGACAGTTATATCAAATACTTTATCACCATACACCTTGGCCATCGATACAGTTACTTTCTATGTGCCTACAGTACTTTCTACATCTGTTTGAATGCATGGATTTTTTTAAGGTTTTCTTGTATTTAGATATTTGAATATAATAATCTATTTCTTTTTAAATTCTTTTGAATAGTAATACGTACATACATTAAAAAAGCACGTAAAGCATTGAATTCTTATATTTAATTTTAAATTACTTCAAAACCATGTCAAATTATTTAAGAGGGTATAAATTGCTTCCTTAAATTCCTATTAACAGTATAGAATGTATAAATAATGCAATACAACCTTACATTTTCACAATGAATAACTAATTGATTATTATGTACTCTATCAAGAAAATTGGTTTTTAATTGATAAATAAAATAATAATGCTGTAATCTCAACAATCATTTTGATTTATATAAAATTAATTATAGAGGAGTACCATTTTACTAAACTCAGTTTAACCTTTGCTGATAGACAACAAAAACTGATTTTTTTTTATATAAAATTCAGTTTGTTTAAGCTACTATTTTGTATGTAAAATTGACATTCTACAACTAAGTATATTAATAATACCATGAAAGGCTGTTGTCTAAGCATTTGGATAATAATACTCGTATAACATAAACTGTAAAAGACAAACGCACTTATAACAATCGTTTATTGTAAAATCAGTCTAATAAAACAAAGAATCTTTAATATTGTTAAATGAATTCAATATTTGCTTTCCTATCAATAAAAATTTAGCACCTCACTGGTATGTTGATAAGTTTCTAGCATTGATTTTATGATCCCACAAATATCTACTCATCTATATAAAAAATGTTTAGAATTTATTCACTCATCTCCATCAGTTATAACATAATCCGATTTCTCGTTATCCAAAATCTTACTTTGCATGGATTCAGCAACTTTGATCCATGTTGCTGAATCCATGCAGTGTTTCAATTGATGTAAATAATAATGAAATAACTATTCATTAATTCAGATTTACTTCAAAATGCATGCAGTTTCTTATAAAGTAGTGGGAATTAAATTTCATTCATTGAATTTGCTAAAAACTAAAGGAAAAATTAACAAGTGCAAATAATGGTTAAATTTCCTTTCATTAATGTCTACCGAAAGTTTTAACTTGCTTATGTTTGAGTTGTTACGAAACAATTACATTTACCTTAAAAATGTTAAATGTGAATAAAATTATAAAAACTATCACGTTTCTATGGGTAAATTAAGGTTGCATGCTAAAATAAAACTAGCAAAACCTATAACAAGCCTATTTCACGCTAGAGTTTATTTCACGCATCTGAGAAATAAACTCTAGCGTGAAATAATATATATATAATAAACAATATATATATTCTGTGATTATTAACCCTTAACATATAATAAACAATATATATATTCTGTGATTATTAACCCTTCATTTGAAATCGGAATATTTGACAAATAGATTTTTAATTTGTAAATGCTTGTTTGATATTTATAGAAAAAATAAAACCTGAGACTATAATGTTCAAAATTTATCACATCTAAGAAGCCCTTTGACTGATCTTGAAGAAAAGATCCTTTTTTTAAATACTTTTAAAAATATTTGACTTAACAAAAATATGACAAGCTTTTTATAAAACATTGTGGTGTGATGCATACTTTTTATGGACAATGTCATTCTTCACGTAGTTAAAAAACTTCATAGCTGCTAATGAGAAATTTAATGTAAAGTTTATGAAGGAATTTTAAAACTGAAATTAAATATTTTAAATACAGTTAAAGCTTATCAAACCCATTGTATTTTTCTGCTCGTAAAAAAAATATTAAAACTGTTGTTATAAAATTATTTTTACTTATATTAACAGACATAAAACTTGAATTTGTACACAGATAACTAAAATTTTAACCTTTTTGCTTTTAACGCATAAATTTCGTGCAAGTCTAAAAGTTTCTAAAGATTTTAACGGCATCGATAATAAAAACATACACTGACTCCTGACCAAAACAATAAAAAAGTGTATTTTAAAAGTATTATTCATAGATTAAAGTTATGTATAATTTTAATGGTATTATAGTTTTAAATAAAACAAATGATTGGAGAATATATCATTTCTTAATTCAGAAGCTCCAATGAAACAAAAATACAGTAAAAGTAAAACTAAATTTATTCATAAACGATGAATATTATAATTAAATCATTTCATTGATGTATACAGAAAATTTCTTTTGTAAAGTTATCAATTTTGTTATCTCTTAAAATCATCAGAAGCTTTCATCATCATAACAACTGAAGGAAATTATTTAGAGTAAATCATACGTCCTACTAGAGAACTTGGGAGAATCTCAAATAGGTAACGTGAAAGATACACTTGTTAATAGCAAAAATGTAAGATAAAAAATAGTTAATAGAAAAATTGTAAATTAAAGAGCAAAAATATAAATCTATTTTTTAAAAGTGATTGGACTCAAATTTGAAAACTTAAGCTCCTAAAAAAGGTTTCCTTTTATATACTTTTAAGTCCACATGTTAAGAAAAAATTCAGAAATAATTATAGATTTGAAATTAAAATCAGTGTCGTCTTTTTTATAAAGAAAAAGTATGTACTCTTAAGGATAAAATAAAAATATTAACTGTAAATTTTAATTTTATTTTTTAAATCAAGGAATCATTTGTATTATGTTATTGTTATTATAAAATGAGGAAAATTCTAAAACATTTTATATTTATAAAATAAAGAATAAGTATTTATTCGAGTTTTTGACAAAGTGGTAACCAAGAAATAAGGAAAGTGAGATATAAATCGGATTTTTTTTTTATAAAATTAAATAAATTTACAAAATAGAAGAAATTGCACCACTGAATTCAAAAGAAGAAATTAGCTATAAAACATGTAAAAATGATAAATTAGTTATGCACAAAATAGAATAAAATAAAAATGTTTCCCTTTTCTTTAAAGAGTCGCATAAAAACAATGAGATTAATTTGAACTCTTGAACAAAAACATTTTACTCTAGCTTTGCATGCATCAGTGGAGATAATGCGTTCAAAAATAACTCTTGAAACATTAAACACCATTTAAATTTATATATTAGTGGGATTTGGGGACAATTTGTGCTAATTAAATAAAACAATCTTCTTGAGCTTACATCTACGAGAAAAGGAAAGCTAAAAGATAAATTCAAAGTAAATAATTTTGATAGATATATAGCTTATCAATTACAAAGCACTTCCTATGCTAACTTCCAAATAGATATTTTAACAGGAACCTTCAATGGAAGATACAGCCAAAATCCATTTTATCATTTTACTATTTAAATATGGTTATAATACTCTTTAAAATTGTAATCATCAGATTATTCTAGGTGATCGATTTTACTGTCAAAATGTAAGCTGTACAAATATCCTATCTCTTACAAGAAATTCTTGACGAATTTCTTTCCTGCTGAAAATTTAGTTTAAGAATTGAAATAATATGAATAACACAAAGTTTTCTGGGAAGTCTTTAATCTTTTAAAGGATTAAATGTAAGTTTTTTAAGGTCAAGCTAATTGTATGTTCATATATTTTGCTTCTTTTATGAAAATAATCAGAGTTATAATCTGTTAAATGTGTTTAATTAATATTTATATATTTGTATGTAATTAAAAAACTATTTGATAAAATAAATAAAGTTATTAAATCTAATAATTTTTCCTCAAGTAGAAATTTTTTTAAATTTCATTTATAAATTTTACTCTCAACATAGAAGATTTTGTGGAGATATATTAAAAATGTGTAATAATATTGAGCATATAATCATATAATAAGTAATTATGACGTTATTATTTCGAATAAAATAAAAAAAGTCAAAAGTTATCTTTTTTAAGTTTAACATATATTGCTAAACTTTATATTATATTGCTAGTTGCATTACTTTATATTGCTATGTTGTTCCATGACATGCGTTTAAATTCACAACAATCAGCTTAGATGTTAAGTAAATGAAAGACTGGTAAATTTCAATAAAAGATATTAAATGTTAAAAACCCTTATAAATAGTAAATATTCTATAAACCTAATTAATTGCTGTTGATCAACAGTTTTGTATCTTTTTTTCTTTCATATGTTGTAACTTCCTTAAAAGTTGCTTCAAATTCTGGTGGCATGTCTGCAATTATTAAAAAATAAGATTAAATCATCAAAATGAAACTAATTAAATTTTCCTAAAATTAGGTTATTACAAATCATGACAGTTTTTCTGAAATATCCATGCTATACTTTGTTTTTTCTTTAATTTTGTTTCATAAAAACTATTTTTAAAATAGTTTTTTAAAATTTTAAATAGCAAAACAATGGCTAGTTAATCTAAGCAGCAAATACTGTATTCATTGCATAACGTTACATTGGGTATTTTATTTTGCATACGTTAAAATAAATGTTTTTTAAGGAAGTTGTTTAAGTTCTGAGATTTTATTTTAGTTGGAGAATTCTATGTTGTAAGTCACACTACCAGATTCATATAATCTTGCATTCCAATGCAAAATATATTTTAAAACGAAAAATTTTTTATTAGAATCCTTTCTCTTCTTAATTCAACAATTTAATAGTATGTGAAAGTATAACAGAGAACAAAGAATTTTATACGTTGTTCATTTTTTTTTATTTATACGACGTTAAGGACGTTAAACGTATATTACGTTAAAATAGGATCAGTTTTAATTGTTAACATGCAGGTAAAAAGTGCTTCAAGTCTTTATGTACCATCTCGGATAAATTTACCGTGGTCAGGTGGTTTCACTACATATTTATACTATTATCATGTGGAAATCTGCAATGGCGTGGATAAGTTTGTGAAACTATTTATCCCGATAAATGTCAGAAAATATGGGCTCACCACGGCCTAGTGGTAGGACAGCGTTATTAGGAGCATTAGGTCTCTAGTACTGTCTAGTCCACTCTTGAATAATGGGAGATGGATGTTGCTGTTTTGCATATACATCTACCAGCACTCATACTTGGGAGTTTTCTGGTTTTCCTTCCTTTCGATATGTAAATTTGGTCCTATCTATGAGAAGTCCAACAGGAAGCCAATTTATATTCTATGTATTAAATGCTCTACGAAGACCATTAGGCTTCTTCCCTAAGCGGTGTCAAATGAGAGAAAAAATAAATAGACTCAGAAATTTCTTATAAACCAGTTAAAGTATCCCAAATATTTATTGAAAATTTTCCAGTTGATCTTTTAACTGGAAATAAAACTTTCATTGTGTAATTCTTATTTTTTGAAAAAAATTTAAGCAGCAAGTAATTCTATTTATGCACAACTTAATATCTATAAACTTATTTGATTAAATTTAAGTAACTAAAGCGAAGATCATATGAAAGGAAATACATTTTGAAACTAATATAAAATTGATTGCTTTGGAGCAAAATTTATTATAAAAATTATCTGGATGCTCTTAAAATGTTTTATACATAAAGTTGTTTTTAGGGAAAGTGCAACAAATACCAAAATAAATGTGACATATTTAAAAATGAAATTTTTCATCAATATTTTTCAACGATTATCTTTGGTATTTAAAGTTATCTGAGTTTTTATTGTCTGTCATGACATGCTTGTCATATACTTATAAATGGAATTTATAAACAACTTTTTTTCGAAATTGTTTTTTAAAAATTATCTATATTTTACTCCCAATAAAGTTTTATTAGTTATACTTTATTATTAGAAATAAAATTTGAATTTGCAATAAAATATAAAGTAAAATTTTTTATACTATTTGATGAAATCTCGTGCTTTTTTTTTATATTTCTAGATTTTACTCCCTGTAAATGGTATAATTAAGTCTATTTTTTCGAAAAATTATTTTCTATATTTTAAAATTAAATCATATTTATTTTAATATCTCTTCATGTTATATAAAATAAAGGGTATCCAAATGTTTATTTTTATTTTGCGTTTAAATGATTTGAGATTTTTGTAAGTAGCTTGAATATTTCTATTTCAATTTTTTAGAGTAAATTTAAGTAGTTACTTCTTGTGAATATCTGTAAATTATATGAAATCAAAATAAAATTATTTTTCATCAACTGTGATATTCTTTCTATTTTTAAAGTGAAATATTAATTTATTACTGTTTAACGGCATAAAATTTTTTTTATTAATTTTAGATTACAAATAAAATTTGTTCATAGATAGACTTTAAATAATCGCAACACACCAATTTACTGATTAAATATAATTTTAAAATATGGAAGACAGTTTTGAGCTATTTGAGATGTTTTTCTTAAGCTCAAGCTAATTTTCTCTTCATTTTCTGATCTCCTTCTAACTTGAGCAACTTTCGAAAAGAGAGGGGAGAAATAAACTGAGTTTAATTTGAGGAAAGCGAAAACTTTTCTAGCCTCGTATGCAAATTAGCAAGCGAATGCCGTTTAGAAAGAGACGCGAGTAAATAGAACTAAAAAAAATCGACTCAAATCCTGAGCAAACTATCGTCTGCTGGGAATGGCTCGCTTCCGTCAATAATGCTCCGGGAGTTTCCTGAAGTAATTAAAGTGGAAAGTCATTAAAACGCACCCGATTCTGGGTGTGAACCGGCCCTCATTAAAGCTATTAAGAAGCCCTTTTAATTAGGACCCGAGGAGTTTACTTCGTCTCTAATGGCGTCTTTTCGTCTAACTTATTGCACTGCGCAAACAATTCTTCCATTTGAGTTAGCGAATAATATTTTGAAATTGAAAACATCGCAGAAACTGGTGACTGGAAAAAATATGGGCCGTGAGGATCCTTCCAAATGCGCGAATTACAATTACTTAAGTCAACGTTTACATTTTAATTCTATTGTCTTTATTGCTCTGAAGTGAAGTAATTGAAAATTGCAAATGCTGTTTAAAAGAATTAAAAATTCAACTGTTTTATTTAATTTTCAAAATTGCTATATTTCATATGAAGTCTTATTTTCCCTCAGTTATATGAAGACATTTTTATTTCTTATTCGTTTCAATACTTTTTCTGTAATAATAATTAACTGTAAGATTTTATTTGATATAAATTATTTAGAATTACATTAAGAGTCCATCATCTAAGATTCTAATTCAAAATGCCATTATCTTTACCAAATTAACTTTATAATTTATAAAATTCGATTTATTTCAAAGTCAGTAAGTAAACTTTCTGGTTGATATTTACCATTATTTATTGTTATATTTCATCTCTTCAAATATTCTAGGAAACAAAAATTTCATAAAAAGCGTAGTGTATTAATTTTCTTAAAGAATATTTATGTAACTGACATTTTAAAAACGGATTTTACCTTTAAAAAATAATAAATATGAAATAAAAATTTAAAAAAAAAACTATTTGCGAAATTTTATCTATATGCTATTATGATATAATCAAAAAAAATGAAAATTTATGACTCAAAAGTACATATATTTTTTCCAAATCAAAATGAGATTAAAGGAAGAAAATATTAATTTGTCACTTTATTCGAATAGCGAATTCAAATAGCTAAATCGAATAGAAATATTCGATTTAGATGATACATCATCTAATTTAAAACAGGAAATAAATTACATTTTTAAAATTAAATTTTCAAATATTACTACGCAATAATGTAAACAGATACACGTATCATTTAATAGAAATTATGTTTTTCTTAACCGTTTGAGTGGGGAAAAGTTTTCTTATACATAAACATAAGATAACAAGCGAAGCGCTTCGCCGCACTCAAACGGTTGAGAAAATCAAACATTAAGTTTCTATATAATTTAATGATAATACTCTTAATTATAATACACTTAATTTTTGCAGATTAGTAGAAAAAAGTATGAACTATCCGTAGTTAATTTTTACTGTATCATGTATTAAAATCTCGTAAATTTTGTGAAAAATAATTTCAGAATAATTTTTTAGTGAAACTTTATTAATATTCTTTTCTAATAAATTTATTGTAAAGTAATTCAAAATAATAGAAAAAACTCATAAATGTGTAAAATCATTCCTCATTTAATAATAATGAGAATAATTTTTTCTATTCTTTAATATTAAGCCTCAATTCTTTTGTACATAATCAAACAATCAAAAGCAGAAACAGTTTATTTTGCCCCAAAAATAAAATGATTATTTCTCCTTTTTCCAGTTTTATGGCTAATTTTCACGCCATAATGAAACAATTAGATGGAATTTTCAATTAAATAATCTATTTCAACATTAGCAACAATGGTTTACCAACTTTGCTGTTGTGTATCATCAATAAGGAAATAAAATAAATACTTATTTGCAATTCCGTAAACTAAATCGCAGTGGCATTTTTCGAAGGAAGAATTTTCTTTAGCGTATTTTTGTTTTCATTTTTAAAACCCCAATGTTTGCTTTCATGCATGATATCAAATAAAGAATAATGGCTGCAACAAAAAAAATTGTTATTTTCAAAAATTATTTATATAATAAGCTCTATAAAATATTAAACATTACTCATTTTATTTCTGTATTTCTATTATTAAAATGGATAAAAACATTCAATATTTTTTTCCTTCCAAATATAAACATTATTTTATCTTCATAAATATTTACATGAATAGGAATAAAAGAGTAACTAAATAAAAGAAATAGTTTTTATAGATTTTTCGTACATTAGAAACGTAAATTTATTTCTACTGAAGAAATATTTTTATTAATAGTTATACTCGAATTTATATTATAAAAGTGCGTTACAAATATGCTTTATGAAACAATATGGGGCAAGAATTTTTTCTCCTGACTTTACTGTAATATTAAATATTTAAAAAAAGAAAGGGTGTAAAATATTTTTTTAAAAAATTCTTAAATTTATAATAAAATTTTATTATGACTAACAAATTCTTACAATTTCCTTCTTACTTATTTTTTAATAGGCCTCACTCTTATAAAAATACCTTCTTTTAAAAATAATAAAAAACTTATTTCAATTTTATGCATTTCAGGAATAGAAAATTAAAAACATTATTTACGGAATTTTCTAATGAAACTGGTATGATTTATAATAAAGATAGATTTGTTTGGGAAATATTTAAGGCTAGATATATATTTACAGGTAAAATAAACCAATTTATTTTTTCACGTACTACTTTAATAAATTTGTAATATATGGCTCAATAATTTTACTTGGAAAATTAATTTTCATGACGCATTATATACGAAATCAATTTTCTCATTTTCAGAATATTTTTTAAATGCTTTCTGTCATTTTGTAACACTTGATAATTAACTTAACATAAAGGTAATTGAACAAGGGTAATAATACTTGTATATTTATAACAATATTATCAATAATTTTAATTTTAAATTAAGGCTATTTCTTTCAATTTTAATATTAGTTTATTAAAAAAAAAATTACCTTCTTCAAAAACCTTTTGCTTAAGAAAGGAGTAAAATTTGTAAAATTGATCATGAAAAATACAATAACAGTAATTGAAATGGTCTAAATAAATTTAAATTACATATTTACTGTATTTAGTGTAAAATTTACAATTGAATAAATTTTCATTCTGTTTCAGAGTGATAATATTGCGCATCGACAGTATAGCTTCAAGCGTACTTTATTAAATTTACTGAAAATTTTGTTTTCCAATTATTTTCACTTTTTATTTTCCTTTAATTGGACTTAATTGGACACTTTTTATTTAAGATGATTTATTAAAGATAAGATAATGAGAATTATTAGACAATATACAAAATTCATTATTAACAGAATAATCATAAAATTTTTACGAGAAAAAAAAAAGTTATTTTTTTTTAATATTAGTTACGCTTTACGCTATCTTAGGGCATTTTACAAATTCTTTCAAATTTAAAATTTCAAAAGTTATCATTGTTTTAATCTAAATTATAGTAAAATGTACTTATTTATACATTTTAAATAATTTTTTTTTAAATTTAAGTAATGCATTTAGTTTAATTTAATTGACGTTTAGCTGAAAAGTTTTAAAGAATTAATGTAACTATTATTTCATGGAAATCTTGTGCATTATGGTGTTAGCCAATAAATTTCTTAAATTTAATTATAAATCATCTTAAATATTAAATAAAATATAAAATAATATATATATATATAAATAATTACATGAATATAAATAAAATTCGAAAAATTTGATACTGCAGGATTTTTAGATGTGTTCACTTCACTATCTTTTTACTGCGAATAAAAACATGCGGAAAGGCATAATTATTTAATATATTTTAACTTTTGATTTTAGACCTTTTCTGATGATTTTAAATAATTTATAAATTTTTTGACGAATTTATCCATGAGAAATTGTAGAGACAAGTTTACGTAAACCAATATACAATCCCTAGAAGTTTCCATTTGCTTTCTCATTGGTTAAAAAGTGGAAATTACCAATGCCAGTTTTTAAACTTCACCCCAGGAGTTATTGCCTACCTTCCAATACCATTCTTCTACCCTCTGAACTCTCAAAATGGAACCAGTGGTACTTGACAGGTGGGCGTTGCGATGGGGAAAAGGACCCTTCCATACCAGTCACATGCACTGAAGTCAAAAATAAATGACAGTAAAGGAAAGTCAAAAACATATGCTGCCTTTTAAAGCCACTCATCATATTTTCGAAGCAGAAGTATTTCTAGTGTAATCTTTAAAAATATAAGGTAAATATTTTTCATGTATTTTTGCAGATTTAAAAAAATTGTACATTCTTTATTTAAAAAAATAAAAAAATTAACATGCTTTAGTAATCATATTGCAATATAAACTTATGATTTTTATTGAAATGTAATAATGGCTTATTTCTAAATAAAATGAAACGAGAATTAAACAGAGGATCGTAGTACATTTGGCATTTATTTATTTATTTTGCATATTTTATAAAAAGAAATTCTGATTGGTGTATTCTCTGCGATAAAGATAAAAAAGAATTCTGTTTTTCAAAACATTATTTTTTGCACTCTTTAATTTAAATTCAAGAAAAACTCGAGAAATATTTGTAATAAAAGTATACAGAAATTATTTTGATAAACACTATTTTGATATTCATCTAAGCTTTTTAATATTTTATAGTAATAAGTTAAAATGTTTTATGTTATAAGTCAAAATGTTAACAATGTTTCATTGTATCTGAATTAAAAGTTACTAAATTAATGTCTGTTAAAGCGAAATTTGTTGAAAAATAAGGAATTATACTTTATTTATGTAAGTGTGATAATCTACGAGCTATTAGCGAATATAAATCTAATAATTTGTCTCTTTGCAGAAATTATTTTTAAAATATTTATTCAAAAAGCAAATTTCGAAAACAATTTAATACATTTGAATTTATTACATAATTGTCAGTGGAAAAGTTGTGGAATAACTCTAAAAATTTAAAGAAACAATGAATAAGTGAAATTAAAATTTGTATAAGCGATATGATTCCCAAATAAACTAAACAAACATTTGTAAAACTCTAAAAAATTAATTGAAAATTTATTTAAAAAATTCTTTAAACTCTTAAAATTTTTGTGGTTTAAAATATTTTTTCTGGCATTATTATTATATTAATTACTTTAGAATAACTATTATTAATTTTTAATTTTTTTAAAAAAATATTAAACCTAGTTAAGTTTTGAAGTATGTAAGCTTTTTTCTATAAAGTGATGGAAAAAAAGTTATGAAAAATTTCTTAAAGAAATAACTCGAATATTATTAGTATTATCCTTTTAAACATAATAATTGTTGCTCGAATATTATAATTAATTGCAATTATTTATATTTAATTCTAAAATTTTAGCTTACACGAGTTTTAGTTTTAAAAATTTAAATAACAGTGTGTGTTCATTTATGAATAAAGCATGTTGACTCTTTCTCTTAAGAATATTTTTATCATTATCCTGCTTAATATATAATACAAAAACCCAAAAGTATGCATAACCATAACTGCGATTTTTTCTATACGTATGCTATTTTTCTAATACTTTAGTTATAATCAGATGCTTATGTGTCTGATATTTTAGAATGCTATTATTTATTCAGTAGTGTATTACATTATTAATTAACTATGAATAAACATTTTTATTAAAGTTAAACTGAGATACATAAACTTCTCAATAAACAAATATTGAATAAGGTTAAATTATTCAATGATTTGATTTTTATATAAAATTAGTTTCCATATCAGGAATGGTTATGTTTCTCCAAATAAGTTCTGAATAAAATATTCTCTTTTTATCCACTTAGTTAGAATATTATTAATGATGAAAAATCTAAGAACTTTTTAAATTTAAAGTATCTTAAATTGGAAATGACTGTGTGATAAAAGTTCATAAATCAGTTATTCTCAATGTAAGTAAATTTAATTCATTCTCTGAAAACTGCTGCTGTAATGCATAAAAAATTATGTATGTTTTATGCAATATAGTAAAGCAAAGCCCTCCATTTGTGTATATATATATATATATATATATATATATATATATATATATATATATATATATATACATAAA